>OX402562.1:4967200-5554200 GCA_948098915.1 Lampropteryx suffumata
TGAGTTTACGAAAATGACATTTGGTTTAAAAAATGCATCTCAAACATTCCAGCGATTCCTAAATAACGAAGTTTTAAGAGGTCTGAACAATATCTTCATATACATCGATGACGTCATCATAGCATCGACTAGCGCGTCAGAACATAAACAACACGTGAAAGACGTACTGGCGCGACTCGACAAATATGGCATAACTATAAACATGGCAAAATGTGACTTCGGTTAAACGGAACTAAACTTTCTTGGATTCCACGTTTCAAAAGACGGTTTACGACCCTTAGAGGAACAAGTAAAGGTCATATCTGAGTACCCACAACCGAAAACATTAGACGAATTACGCAGTTTTCTTGGAATAATTAACTTTTACAGACGTCATCTTCCAAAAGCAGCGAGTCTACATGCTACATTAAATATATTTCTACACAATGGCAAAAAGAAGGATAAAAGTTTGATACCATGGACAGACGATTCCATAGCGGCATTCGAACAATGTAAACAGAGCATAAAAAGCGCAATTACATTGTCATTTCCATCAGCTGATGCGCCTATTGCATTGATGACAGACTGTTCAAATACTTGCGCAGGCGCCGTACTACAGCAGAAAGAAGGAGATACTTGGACACCTTTGGGATTTTTTTCAAGCAAACAAGCTAACTGATACTAAACAGCGTTACAGTACATACGATCGCGAATTATTGGCAAACTACATGGCTTTAAAACATTTTAGGCCACTAATCGAAGGCTGATCGCTCAGTGTATACGGACCAAAAACCTATAGTTTATTCATTGAAGAAAAATACTGTTGGTAAAAATGACACACCAAGACGAATTCGACACTTAGATTTTATAATGCAATTTTGTACCTCGATAGAACACATACAAGGTACGGACAATGTGGTAGTCGACGCGTTATCGCGTATAGCGGCAATAGATATTACGTCGCCTATAGATTATGAAAAATGGCACGATGCCCAAGAAAGAGACAGTGAATTGAAGGAACTAATGAAATCAAAATCACTTAAATTTAGACAAGTATTCTTAAATAATTGTGTCAAGCCAATCTACTGCGAAGTATCAGTAGGCACAGATCGCCCATATTTGCCTGAGGAATTTCGTGTGTCAGCTTTCAACGCAATACATGATACAAGCCATCCAGGTATACGAACGACACGAAAGATGATACAAGATAGGTACTTTTGGAAGTCAATGAACAAAGATGTTACCATGTGGGCTAAATCCTGTCTACACTGTCAAAAATCTAAGATATCCCGGCATACGACGTCACCGCACGGAACGTTTGTACATAGTGACAACATTATAATAGTAACAATGATGGATAGAAAACCCGGTTGGCCAGAAGCACATCCAGTAAAAGATATAACTGCAGAAACTATAGCTAATATCATTTACTCAGGTTGGATTACCAGATTTGGATGCCCTTTGAAGTTAACCACAGATCAAGGACGTCAATTTGAATCAAATTTATTTATGCATTTGACCAGAAGAATGGGTTTACAAAAAATAAAAACCACGGCTTACCACCCGCAATCCAATGGCCTAGTAGAAAGGTGGCACCGATTAAACCGCATTAAAAACAGCATTGATGTGTAGAGGAAACACAACTCAATGGGTTTCAGAGTTACCATCAGTACTACTTGGATTAAGAGCAAGTTTAAGAAACGATACACAAATATCTGCTGCGGAAATGATATACGGAGAACAGATTAGATTACCTGGAGATTACTTTCAACCCTTAAAGCAAGAAACATCCGATAACGACGTTTTTGGACAATTACGGAAGAAAATATAATTTTTAGCATCAATACCTATAAAGGAATCACATCAAGGAAAAATATTTGTTCATCCAGACTTAAAAGATTGCAAATATGTATTTGTGCGATGTGATAAAGTTACGAGATCCTTAACTCAACCATACATGGGACCTTTCATGGTTATTGAAAAGACAGATAAATATTTTAAGGTAATGCAAGCAGACTCGGAAAAAGTCGTTAGTATAGATCGATTGAAGCCAGCGTTTATGATCAAGAGTGAGGAATGCATCTCCACACCAAATAAGGAATCAGTTGATATAAACAATCAGCCTAAAGTATCGAGATATGGTCGAACGATCAAACCTGTGGTTCGTTTTGCACAGTGAATAAGTGGTACCTACCTAGTTGTGGAAAGATACGAAAGAAATGAAACTTTATACTTATTTTATTGTTTTTTATGAATGTATTTAATCAATTTTATTTCTTTGTGTGCCTAATCAATGTATGTAACCAATTTTATATTTTTGTGTAATCAATGTAAGTAATCTATTAATTTTTTTGTGTTGTCACCCCAATATGTAAACAAATACTTATTAAAAAGAAGGGGGAAGTACTGTACCTACATACAGGCAGTATTGCATTGAACATCGAATAAACGGACGTGTCTCGTGATTCTACCTTTCATTTATAAACACGCACAATACTCAGAGAGAACGCCATATACGGCACAGTTATATATGGCATCATTCTCTGGGGGAAAGCAGCTGCTATTGAAAAAATATTTGTTATTAAAAAAAGTGCGATACGTGCCCTTTATAAAATGAAACAGTAGTATGGATTTTTTGCTTTTGTTACGGTTTACAAATCAGACTGTTACTCAAAATATAGCAAAGTTATGTTATAATCTAGGTGTGATAATGATCGAATATTTAATATTTAACGAATATCTGTATTAAAATATCTTTTTTAAATATCTATTTTAAATATCTATTTTAAATATCTCTTAGTATCTTTGAAAAACATATTCAACGATATGTCTAACGAGGAGGTATAAAAAATTCAATCAACACAGACATTGAAATAGACAGACAGACATGACGAAACAATTAATTCTTTGTGTGATTCGGAATCCTAAAAACGGATACCTGAACGGTGCAAGTTTGAGGAGAGTTTAATTGGTGTTATGATTTACCTAATACCGTATAAATCATATTTTCTATTTCAGGTTCATTACGCTGGTATCAACATGAATGATGTTCTACGAGCATCTGGTATTATTCCATCCAAGAACTATGAAAAGGGATATGGAATGGAATTCAGTGGGGTAACAGAAAGGTTGGCTTTATTATAAGTAATTTGATATCACATCACAAAACAGAAAACATGGCAAAACTCAAAAAAACATTTTGAATATAATTAGTACTTAACTTAATGAAAAAACAAACGTTGGTTAATAGGGGAAATATGTGACTTTATGGTATTATCTATATAATTTGATATACTAACCAACACATTTGACGGTGTTAACAACAATGTTAAAATAAATATTTAATTTACTACTAGCTGCTACCCGCAACGTAATATGCTTAGGTAAGTAGATGGAGTATGATCGGATACTGATTAATGTACGATGTATTCACACAGGTATATATTGAATGGGTATACCATTCAATCTAGAACTCTACTCCGATGTTTTATTGGTTACCAATATTTATATTCGATATTTATTGTTTTACAAATAAACGAAAAAAATAACGTTTATTAGTAATTTCACACCGTACAGTAATACCGTACAAGTCTTGTACGGGTTTAGATAGTGGTGTATTTAGAATCCAATGGGTTTAGTTAGTTTATGAACGACCACAATGGCAACGATCCTTTCCAAACCTTTTCTCGCACTATCGCTGTACTACTCTGACGGCCGATCGAGCTGTTATAACCCTCTGTACTACTGTAATCTAAATTTTAAAATAAGCAAGCTAAAAGCGCTTACTGGGCGGTTGAATATTACTCAGTTCAGATCAAGCTCTTAAATGAGCTACTCGTCTTCCAAATTCAATTTCTATTTTCAATTCCATTTCCAATAAAATCAATTCAATTACTCTTTCTATTTCTATCTCTATTTTAATTAAATAAATATAATAATATAGTGTATTTTTAAATTTTTAAAATACTCAATCTCATATAACATTGGTGGCAGCTTAAGGGATTTAAAAGTGAAAATCCTCGGAAACGCCTCGTTCTACCAAAGTGAAAAAACTAAAAAGTTTATCTGCAAACGTGAACACAGTGTAAAAATACTTACGAGTGTCGCTGTATCACTTCGTCTCTTCACCATGTCGCGCACGACTCAGTGGTCCTGTACCACTTACCTCATAATATCACCGTGTCCTCTCGCCGTGTCCTCTCGCCGTATCCACTCGCTGTGTCCTCTCACCGTGTCGTCGCCGAATCCTGCCTACTGGATCACTCCACTTACCTGGTGAACACCGGGTCCCCGCTGAATCGTCACCGAGTCCCAAGGAAACCATATAAGTACCTAGAGGAAGTAGGTACCTACCTACTTACTTAGTACACCGATTCCAGATGAGTCCTATATTTGCAATGTTCCTGCTAGCCCGGTGAGTCATTCAAACTTTATAACAAGTGAGCGAGTGAATTCATAGTGTTATCATTGCAGTGTAAACAAATTGCAGTACGAACAGATAACGCTGGCAGTTCTAAACAATTGAATTCTATTATGATCACAGAGTCTAGAGAAACAAAAGACTCATTACAAGTACTGATTAACTTACCGTTACCGGAATCTACTTCGCCATTACCATCTCCTAAATCAGAAACTATGTCGAAACAATCTGACACCACACCGAAATTGGTTGAGGTTGAGCTCAACACCCTCTTCAAATTCGTAAACGCATACGACGGGAGTAGAGAAACTCTCAACTCATTCGTCACAAACGGAGATAATGTTCATGAAATTGCAACGGATGTACAAAAGGCCCATCCTGTTTAAATATATTCTAAGCCAGTTAAGAGGTAAAGCAGAGCTTGCCTGCTCGATCAAAGACTTTAACAATTGGACACAACTTAAAGACTTACTCAAAAATCAATTTTGTGAGCGTAAACATTATTTGCATTTGCTCACGGAACTACAAGAGAGCAGACAAGGCCCGCAGGAAACTGTGTCCCAATTCGCCCTGAAAATCGAAACATGCTTATCTCAGTTACTAACCGAGATTTCCTTACAAAATACTAAGGTAAAAGAAGTAGCCAGCTGCACTGCTGCAATGGAGGATCTAGCCCTCCATCACTTTACAATGGGAATATTCCCACGAATTTCAACAATTGTTAGGTGGAGAGCTCCTAAAAGCCTAAACGAGGATATATACTTGGCCATCTCGGAAGAGAAAATACAACAGTCCATGTATAGATGACCGGAAGGTAAAACTAATAATTCGGTCAACAAACCGAAAACCTCCAATCGCGATATCCAAAAAAATCAAAGTCCCGGTACTAACCAATATCGTAGCGACGAAGTCTGTAGGTACTGTAAGATCCCGGGACATTCAATCGAAAACTGTAGGAAACGCGAATACAATAATCGCGCTAAAAACGAACGCCCGTTGACATCCGGCTACAAGGCACCGCAAAAGGTGAACCTTGTAAGAAGAAACTGAGTTCGACGACGACCTTAGTGAGAACGAAGATTCAAAAAACGAATAAGTGGCTCGTATAGGTGTCATGCAAAATCATGCCACTCGCCTACTAAATCCGACACCGTATTCACTGTATCGGCTAAGGCCAAACTTACAAAATCCACTGTATCGGCTAATAGTAAACGCACTATATCCACTGTTTCCACTTCATCGGCTGCCGCCAAACCTACTAAATCAACTGTTTCCACTGTATCCGCTGACGCCAAATCTACTAAGCCCACTGTTTCTGATATATCCACTGTTTCCACTGTATCGGCTGACGCCAAACCTACTAAATCCACTGTTTCCACTGTATCAGCTGACGCCAAATCTACTAAACCCACTGCTTCTGCTATATCCACTGTCTCCACCGATTCCAAGCTTACCAAATCCTCTATTCCTGTAAAACCCACTGCTTCCACTGTGCCCACTGAATCCACAAATCAAAATGAAGTTTTTGAAATCACTACTAACCCTAACAAAATCCTACTTCCTATTGTCCAAATAATCTGAACAATTTCAGATCTCCCTCTGTCTCTTTAGGTAGACTCTGGTTCAACAGTGACCCTTCTTAGACCTTCATGCTTCAAAAAAGTCCCCAAACTGACCGAGGAACCTATCCATTTAAAAGGAATCGAACCCGGAGACCAAAGTTCAACAAGAACATTCCTCTAAAAATGTACCTCACGGACTCCACTCATAAATTTATTACCTACAAATTCCACGTCATTAACGAAATACATCTTTTGACGGTATCATTGGAACAGATATGCTTAACTCTTTTGGCTGTAGTATCGACTACAACATAAACAAACTCAAATTCGATAAAACAGAAATCACATTTATGTTCCATGAACCAGTCCCTACCTGCTAGATCGGAAACAATGATTGAGTGTTCCATTTCTAACCATTTTAATATCAACAATATACTTGACAGTAAACAATTCGGATTTACAAAGGGATGCTCTACGACTGATGCCGGTGTTGAGTTAATATCACATATTTTTGATATCTGGGAGGAATCACGCGATACCTCAGGTATTTTTTGTGATCTGTCGAAAGCTTTTGATTGCGTTCATCATGAAACTCTAATCAGCAAACTACATCACTGTGGTGTTAAGGGACTTTCACTTAAGCTTCTAACATCCTATTTAAGTGACCAAACACAACGAGTAGATGTAAATGGAAAGCGTTCTCCGGGTTCAATGGTAAAAATGGGTGTACCACAAGGATCAATACTGGGGCCATTCTTGTTTTTAATTTATATAAATGATATACCTAAACTTGTAAAGGATGATCACGAGATTGTACTGTTTGCTGAGGACACGTCACTTTTATTTAAATTAAGCGATGAATGACTAATCTTGACGATGTAAACAATGCAATCTCTAAAGTTGTAACATGGTTTAATGTAAACAACTTATTACTTAACGAGAAAAAAGCTAAATGCATTCGTTTTATACTGCCCACCGTTAAACAGGTGAAAGCTAGTGTAAAAATTAAAAACGAAAAGATAGATCTCGTCGACACCACAGTGTTCTTAGGCATTACTTTAGATAATAAGCTGCAATGGGGCCCGCACATAGATAAATTGTCGAAGAGACTCTTAAAAAGATCCGTCATTTTACCGACGTAGATACCGCTAGACTTGTTTACTTCAGCTACTTTCATATCATTATGTCTTATGGCATTCTGTTGTGTGGGAGTGCTGCTGATATAAACACCATATTTGTGTTGCAGAAGAGGGCTGCTCGTGCAATTTATAACAAGGGCCCCAGAGAATCACTTAGAAATGAGTTTAAAGAAATGAATATTATGAGTCAGTATATTATATACGAAAATTTATGTATGTTCACAAAAATGTTCATTTGTTTAAAAAAAATGCGATATTTATAGTAACACTAGAAATAAAGATAAACTCGCTGTTCCCACTGTTAGGCTCGCTAAAGTTAATAAGTCTTTTATAGGGCAATATGTACGCTTCTATAACAAGGTCCCAAGCGATGTGTTAGATTTGTCGATTGGCAAATTTAAAAACGTAATTAAACAGAAACTGTATATTAAAGCATATTATAAAATATCTGATTATTTAGATGACAAAAAAGCTTGGGATAAATCAGCTCCAACTCGACTCAGCATCCGTAACAAAATTGTCAAAGATCATACAAAAAAGTGTTAAGACCAGACAAGTTTCTTGTTGGATTCTTCTTGAACTGGGGTTAGGAGGAACCGGCACCTAGATTCACTAGCATGTAAGAAAACGATTCAAAGTTGTCCTTGTGATTTTATTGAATAAATAAATATTGAATATTGAATTTTGAATTTAACCCTGAGATCAGAGAAGGTCTTGTCCTAGATCAAAATCAGTACAAAAACTTACTGATTGCTAATTGCTTAGTGAGGGTAAAAGATAACAAAAGGATAAATATCTCAGTTATTAACACCTCCGAAACCCCTCTGAGATCCTAGATCAACTTGGTAAAAGTAAATATTTCTCTACTCTTGACCTAGCTTCAGGATTTCACCAAATTCTAATGAACAAAGAAGACGCACCCAAGACAGCCTTCAGCGTACCTCAAGGTCACTATGAGTTTACCCGCATGCCTTTCGGGCTAAAAAATGCTCCTGCAACCTTCCAAAGGCTAATGAATACGGCCCTTGCCGGCCTTCAAGACATCCGGTGCTTTGTGTACTTGGATGACATCGTAATTTATTCACATGATCTTTCGAGTCACATCTAAAACTTAGAAATGGTTTTCCGACGTCTTAGAGATTTAAATCTAAAACTCCAGCCTGATAAGTGTGAGTCCCTCCGGCGTGAAGTAGCCTACCTTGGCTACGTCAAAACTGAAAAAGGCGTAAAACCAAATCCTGAAAAGATAAAAGCAGTAACTCAATTTGCAACTCCTAAATGTCCTAAAGAAATTAAATCCTTCCTAGGTCTCGTCTCTTACTATCGTCGATTTATTCCCGATTTCTCAAAAATCGCTAAACCACTGACTCAACTCTTGAAAAAAGATAAAGTATAGTAGTAGTATATTCATGGGAAAATCAACAACAAGTCGCTTTTGATAATTTAAATAATAAACTAACCTCTGCTCCAGTCCTTATATACCCAGACTTTTCTATTCCCTTTACCTTGACATGTGACTTTTCTATTCCCTTTACCTTGACATGTGACGCTTCTAATTACACTATAGGCGCAGTCCTTTCTCAAGGGCCAAAAGGTCAAGAAAGACCTATAGCTTACGCTTCACGGACACTTAATAAAAGCGAGTCCAATTATAATACAACAGGGAAAGAACTCTTAGCTGTCCTCTTTGGTTGTAGGACATTCTGCCCAAATTTGTATGGACGCAAATTCTATATCATCACTGATCATAGACCTCTCACGTGGCTTATGAATCACAAAGATCCTAGCAGCAAACTACAAAGGTGGCGCTTGAAATTATCTGAATACGATTACCAATGAATTCTGAATAGGTTACCAAAAAGGAAAACTCAACACGACAGCTGACGCTCTTTCTCGATATCCTGTCAACCCTATACAAGACGAAATTGAGCCCTTGAATCTCGATGACATAAGTCCTTTTAACGCTGATCTCGATATTGATATCAGTCCTTTAAACTTACCAGACCCAATTCCAAATCCCCTGATTCCTGAAAACAATGTTGAAACTAATCCTAACGACTTACCTTCAACCTCTCGATTAGATCCTTACGTCGATTCTCCGAACCCATCTAATGAAAACAATTTACCTGTAAATTTACCAAATTCCGAACTCCAAGAAAACTCGTACCCTGTTTTCTTAAAAGCTATGACTAATAAATACTATACTTACAACACTACAATTCACGAGTATACTAACCCATTATTGTCATCCCAACATCCATTGATCTCGATGAAGCCAATCCTTAAGTCGAAGAAGTCCTTGCTAATATTGACAACGCATCAGAGTTCCTGGAGAAAGAACGAACTCTGTATTCTTCGCTGGATCTGAAAACAAAAGATAAAACATATCATTTTCTATTCACTAAAGTCAATCATTTTGATGCTGTACAATACCCCGAACTCTAAATGATCAAAACCGAGAAATCGCCATTTCTGATTTTAATGACTTTTGTCAAATTATCCTAAACAAAAATTTATAATATTCTAGCTTTCCTATTTCACGATACCAATATCATCATAGTAGTTTACAAAAACTCGATGATATTCCCCACACCAAGCGAAGTTCCTAGAATTCTAAAAAAAAACATGACTTACCCATAGCCGGTCACGTTGGCTCATCTCGAATGTATAATCGTCTAAAAGAAAGATATCACTGGAGAAAAATGAGAACAGATACCGAAACTTATGTCAAAAAATGCCCTCAGTGTCAAACAAGGTGCCTTAGAGAGGAGTCATTCAACTCTTAAAGAATACATGAAATCACACACTAATGAAAATCATACTAACTGGCATTAATATGTTTATACAGTATTACCCCGGACTTACGCGGTAGGTGAGTCCGAGCGATTGCCGTGTAAGTCAAATTCGCGTAAGTCGGGGTTCAACTTTGCATATAAATACATATAAAGTACATTTGATCGGGACCAGAGTTTAAAGAAAACAATAATTTAGAAGAAAAATGTTTGATAAAGTGTAAGATAATAAAACAATTTACATTGTTATGAATAAAGTAACCTAAACCGAAGTTATTTTGATGTCGAAGGCTTCATATATTCTAACAATGTTGCCTGACGAGTCAAGTTTTTCTTCTTCTCACGCAAAATTTCCTCGTAGCATACCAGTATTATTTTTTCCCCGTTTTGTAGTAGAAACGCGTTCCTTATTAGATCTATTTTTATAATTTAATTGTTTCTTTACCTTTTATAACCGTTCGGACTGTTGATTCCAGTAGGTCAAATTTCTTTGCCAATGCACAAATTTTAATTTTTGCTTCCAAGTCTTTAATTATATTCAGTTTACACTCCAAAGACAGTGTTTTTCTTTTCTTGTTAGGCTCAAATGACTCATTTTTCGTTTTAGATGACATAATTATAGATTATAAGTAAAACGCACTGCGCATGTATCGGAGTTACAAAACCGCGTATCTCCGAATTCGCGTAAAACGGGGTAGCGTAAGTCGGGGTATTACTGTACTGCTATTTTAGCCTATAATACTAATTAATGTTCACACCACTACTAAATTCACTCCTTATGAACTACTCTTTGGTCACAAACCTTATCTCTCTGACTCTATCTATGAAGTGAACCCCACGGATACTTACCACGAATATATTAAAGTGCTAAATCATCGCCTTAAGCTCTCCCGTCAGAAGGCCCTCGAAAATATTGCAAAATCAAAAGAAACATCGAAAACATATTATGATCAAAGATCCCGACCTGTTACGTATAAAGTTGGTGACATGGTATATCTTAAAATCATGTAAGATTAAGAAAAGCATTATGGAATATGGAAATTCCATATGGAATTTTCGCCAATATGGAAAGGACCTTATAAAGTCGTTAAAATTCACGGTTATCACACTTTATCTCCTTTGATTAACCGTCGTCACGTCAAACATCATTTCGATGAAGTAAAATTAGCTGACGTAGAGGTCCCTAGGTCTTAAGAGCTAGCCAGTCATCTTCGTCACCTTTTATTACTAAATAGTTATAAATAAACAGGTAATAATAAACTAGTTGAAATATAAGTAGTTAGTGGATAGATATTATAAGTAATGATCTGTACGGATCCCTAGGTTTTAATATTTATATGATTCAAGCATAGATAGCTACTTAATTGGCAAGAGAATTTAACAAAAGTAGCCGATAATTACATATAGTTTTTTTTTAGTAATTTAGTTTATTTTCTTACAGCGTGGCAGAATACTGTCACGATCTTTCGCGTACCCAAGACTTCATCGCTATCGATTCCATCACGAAAAGCCCTGGCATCTATTTCAACCCTTCAGGATTTGTAAAATTAATTAGTGACATATTATAATACATAATAAATTATATAATATAAATAATATAATACATAATAAATAGAATACATAAAACCACACATTGACAATATTAAAAACGTACTCCATTCGGCTCAATATATTTGTGCCAGAAGCGATGCTATAAATGACATATAGTGTCAAAATTCTTTTCAACCTTTGGTTTCAACTTACAACGATATCTCTAGAGACTTTGATGCTATATCACATCTACTATCATCTAATAAATCGAAGAAACCTACAGTGTCAAAATTATTTTCAACCTTTGGTTTCAACTTACAACGATATCTCTAGAAACTTTGATGCTATATCACACCTACTATCATCAAATAAATCAAAGAGATCTGCATGGATTTTTGGACTAGGTACAGTTTTTAAACAAATATTGAACCATGACCATGGACGAAGATAATGCCATTAAATATAGCCATTCAAATACTGAACGAAACAATAAAATATCTTTAAATTTAATTAAAGAAAACATCCTTATCTCAAAATCAGCTATTTTAAGACTTAATGATTCCATAATAGAAATAAACAAAAATGAAAAGCAATTAAACTTGATGGTTGAAAATTTATCAGCTTATGCTAATAATATGACTATAGTTACGAACTCATTGTTATTTAAATCAGGAATACATGAGAAGTTTAGTGTACTTCAATCTTGTATGTTATGTTTATCATATAGATTAGAATACCTATTTAATAAATTCTATCTTATTCGCTAAAACAAATACACTACACCCATCAATATTAACACCGAAAGATGTATATTATGATCTGGTAAACAATGTAAAACATTTACCCAAGTATTATTAGTAGTAGAATTTCCTGTAAGATTAGAATTATAAAATATTCACACATTAATTAGCCTTAGTGAAATAGTTTCATATATTTTAGATAATAAGTTAGTTTTTACTCCAAAGATTCCTTTGGTTTCTATAGGTAGCTTTAATCTGTATAAAAACATCCCAGTACCAGTTCCTCACAATGCAACTACGCATAAATCTTATGCGCTGATAATACCTACTACATCTTATGTAGCTACTTAATGAAGATAAGTCTAAATATATGTAACATTAAACAATGTCGACGATTGTAAACCTATCAACAACGAAGTATACCTGTGCAAACAAATAGATGTCTTTAGGGTCCAAAATTATCCTATTTGTGAAACGGAATTATGACCAGATTCCTGAACTCACTTCCGGAACAATGTAAAACGAATTTCCTATACGGACATATTAATATCTGGCAATCCTAACAGATGGATGTTTACACAATCAGAACCAACGAAATTAAATATTGAATGTTATAATGAAATTTTAGAGCATATTATTTTAGGAACTGGCATCTTATCTTTAAAACCAAACTGTATTGGATTTTGTAAGGATGTGAAGTTAATTAGAAAAACTCGCCCTAAATATCAGTTTAGTCATGTTCATCCGATTTTAATTTGATAAATGATACATGTTGCAATCTGAATAAAAATAAAAGATTAAATTACACTGAGACTTCAATTCGAATATCTAAATTAAATACCAATAACTTAAACAAATTAAATAATAAAGCTGAAAACATGTAAGATATAATTGAAAAACTTAAATTGGGAAAATGAGTCTATTCCACAATTAACACCACATTCCCTAGTTTCATACATATTTGTAATCTTATTCATAATGTTTGTTATCTATTATTTTTGTAATAAGAAATGTTTAACTTTTTATCATAAGTTCAGACCAACACAACTTGAAAATAGTTCAGAGAATCTTGATTCCCAATCAAATTCTCCACCTCGAATTAGAATTAATTAAAAACCTTGGTACCGAAACCATACGTTTTTACCTAAACGGGGGGTTGTAATAACCCTCTACTGTAATCTAAATTGTAAAATAAGCAAGCTAAAACCACCACCACCAGTAAACGCTTTTAGCTTGAATATTACTCAGTTCAGATCAAGCTCTTAAATGAGCCACTCGTCTCCCGAATTCAATTTCTATTTTAAATTACTATTTCCAATAAAATCAATTCAATTACTATTTCTATTTTAATTAAATAAATCTAATAAAATAGTGTATTTTAAAATTTACTTTATTTTAAAAAGACTCGGCCTAAATCTCATATAACAGAGCGCTCTTGTTTGCACCGCGCCGTTCGCATTCGCCGCGATCGCCAGTCTTCCGCGAACCACCATGTAATGTCAAGCAAATGGCTGCACAAACTCATTACTCTTCAAAAAATTGGTGTAATCCGCACAAATTAGATCAATACAGTAAAATATTTAGTTCTGGGCTACAATGGCCTCATGCCATGTCATCTATTTGATCAAAATGTTATGTAGAATTGTTTTTTGTTTGTTTTAGAGGTGAAAAAGTTATGGGTCTGATACAAAGCAGTGCAGCTCAAAGCTATGTGATAGCAAATCCTGAACTAATGTGGCCAGTCCCTTCGTACTGGAGCCTGGAAGATGCTGCTACAGTGCCTTTAGCTTATGTATATGCTTACTACTGCCTTGTTATTAGGGTAAGTTTCTTTTTCTTGTAATTTAAGAGTTGTGCTCTTGTCTATTTTAACTTTAACTATACTTAGAACATCCACATTTGTTACACTTTCTGTTCACCAATTTTTTTTCTATTCATTTCTAAGGATGAACTATGTAAAGCTTCGGATACACTAGGGGGCAAATGGAGCAACATGTTGCGAAACATGTTCCTCAACACTACGTAGAATGTCCCGAGGTAAATGTCGCGGAACATTGTGTCGGCCACACTAGTCAGTATTTATAAAAATGTTGCCCGAGACTATAGTGCTGCGTACATAGTAATTATATCGAGTGTGTTGAAACGTAAGAGAATGAGAAGGTGGTGAATGCAGACTTTCATACTACAAAGAGAAAGAAGAGTTAATATTTTAAGTGATCTCCGAATGTCTGACGGATCGTTTGTGAATTTTACTCGAATGTCATCATCTGATTTTGAAACTTTATTGCAAATTATCGGACCTTACATAGCCAAACAGGATACAATAGTACGGAATGCTATTAGTCCTCATATTAGATTTCACTTTCTTCCTTTCTAGGACAAATTGTGAACGCAGGGTATGAACTTTGGTTTCTGTTTCTTTTCTAGGCAATTTAAGCGCCTTGGCAAAATCCTCCCACGCGTAATTTTTCTTTATTTTATTTCGATAATCACGGTGTGAAGTATCCCACAATAACCCACGACATTCGTATAGCTCCAGAAGTGAAAGCACAGTTTCATTTCCCAACACTACAGACATTGTTGCGTACGCGACTACACTCGGTGACAAATGGCGCAACAATGACGCGGGACATGTGCGCTCGCTCTCGAGGCAGGAGCAAGCAACATGTCCCGCGTCACGTAGAATGTTGCGGGGCATGTTGCGGGACACTATGCAACGTTGCAGCGTCACGTAAATTGAGTGTTGCGCGTCATGTTGCGGGACAAAATGTTCCCTAGTGTATCCGGGGTTTAAGGATCAATGTTAATTTATTCATAAGTGTCATCTTTATAATCAGGTTTTGGTAAACCCAAGCATAAATAGGGCTATCTTTGATGGGTCATACAAAACAGATACACTGAAAGACTCAACTTAGATTCTGTTTTTTCTTCAGCATCATACCATCAAAAAGGTCACCCAACACTCTGTGCTAGTTCATGGCGGGGCTGGAGCACTTGGTCAAGCCGTAATATCAATAAGTTTATCCAAAGGGTATCAAGTGTTCACGACTGTCAACAACATGCAAAAGAAAAAGTTTCTACTCAGAATGTTCCCCAAATTAAGAGGTAATTTATCAATTATGTTTGCAGCGCATATAAAATAATAACAGGCAAAATTTTGATTCCTTATTGATACCTTATTTTCGTAAGGATCTAATTATTTATTTAAAATATTTTTTTTACCGTATTACTCTGTAATAATGTAGTTTCTATAAATTATAGAAGTTTTTAAAGTAATTACATAAGTCGTTTTTGAGTTTATCCATTACAAATAAACATTCAAATAATCAAAACTTTGCTCTTTCCTATATTAGGTTACATTCATCCGATTACTCGATGTCTAAAATTAATCTCAATGTCTCAAAAACTCAATTAATCTTATATCAATGTTTATAAGTTGGATGTCCGAATTTTAGGCGGATATGTGGATACTGTTTATTATGATCTAAAAATCTCTTAAGTAATTAATTTCAGTAAATAGGTTTAAAACCAAATACTTGTATAGAGGTGATTAGTATTATTTTAAAGTTAGTATTTCATGGAAATTTCAATACGTATTACCGTGTAAAAAATAATAGCAATAAAACGAATAGCCAGCGAGCCGAACTATGTATAGGTAGTGGGGGACTGATGAACAGCCAAACAGAGAGACATGGCGAAACTAGTAGGGTCCCTGTAAACTACTACTATTCTATATTTTATCATCAATAAGTTTTGTTATCTTATTAAGCGTTCTGTTGTGTTTCAGAGGAGCACGTAGGAAACTCGAGAGACATTTCTTTTGGAGACACTGTTTTAAATGCGACCGGCGGCAAGGGATGCACGATTATTATTTGCTGCCACAAAGGAGAACTTAAAAATGTAAGCGAAGCTCTTAATTACTGTTTCATAATTATAAATTAGCGTTTTCACTCACAGTTTCAATTATGTTTTCACAAAAGTTATACGCAAAGGTACCTTGTTTTTTATTCTACGAGCAGTTTGTTGGCTCGGTTTGTTAAAGAAAAAACAAAAAAATACGTCATAATCATGATAATGAGGTCACCACAACGTGTGTTTCCGTGGCAATTTGTCCCTTTATTGGGACCACGAGAAAATATTTAACTATCGTACAACCCGTTTGACTGATTTATTTTTAGATTACCTTTCATAAACAGTGACAAAACCTGTTCAAATCTTGTAATTATTTTTAGATTAACTTGAAATGCTGCTCACAATTTGGAATGGTCTTCGATACTATGCAGATATTAACTAAAGAAGCGTTTAGTTATGGATTGTACAATTTAACAAATGATAGATCTTACCAACTAGTAGATATTTCGTCCATTTTCCTCAACTTGAAAGCTCCAGAAGTTAAGGTGCGTACTTATAGGTGGTTGTAGTGTTTAAAGGAAATATATGATTAAATACAAATACCACAATTGCACGCTTTCCATAATTACAATTAGACTTTTCTGCTTTGTTATTTTAAGGTGGCCTAACTTTAATATACTCAACAATCAATCAACAATCTAAGTCTTAGGCTGGCTTGCACAACTACCTCGTTACTATTCGATATAGGGTACTCACATGCTCGAAGAGGATCAGTAAAATGAAGTTTGTTACAGTTCTCACGTCAAAATACGCCCCGGATTGCTGTCGTACCAATCTCTTTTCCGTGCGACTCATTTTCTATTTACTAAGCCGTTAGCAAACGTTAAATTAACTAAACGATTAAAAAAAAGTAGAAACCAAAACCGTTTGCAATCTTATATTTAAAAAAGGCTAAAAAAACGTAGTAATCTTGATAAAACGTGAAAGTGTCTTATTTATCTAAGCCATAGGTATATATGTTTTCGCATCATGTAATGCACTGGGTAATTATTCATTTTTTCATAGCGACTACAAGTTATGGTGAGTGAAGGCATCGCTAATGGTGCTGTGCGTCCTCTATCACGAGTGTGGTATGAGCCACAAGATGTGACGCGTGCTTTTCGCCTTCTAGCAACCAGTGGCCATCGAGGACGTGTGCTGATACGTCTTCAAGATCACCAGCTACTAGCACATCCCAAGTGAGATACTGAAACTGTCGTGAACCAATAACGAAGCCTACAAATAACATCGAATAGAATGCTGAAAATAAATAAGATTTGTAATTTAAACCATGTTTTTTATAGCAATTTACTAGATTACGAAATCACAAATTTCTATAAAAACCAGATGATGGCAGTGTTACACGAGTTCTAAAACACATTTGAAGATTTTTAACATATTGCACGCTAATTATGAGTTTTTTTGCAGATTGACTTGTTCTATAGATGGATGTCACATAATATTCTGTGATGCTCAACCGCTAGGGCTGCAGCTTGCTGATATGTTAATCAGTTGCGGAGCTAAGAAAATTAACTTACACTATTCACAACCACCATCTTATTTAAGCTACAGGCAGCGGTTGGTAGTTTTATATTATTGGTTGAAATCATTTTTAAAGTCCATCCAATTCTAATCTCAAGTCCAATTTTGCATTAATATTTAATTGAAATTAATAAACATATTCAACAGTTTAAAATAATTATGTAATATTTTATTTTTCTATTTAAGCTTTTGGGATAAGCAAAATGTGAAAGTTTCAATATATTCAGAAGAACTAAATGATGAAACCAGCTTAACGAGCTTCATTAATAAAAATGTAACATCAGGATCTGTCGATGGTGTTTATGTAGCTGCGGAAAATATTTTGAAATCTAACATGCTAACAACATTGGATTCGATAGTCAGAAAACTATGTCCAGCTTTGAAGTAAGTAGTATTAATGATATATACATGTAAGAAGAAAAGGACAGGAAATACCTAGATGTACCATAATTCGGATATGTTGAATTTCAGGTACTTCTTAATTTGTAGTAATAGTAATGATTCTGGACAGTTTATATCAATAAAAAGAGCCAAAGATGGACTACCAGCTACGCTAGTCAACCTGTCAATGCTAGATACTGTAAGTAACCAAAACATTTGCTCATCGGCAGTTTTGTTATCAAAGCAGTAAAGTTAATGAAGCACTGCACAGAGGTGCACCATTCACAGCGGTGATGTAATGATGTGGTGTATGTAGTCTATATTTTAATACCTTTGTTTTATTTATGTTCTGTATGTTTTAAATTATTATGATAAATATGGCTCTAATTTGTACATATACTTATGAAGGCTGAAATTAATAAAATTGAATTGAATTGAATTGAAAAGTTAACAATTCAAGAACTCTGTACCTACCTACCATGATCAGAATGATTCCAGTCCCAAATAAAATAATTAATCCAAATTGTGTTTGTGTTGCCTCTGCCTTCAGACACTATGGGGTCAAAGTTGAGAAAGTAAGTACTTCAATCGAACATTCTAGATGAATAGATTTTAAATTATTGTTCAAAATTGTGAACGAACATTTCCAAATTTTAATTTAAATTTGCTGTAGGTACAAAAATTGACTATTTAATAATAATATGCCAATCAAACACTAATTTGTTCAAACATAACTAAATCGAACCATCGGTTGGTGAGCGTTTGTCCGATCTATGTACTACGGGCTTAAAATCAACAATAAATTGAACTGTCTATTTTTCCAGTTTGATGATGAAGATGGCTTGACGAGGTATCGAGGTATTAAAAAGGCATTAGAGCATGCGTTGCTGAGTATGCATCCGGTACTTCTTGCGCAGTTGAAACGCCAGTCTAGAGAATCATTGGTTCAACAGATCGCAGCTTTGACTGGTACCTGAATATTTATTAAATGTTAAATCCTATTGACATTTACATTGTAAAGGCTTTCTTAAGTTCTATGCCTTCTTTGCAGATATAGCCATTTCTGAAGATGCTGCCAACAGCACCACCCTTGAGGATTTAGGGGTTCCTAAAGAAAACTCACAAGCTATATCATCATTCTTGAAACATGAGTATGGAGTTTACAATGATGAAGCGGAAATACCTAAGTTATCCTTAGAAAGGTAGCATAAGCTTTGCAATATATATATAAAAGACTTCTGTGACAAGTGACTTATATTTTGTTTTACAATCATTTTCAGTATCAAACAAATTGAAAAGAAGTTTGATGATCCTGAGCTTGAAGATATTAAAGGATTAGGAACATTCTTTTCATTCGTGGATCCAGATGAACTCTTAGCCACAACTGAAATTGTCACGATGCCTACGCTGACGAGTAACTCTGATATGGTGAGCTTTGATTTTTAACATTATGCTAACTCTAAGAGGTTCTCACCTAAATGCAAAAATTGGCTATGAGTATGTTTTACTTGCACAAATAAAGATTTAGTCGAAAAAGCTGATGCTGAATATTTCACATTACTTATTTGTTTATATTATTCACAGAGGGATGACGAATTCGACGTTAACCAAACCTTCTTATACATAGTGCCGGGGTTGGAAGGGCATCACAAGAGGTTCAGTTCCCTCTGTGAGCAACTGAAACTGTCTGCTCTGGTGCTGCAGCCAGGATTGGATCATTTGCAAGACACTGTTGAAGAACTCGCCCTTAGATACTCTAATGTACTTATAATATAAATGTCTAAATTTTTTACTTCCGTTTAATCTACATTTGTATAACAACTATCATTTTTGTATCCTACCTTTTGTTATTTTTTCAGGTTGTCTTGAAAAGAGTAGGTTTCAATAAAAGATTCTATATCTTAGGCTACGAAACTGGAGTCCTTGTTGCATTGGAGTTGGCTGCAATTTTAGAGAAACATGGTGAGCATACCTACTTTGAAACTTTACAACCGACGCCACAACAACGGTTTTTTTTAAATAAATGTTTATACCCAATTGTCTAGAGACGCTGGTAAGAAGTTGGCGCTTTATTTTTTTGGAGTCGGCTGTTTTATGTTCTCCTAATCAGAATCTCCATCATTTTTCTACAGGTCAAACAGGTACGATTTTTTGCATAGGCGATGGACCAGAGGAAATCATGTCGCTGATAGAGGAGCAGCTACGCGAATTCAATAGTGAAGAGGCGTTGCAAATAGGCCTGGTGCAGCACATGTTTACCCTAATGACGGGAAGGAGTGCATGGTCCATGAAGAATGTCGAAGGAGCCACATGGAGGCAGCTCGTGGACACTTGCGTGCGCACGCTGCTAGGCCATGTGTCGCACTCGGCGCAATACGCACGTGCGCTTATAGAAGCGGCTTATGCAAGAATTGGCGCAACAATCAACTGTAAAACAAACTCAAAATTTTTAAAATCAAACATTGTTCTTCTTAGAGCACTAAGCTCTTATTCTGCGACGACTATACCTTGTTCGCTACAGTGCTATTCGCAACAGCCAATCAGCGTATACAACCTGACTACACCACTAGCTCATGCAACTCACGACATGCGCTGTGCATCTATCATCAACAAACACCTCTCTAAGGACGTTCTAGATGCGTTTGATAGTAAAAATCTTTGTGAATCGTATCTCTTGAATGCCGACACGTTCATGACAAATTCAAATTCAAAGTCTTCATAAGTATAATAATTTTAAAAACATAAATTCCGACTGCATTAACATATAAAGCTATAAACAAGCAATTTTGCAGAAATCGGAATCTGTTGAAAGCAGTTGGGAAAAACTAGAACTCAATCAAAAGTTACGACTTTAAATGATAAGTACCTACCATATAGGTCTTACTCCAGAAATTTTTTTTGACGGGCTTCTGCGTGGTTCATTAACTAGTTATTACGGCAAAAGTTTTTTGCATTTATAATATTCATAAAACGATATAACGATCATTAGCCTCGTCAACGGAACTAACCTAACCGTTATCAGATCAGTTCCTGCTGGATCAGTTGAGGTTTTTATTATTTTAAATCCATAAACATACATAGGAACCTTATTTCTATTGAATAGCGGCAATTTTGAGTAACTACAACGAGCACACTTTATTCGGACCCCAGTAAATACAAGTGAGTTTTGTACTTCAACTCAAGCATGATCAACTGAAATATCTTATCTTCTTTTGTTAGAGGGATAATCACAAAGATTTTATCAAGTACATAATACCATACACCTTTCGTGTGACCCCAGAATACTTATTAAAAACAACAGCAATAATCATAATATGACGACTAGAAATAAATATATATGTTTTGAACTGGGGATGGGAGGAACTACTACCTACATATTTACCTACCATAGTAGAAAACGATTCAAAATGGTTCTAATGAATTTATTAAATACTAGCAACCCACCCCAGTTTCATCATCATCATATTCAGCCCGTAAAAGATATAAGCTTCTTTCGTGTATTGCAACAACAATGTATACAATGTAACAACAACTCACGAAAGTTTTGAAAGTGAAACAGTGGGTGCGTTATAGTTAAGTTATTATGTTCTAAGAGTCGATTCGCTCCGCTGAAACAAATCAGTATTCTAGCTCGATCTCAAACTCGAGGATCGAACTCGAACACTATACTGCACTGATTGTATGATAAGGTTATAAGGTCATTACGTATACGGTTTGATAGATTGTTTTTTGGACTGATTCGACTATCGTGTTAGTGTGTTATCAATGTCTCCGCAACAGTTTAAATCGTTTGTTCAGAATCATGTAGTAGAAATTAATGGTTTAATAGGTAATGGGATTTGAATACACGTAAAGACGAAACACAAACCAACCGATTTAGTTTCCCGCAATACAAGTTTTAAGTGAACTGATTTCGTTACTTTTTGGTAGAAAGGGATGATATTTTTGAGTGTACAGGTGTCACAGTAATAATAATTGTCAGGATAGATCGCCAACTTAACAAACCTGCCCTAGTTAAAACATTTTACTGTTATCATTACTTCTTACAAGTCGTGATGTTTTTGTTGTATTTTTAATTTCGATAAGTTTTCGAATTTCAATAGGTTACGAGCGTATGCATACATGATGATGTTTATACACTCGCACAAAAAAATTACTAAACGATTGAGCAGGTTCTTATCATTTGAGGAGTTAGAAAGGTAGTTCAGGAACTATGTTCAGGATGTCCGTGAAGTCAATATTTCCTCAGCGGAAGACCAGCGTTGCAGCATCTTAACATGCAGTAGCATTATGCTGAGCTGTGGGCCATTTCACCCCTACTCAGTCCTCACACATTTGTTTTTCTTCTTTGTTTTATTCATTAATGTTTTAATTTATTTTGTATTTATATTATATATATATATATCATAGTGGTTTGAATAAATGATTTTTCTTTCATTCTTTTTTTATTTTTTTAGTTGGGAATTATGACTCGTCAAACTCAAATGCAATATTTTCCCAACGAGTACTACCTACGTTTCATTACATAGTATAAAACAAAGTCGCATCCTGCTGTCTGTCTGTCCCTATGTATGCTTAGATCTTCAAAACTACGCAACGGATTTTGATGCGGTTTTTTTTAATAGAGTGATTCAAGAGGAAGGTTTATATGTATAATACATACATAATATAGTAGAGAAACACTGATAATTTTAGAGGTTAGCGTATATGGGTTCAACGTATTAGAACGTACTGAGGTACAGCAACGCGTGGCCAGGTCAGCTAGTTAGTTTATAAATCAAAGTTAAAATCGAATCATAGTTTGTTTAGCTTCACTATATTTTTAGATTAAAATTGCATCATGCGTGTTGGAGGTAGATTAGTCAACTCTGACAAATTCACTTACGATATAAGGCATCCCAAGTTACTGTGTAGTTATAATAATAATAATAAATAATCTTGGACATTTCACACAGCATCATCTGCTCCAAAGTAAGCAGAGCTTGTGTTATGGATACCACATGACTGATATACTACTTATATACTTTTTTTTTCTAAAAATATATATGTTATACATAGAAACACCCAGACCCGAAACAAATACTTGCAAATCATACAAATATTTGTCCCGCGGCGGGAATCGAACCTGCAACCTTCTGCGTCTCAGCCAGACTTTAGTCCATATCATATAAAATTAATGCGAGGCCCCAGTTACTATTACTGCATGTTAGGGAACACTGATGGCCGTTAAGTAGTAGGAATTCAGCAAGACAAACCGTACGATACCACGTTATACGTTGTCGTATGAAGGATAAAACTATTCAGCCCATCATGGGTAATTGGCTAAGAATGTTCAAACAAATTTGTTCAGCTGTTTCGATTGTGCAGGACCTCTTTATATTCTAAATAGAAAGGTCAGAAGTACGGAACATGCAAAATGCTAGTTACCTATGTTTATTCGTATGTTTTGCATTTTGAACTCGTTACTTGTACATAATCAGAAAACCTTTACAGATTTTCTCAGATCATGGTGGACATTTTGTGGGAACCGCACTGGAGTTTTATCCCGTTTGATCAATCGAGACATCCGGAAATACCTTTATCAAGTAAACTCAAGTGTTCGAATACACAGACGATATGGAGTTAATCGGTATAACACACACCGTTAAAATCTCCAAGAATAATACAATTTTGTTTAAGAAGTGCTCTAAATGATGTTCCATTCTGGTTATGAAATCATCAAAATTTTTATCATTCGGAATCCTATATAGACAACAAATATTTAGTTCTAAGTTGGTATCCCTAGCACCACTTATTTGAAACTATCCAATTTATATAATTGTTTACATATTTTCATTTCTTCAGTTAATTTTCTTGTGTGGTCGTTAATGTTAGTGTACTTACGGCCAGCGGCTTACGGTAACATTCCTTGGTTATTCTGTCTCTAGAGAAATAGTTTGCCCCTTGGATGAGAAGGTACAGGTTATCCAGAAGTTGCCTCCGCCTCAGACTGTCGAAGCCCTGAGAAGATTTCTGTGGATGATAAATTTCTCAACGTTTCTTGAAAAATGCAGGTGACCTCTCAACAATCTTCTGGTCAGTAGCTACATGAAAGGTTCTAAGCCCATAACCTGGACTCCTGGTTTACTTGAAACATTTAACCTTTGCAAACAGAGACTCTCGGATGCTAGTGATCTGCAGTGATGCTAGTCCATCCAGTTTCAGAAGCAAAATTGGCACTAGTTACTGACGCGGCCAACGTTTCTTTAGGAGCCGTTCTCCAACAAAATGTAGAAGTTGTCTGGCAACCATTGGTTTTCTTCTCGAAGAACCCTGCACAGCCTGAGCCATCCCAGCGTCTAAGTATCCTAGCTTCCATCAGACTAGTGAATGAACGAATAATAAAATTGTGTATCAAATTCTTAATACTCTAATACTGTGCGGTTTTAACGCTATCTATTGAGATTAAATTATACTAATTATTTTATTATACTAATTATAATGTATGTATAGTGTTAGTGTTA
Source organism: Lampropteryx suffumata (assembly GCA_948098915.1). Lineage (NCBI taxonomy): Eukaryota > Metazoa > Arthropoda > Insecta > Lepidoptera > Geometridae > Lampropteryx > Lampropteryx suffumata. Next base: position 4,991,680 of record OX402562.1, read on the forward strand.
TTGCTAATTATCGCAGGCGCATTCGTAGTAGACGGTTTTTGAACGTTGAGTACGTTCAAAAACCGTCTACTACGAATGCGCCTGCGCTAATTAGCTGAATAGGAAACCGGTTTCGCCTCACTGTCGCTTGGATGCAGTAATACATGATGCGCTTTTTTACACACGTAACACCTAAATTGACTTTTGCATTCCTTTGACGTGTGGTTATGTTTTAAACAATTGTGGCACAGATTCAATGCACTAACACGGCTAATGCGTTGAATGTTGGTCAGGTTACGAAACTGATTGCAACGGAAAATCATGTGATTTTCGCCACAATGAAAACACGTGAGTTTGGTCTGAGAAGCAGATGTATAGGAATAATCATGATTTTTACTCTTCCTAGATGCAGTTGGTTTGTGTTGACTCGGTTCACATAGGCTAGCCGAATAGGACGCGGAATGATCTAAAACCCTAATCTGGTTTTGAACAAAACTAACTAAATTTTCAAAAGTTGGAATTGATTTTTGATTCAAACGTAAAAAGTTCTAACTTTGGTAGACGTGGTCGAGATTCCACAGAGCGAGAACTGGTTTCGGCTCTAACGCAATGGGCGTTAGGCTCACATTTCGATGCACTCAACTTTACTCGAAAATATAAGTCATCAAAACTGGTCAATTCATGATTACGAAGAGATGATGTCGGTTCATGTTTCAGTTCCCTTTCGAATATTAGAAAGATAATGTTCTCAAATGAAGAACGCAATTTATCGATATCAGACACTCGTAGCAAAAATAACTCTTTTGTGTCAGAATCTGAAATATTTTTTGACAAATCAAATGCATTTTGCATTTGCTCAAATATTCGTTGTTTCTTATGAATTAACACGGTTAAATCATGACATTTGCTTTCGTCCTCATCGCTTCCTACTTTTTTACTTTTCAAAGGAGGCGCCATTTTGTTAATTTAACTGCGCAGTTGGCGTGGACAAAAAAAATGTTACAAAACAACGAAATCAACTATTAAAATAATGCAAATTAATCATAAATACACGAGATATAATATATACGACAAATATATGTATAAATATGTGATAGTATGAAGCTGCCAGCGAAAGATAAAATGAATGGCGATGGGAAAATGATTCTAGCACGGCTAGAAATAAGCACAGTAAGAAACGTCTTTGCTTTGCTTAGAAATATTTACAGATAAATTAGAATCTGACACGTTCAGATGGATGAAATAAGACGACACAGAACGTCTGTACGACTTTTTATAATAACCACATGTTAGTTACGAAATGATTCTAGCACGGCTAGATTAGAACTACGAGTTCTAGAATCACAAAAAACAATCCGGCTTACGAAGGACCATTTAGATTGTGCGGTTTTAACGCTATCTTTTGAGATTAAATTATACTGGGGCTTTTGTGATTTTTTATAATGTATGTATGGTGTTGGTGGGTGGAAAGTTCGTTCCTACAGTTTTCAAAAAGGTAATTTAACACCACCTTCTTCTATCGACTCCCGGGGGCAGGATGTCATCTCCAGAAAGGCAAAAGATAAAGCATACATTAAAGGTAGTCTTTTGAAGAAAGCTTATTATAATATAGATGACTATATTATTGATAAGAATGCATGGCCTCATGTCGCTCTGCCGTCAGACAGTTAACCGACACACTTGAAATGTATAAACTCTCTTGTATTAGTATTTCGTAGTTAAGGTAGTTATAAGATGGATCATATAAAAAAGCGCTAGGACCAAGACGACTTTCTTGCCAATTCTTCTCGAGCTTGGGTTAGGATGAATTGGCACCTAAATCCACCTAGTATGTAAGACGTTTCAAAGTGATCCTTGTGATTGTATTGAATAAATCATCTTTTGACTTGACTTGACTTGACTTGAGATCTGGTCCAGGCGTACACGGCACGCTGCAGACAGTTTGGATGGAACTTCGAGGTTAGCACGGCTATCCTAAGTTCAATGTTTTTGAAAACTGCACACTACACGGCAGTGAGCCCACAAACACAATATAGTTGCTAGAACGTCTAGCTTTGAGGAAAATCCACGATCACCATTGAGTAAACGCAGAACGTCTGCTCATCTCAACGCTCACGGAGTACCTGCCTTCTCAGGCGGTTGGTCCTTCGAAAAGGGTTTGGTGGTGGTTTACCAAACTACCCTCAATTCAACGGTAGAAATCGAACAAATACTAACTCCCTAAATCATAAATGCTGTATAACATAACTAATTAAAAGATACAAATAATATATAGCAACCTTCAAAAGTTTACATTTGAAGTTTTAGATCAGACTGCACCTTAATAAAGTAAAGAAAATTAAACTAATGTTTATGAATAATGGCACTACAATTCAAATAAAACTTAAATACTATCTTCAGATTGGCTTTCAGTGGGCAATAAGCACGTCTCCTTAAGAACCCGGCGAAGCTCGCTCGCAACTTCAATTCGAGGCGCGTGCAAAAATCGCCCCGAATATCTCCATCTCTGTTTAAACGATGTAAGCGCGCGCGGGGCGTGGGAGAGGCGCGGGACGCGTTACTACAATACCTAAATACACTCGTAGTGACGTGCTCGTGTGTGTGTGTGTGAGTAGGTGTAGGTAGGTAGGTATACTTCTGTCATTGATCATTGATGTCATTGACAATTCGAAGGCGGTAGGTAAATAAAATACAAGCTTCTGTCTGCGGCTTCGCACGCCTTATTCTGAGATAAAAGTAGGTAACATATACATAAGTATTGTAATCTTCCTACATCTATGCAAAGTTTCGACCGAGGGGACGCCCTCTGTGGCACAGTTGGCCCAGAGCCGTGTGAGACGTGGAAGCTAGTGGGTTCAATTCTCGCTTCGGGACAAATGTTTGTATGACAATTGATCTGCAATTATTTTTCTAGGGTCTGGGTGCTTCTATGTATTACATGTATGTATTTAAAAAAAAAGTAAATAAAATATTATTAATAATAGTCCAAGCGGAGATTTTGTGCGATTTAAGCACACATCTTATTATTTTCAGATTTCCATACAAACACATAGTAATAATAATAATGATGATGATGATGTTGATATTATTAATAATACTTTTTTTGTAAATACTTGCAGATCATACAAACATTTGTCCCGCGGCGGCGGGAATTGAACCCGCAACCTTTTGCATCCCAGCCGGACCCTAAACCACTGCGCCACAGAGGTCGTCAGTCAAGTGATTTTTTTTCTTAAACAAAGGCAAAGTCGTAGTAGTATGTAAAGAGACAGGTTATTATTTTCAAACAACAAGGCAAATCTCAATCCAAGTCAGTGGCGCAGGTCAATAGAATACACGTACCGTGTAAATACACGTTACATTAGTGTGTGCGTGCGTAGCTGTCCGAGAGATCACACAACCGAAGTGTCCCCATCCCCCGGCCCTGCCCCGTGCGTGCGCGATAGCAATATTAGCCGTTCAAAAGTGGTATGAATTTGGTTGTGTCCCTTAATACCAAAAATTATGACTAAAAACACTTAGTATTCTTCACATAGTAATGTTATTATCCAACTAGACAATATAAGCAATGGTCCTTAACAAACAACACGTAAGATATTGTTGTTTTTAATATGAAACAAAGAGGAAGAAAACTTGTCAATTTCAGCATAAAAATGTGCAAAATGCAATTGGCTCTTATTTCATGTTTGATAAGTAATTCGAAATAAAAACTATCCAGGAACCTAGATAAATACTATTTAAATACAAATAATACAACAATACAGTGGAAATATGCTTGAGTTAGAAATCATTTTGGTATTACTTTTGTAGGGGCAATTCGTCCTCCGCTGGCCTCTTAACACTGAATTTTTACATTTTATACGAGTACTGACTACCCGAATCAAACAATCTGAACCAGGGTGGACATCTATTATTTGACCCATTAACCATTTAGTGGGTGTTAATCATTCATCCTTAACTATAACTATATTACCTATTTTAAGATGACTTGAGTGACTGTGACTTGAGTACTTGTCCATTTTTGACGTTTTTGTAAGTCAACTAAATATTCTTGACTTCATTGCCGCCAAAAAGATTGCAACTTCTTCTGTAATATATCCATTACTTAGTGTTTGATCTGCGTCTGGATGTCATAAAGTAGGTACATCTGGTTATCTGGTTCCTATAGTACAAACTATGCTTAGGGCTTAGTTTATTCATTTATTCATAAATTGTTTCTTTTTAACTAAGTAGAATCAGTTATAAAAACTACCTTAATAAATGTCTAATTTTGCTGTAGGTTCATGGAGATACTGGTGACCCCCACAATGGCAGACACAGGCTGTCCAATGCCTGTACTGATATTGAAATAGAAAATGCAATGCACCCGATGCAAGCATAAAAGATCTTAATAATTATTATAGTACCTAGTTATAAACATTAAACATTTCTATACCTCACCCATGATACTCGTATATATAAACAAAAAAAAGTGTTCGTCGGGCGTCCCGGCCTGAAAGAAGTGATAACTTAAGCTAATCGAACTAGAGCTGTGGGTTAGAGTAGAGAGAGGAGGAGCCTGCCTACCGCAGCCGTATGTGTGAGAGAAAAGGAAGCCAAACAAACTTGCACCGTAACGCGTTACGTAACGAAGCGTTTGACCCCTTTACATAAGAAGTTATTACTTCAACAAATGTATATACTTATGTAGTATATATACATCTGTTACCTATAAAACAAGCTCTGCTTACTTTAGGACTAAATGATGATGGTGTTAAATATCTGTAGTAATTTTTGAATTTTATATTAATTAAATCTGCTTATTAACATACCAATTCGCAAAAAATGCAGTGTCTCCGTGACAAGACCTCTAGAGTATTTCAACCCAGTCTAAAATTTATCCCACGATGGATTCAGACATCATCTCTTATTAACGTTGGATACATGTTGAACCTAATAGTGTATGTTGGTACCTACAGCTAAGTACCTACATTAGTTATATCAGCGTAAGCGGAAACAATAGAACATGAATATTATTTTAATATTTATAAGTGTAAATAGTTAGGAACCCTTTTCAGTCTATTGTTTGTAAAAATGTTATTTAGCCTTTAACATTAGGTAAATAGTATGTACTAGGCACATGATTATAAATAGGTGCATAGCGCGGAGCTGCAGGCATAATTATTAATTAGTTCTATGTTAGACCAGGGTGTGTGTTAAGTGTTTCGGATCCCCTTTACCTAGAGGTAATAAAACAAATAAGCCAGACAGAGGAAATACGGGAAGCCAGGCTTGAAATTCAATCAACTTTTAATATTTTTATATTAATATCACAAAGACTACTTTGAATCGTCTTTTTACATGCTACCTAGTGGATTTAGGTGTTGGTTTCTCTTAACCCCAGTTCAAGGAAAATCTTGCAAGAAACTCATCTGGTTTTAACACTTCTTTTGCGTTCTAACAAAGCTTCTTGCTTATTGTGTTAATCTACATAATTTGCTATATTATAATAACAAAATCCTTTGTTATCTGAATTTTCTGTTTTTTTTATTATAAGCTAAATAATTTGTTATATTATAATAATATAATATGACAGTTTATGTTTTATTACGTTTTTAAATTCTCCAATCCACAAATCTAGTACGTCGCTTGTGACCTTGTTATAGAAGCGTTGCCCTATAAAATATTTACCTACTTTAGCGAGCTTGGCTGTGGAAACAGCGAGTTTATTTTTATTTCTAGTATAAATTATATACTAGAAATAAAAATAAACTCGCTACATTTGATTCGATACATTCGATTTTCGTATATATAATGGCAAGGCACAGCCATCATATTAATTTCCTTAAACTTATTTCTTAGTATTTCTCCATGTCATAAATTGCATGATCAGCCCTCTTCTGCAACACAAATATGGTTTTAATATCTGCAGCACTCTCCCACAATAGAATGCTGTAAGATATAATTTATGAAAGTAGCGGAAGTAAACGAGCTCAGCGGTATCTATGTACATACGTCGGTAAAGTGACGGATATTTTTGACAACGTATGCCGCAGAGCTAAGCCTCTTTCACACTTATCTATATGTGAGTACCATTGCATCTTATCATCACAATTTACAACTCACATTTAGCTTATATTAGTTTTTCATTAACTTCTCTTTCAAATGCAACTGTGTGCACAATTCCTTCAGTTTTTTGATGCTTGGTAAAAAGTATTCTCCTCCTGGCATTGTATGGCTTATTATTGTATAATAACACAAGTTCTCTAAGTAAAAAAAAACACTTGTTGAGGTTAGGAGTTTGAAAATGTTTTTTATTACGTAATTTAGCTATAATTAAACAATGGGAATGTAAACTGTATTTCAGCTACTTCTAGTGTTCTGTTATAATTATAAGCCATCATTCTAAGTAGTTGATGTTCTAGCAATTTTAATTCTGCAAACAGGGCGTTTCGTACCATTTACAAAATAAAACTACGAGAGTATTTGAAAGAAATATTCAAAAATGCTAATATTCTCATAATTCATAATTGTACATCCATAAGTTTCGACTAAAAAGTCAACAGATCCTTTAATTTTAGTGTAAACTTCATAAAACAGCAAATTAACAGTGGCTAAAATAAATTAAAGCTCATGTAGTATGTTGTGTAACACCCGATTATGTGATCATTATTATCACCTCTGGGTAAAAATGATGGTATCGCAAAAGAGCTCTATTAGACTACGGAAAAGTGGGGGCTTTTCTAATACAGGTTATTTTTAATATAACAGAAAAGACCCCACTCCAAAAAATATACTACTTTATTGTAAATAATATTGTAAGTCACCTCCCCTACATGTAACGTAGGTACAGATATTTGATATATATTGGAAGTACTTAAAATGACATTGACTTATGTGCTGAATTGTAAACCTTAACAAAAGTTACAAATGCTTCATACTGACTGGCCTGTTAGCTCAGTTGGTAGTAGCTCTGCCATCTGCGCTGTAGGTTGGGGGTTTAATTTCCTCCCAGGATAAGCATTTTGTGATGAACACAGGTGTTTGTTCTGTGTCTAGGTGTTATAATGTATCATATGTATGAATTTAAAAATATATAAGTATTCTATCAGTCATCTGGTTATCATAATATAAGCTATGCTTAGTTTGGGGCCAGATGGTGTTGTGTGCATTGTCTAACAATATTTATTTATTTTATTTATTTACCTATACTAAAATACTTTTTTTGGCTAACTACATGGTTGTAAAATGGTTTGAGCCCTGACCTAGTAATTCTTATCCTTATTGATTGTGGAAGCCTTCACTATGCGTGGCAACATGCGCTTGCCACAAAAAAGGTAAGAAAAAATGGAGAGAATAAGAAAGAAAAACAATTAATAGTAAAAAAAAGTGTATTCGAAGTCAGTCAGGGTCGGATTGTTCAAGCCAAGGTCATGTTTTAGTCCGTTCGGTTTGGGAAATACCGCACTCTCCTTTGGCATTCTCGTCCACGGCCTTCTGCCGTGTCTCCCAGGCAGCGTCCAAGAACAAGCGCACGTTAGCAGGAAGAGCAGTGCTAATCCCGGTCTTCCCGTCTTCAGCGTTCAGTCTCCCGTCTTCTAGCAGCTAGGTTTAGCACTTTAAGCTGAGGGGTGTTCCTGGAATCGCAATACTCAGGTATTACGATCACGCAACGAAAGGTGTTTCAGAAGAAAGCCTAGGGATCACACAAAACTCCGCACTACAATTCAGACTACAATAACTCACAAGGTGAAAAGAAATAAAGGCGGCGTTTAACATTAGCTAGCACAACAATAAGAATAAGGTCAGATGAGAATAAGGTCTAGGGTCAATAAAAACTTAAAACACAGCTTACCCAGTATTGGGAACACAGTTGGCACTGAATATAGTTTGAAAGTTACAATTAATGTATAACGTAACGGTTATTGCGCGGAAAAGTGGCGTTTGAGCTCGGGTAGACACCTCAATACGAATGAGGCTCGTCGTATGAAGCGTCGTCAGAACCAGTTTCGCGCTGTGAATTAGCTAATAGTAATGCCGCGCGTGTGAGTTTGTCTGTTCCTAAATAAGTTCTGTTACAACATATATACATATATTACCTTTAGAGGAAAGGAACACTAAAAACTATATTTTTGCAGGTTAAACTCGACACCACAATGACTTCAACTCCGCAATGCGACGACCCTACGCTCACCGAGATACTACCCCCTAGTGACGGGAACCAGATTGTCATCTCGGGTATGTCTGGCCTTTACCCGAAGTCCAGATACGTGCGGGATCTTGAGAACATTCTTTATAATAAGGTGCGTACGTTACAAAACTGATTAGCATGTAAATTAACCAACTATCCGAAACGATGTTGATGGCATAGCATGCATATCGTTTGATGGAGTTTCACATAATTTTATTGGTGGTACAGAAGATGTACTTTTTCCTCTGACCTCTGACCCATACACTTACTTTTTGTCACATTATATTTTAAGCTGTGCCTAAGAACATAGCTCTCACAGACAGTCAACAGCCCCCTAATACCACAAACCGATGCACTCAGCAACACCATTTCATCTGCGTAACTAATATAGTTGACACAAACTTCATCAATATGACAGCCGGCATAGGTGCTACTAAGCTCACATAGAAGAGAATTAACGTACAGGTTGAAGAGCTTCGGAAGGTTCAACCCCCCTTGCCTCACCCCACTTTACAGCAACGGTTTCGAATAGACTCCCGTCCATCTCACTACGTTGAACTGATTTTTGTACCAACATTTAAAGATGTTGTTCAACTCTGATGGCAGCAGTGTTTTTAACTTAGTATGTCCTAGTTAACCAATTTAAATGATTTTGAGAGGTCAAGGAAACAAGCATGAATGGGAGTGTTATGGTCAGTGAAGTACTTGACGGACTGCTTTAAACTTAATTAGAAAATCTCTAGAAAAACCAGGTCTAAACCCGAATTTATTGTCATGTAATTTCAGATAATGGTCTAATTAAGCGTTAAGCAAATCGTCAAGCACCTTTACAATAATAGTTGCCAAAGATATAGGTCTGTAATTAGACTTGTCACTTATATCTCAAGTTTTGTTTTTCACAATAATATACCACGGTATTCATCATAGCAGGCGGTATATATGAGTGTCCTGAACATAGTCGATAGTCGATATCGATATGCGAAAACTTTTAATTGGTCTTTAGTTATCTATTTAGTTCATAGTTTTAGTATTAAGAGACTGTTTGTTTTCCTAAGAAAATAAAATAAAATAAATAAATAGTGCATAGAACGTCGCGAGTACTCGGTTAATAAGGGCCTGCATGTTTAAAGTGCTTGATGCTGAGTCCATTGTGTCCTGGAGACTTACCATGCGACAACGATTTTACAGCCCTTTTAAAATTTTTAGCTTAAAACTTAGTAGGGTAGGGCGGGGCTAGTTGAGCAATTTTTCACTTGAGCGGATATAGCTCCTCAATGATAAGTCTCAATGAGTTGATATGCGGCTTGATGGATTAGTAATTTATCCCTTAGCAAAAGTGTCCATTGTATTTTTTTTGTAACAAATCGAATTTAAGAGCTACAGCTGTTTAAATGCTGTTGAGTATGGGGCAGAGTATGGGGCAAGTTGAGCACTCAGAATGTCTTACCAAACCATGGGTTCAATGTTGACAAGAGATAAAGTAAAATATGTGTTTAACAATCAGCTCATTATTTATAGTCTTTTAGTGACAGAACAACAAATTTTAAAGTAGTTTTCTTTGAATAATTAACCAAAATTAGAATCAACAAAACGTATCTTATCTTAAGATTAACTTCAGCATTAGATTAAGTCTTTCTGTTGAAAATCAGACTTAAATGTTTATAGTTTTACCCATATAGCTCATATCTTATAAAAAAAATAACTAGATCTTTGGAACTGAATGGTCATTGTCATTGTTGCAATTGACATAAATATAAGTAAGTTTATATAGGCTTAGTGACAAAACAAAAAAACTTAAAGTAATTTTCTTTGGATAATTAACTGAAAATAGAATAAACAAAACATTAACTTATCTTAAGACTAACTTCAGGATTAGGTTCAGTCTTTCTGTTTAAAATCATACTTAAGTATCTTAAAAAATATATCAATAAGATCTTAGTAATTTAATCGACGTTGTCATTGTTGCAATTGACACAAACGAAAGTAAGACCAGCACCTGAAACACATTTTGTATGTGCCCATTCCCTGCCAGCTTTTTAAATCTTCAGTAGTGTAAGAATATCTTGTAGTCTTCCTCTTGTAAGTCCGCATCCTAACAAAAATAAAACATTCATTGCCTTAGTTGTTTGTATCGTGGGGTCAGTTGAGCAACTATAGCTCAACTAACCCCAACCCGGAAATTTAAAACAAAAGTGAGGTTATAAAAAAATCGTAAAAATTATACCTAGAACCTTTCCACATATCAAAAGTACAATAATTCTTTGAAAGATTAACACTTACCTGATTGAAAACAGATAACAATTGACTAATACAGACAAAAACTTGCGATAAAAGACGTTTTTACTTTTTGGTCACAAAATAAACAAAACACACGGACGCTTAACTCGCTCGTCGAGTCGCCACTAGCGATCGCGTGGTGATTACCCCTCCCACAACCCCTTCTTTCCACCATACGATTCCCATGCGTACGATGAATAGTATGCGAGATATTACGATTGCCCAACTTGCCCCTATGCTCAACTAGCCCCGCCCTACCCTACCTAAGTCTTGAACACATGACCCCACATTGATCACAGACTGTGATGGTCTTAATGGTGATTGTATAGTGAAGTTTTCCTTAAACAAGTCAGCTATGTCTTTAGAATCCCTGACAACCACAACACTCAGTGCTTGGCCAGACTGCAAACGCGGGCGCGGGCCGGGCGCGGTGCGACAAACTCAAACTTAGGAACTTCATTTAAGCGTCCATAGTGGGCACGCGGGTGGGGGCGAACGCGGGAAGCGGCGTGGGCTGATTGGCGCGAGAAGCGAGCGGGCAACTCACGCCATAGTTCGTTCATACAAGTGGCCGTAATGAAAGCGCGGGCGTCAAGCGACAACCCACGCTGGAGCGGGGATATAAAACTAGTTCGAGCAAACCGCGCGCGTTCTTGTGATGGCGTCTTCACAAATTAATGTAGAAGAATTAATAAGTGCTATTCAAGCACGACCTGCACTGTGGATGTCGAAACAACGTAAATACAAAAGCATAAAAGTTAATTTAATATTGTAGAATTAAATAAAATCAAAAAACTTTGGAGGTTGCTCTTGCAATTTTTCATTTAATTTAAATATTGCCATTTAATTTAAGATATTTCCAGTATAAATAAGTCTTCTTCATCCATATTATATTTTGACAAACACTGGGATACGACAACACTTGGAACGAGGCTGCGCCACTGCGGACAGGCACAGTCGTGCGCGTTCGCGCCGTTCCCCGCACCGCGCTGCCAGTCTGGCCAAGCACTCACAAGAAGACCCGGTCTACTATTCAGTTTGCTAGTAGATTTTCAAAAATAACGAAAATCCTGTTTTGTATGTTGTGATCCATTTTTCGTACATTTTATATTTAAGCACGCCCAGAACTTAGTTTTCCACAATTTTCCCAAAGGTGATATTTATACCTAGCCTGCCTGTGAGCACCACTTACATGCTTGTTTCACCCTACAACAGGTATTTTTTCCTTTACTCGATCTACACTCAAAGTCTGATTGTCTGTAGCGGCTTGGCATAAAGTGTTCACAATTTTATAATACATAATGTCAATAGATAGATAGATTAAAACTTTATTGTATACAAAAAGAACACATAAGAAATAATAGAAATACAATTGTATAATGAACAGCCTTATCGTTAAAAGCGACCTCTTCCAGGCAACCTTTGTCAATAAAATGTATATGGTCAAAACTATTACATGTATAGTCACAATAATTTTCAATTCATATGGAAAATCAATTTCTCTCAATTTAATACCTATGTTTCTTGTCTCTGCTACCCCGTTATACGTTATTATTAAAATTACACTGTATATTCTGATTAATTAATAATTTAGGTTTTATTATATTAAAATTAAAGGATTTACCACAATACATACCACTTACCATAATACGTCATATTTAATATGTCTAACGGTTATCTGCGCGGGGGTTGTAGCAGTGTGACAGTGGCGGGTGTCGGCGTCTTGTGTGGCCCGCAACGACCACAAATGGCGCGTTGCGGACCCTCCTGGCTACATGTGTACGGCGCGTTTATACAAAATATATGAAAAAGTGTGTTAAGTAGCTGTCGCTGGCCACCAGTGGCTGTGGTCGATGGCCCATTTGCGCCGAGCCTTAGTGACCACACAGTGATAGTTGATGTATATGTATAGTTTTGTAAGTGAGATAAATGGTATCTCACTTACAAAACTATACATGTTCGAGTTAAGTCCTAATAGTTCTACATCCGCATATAACCAGTCTTGTTCCTAACAGAAAGTAATCAGTTCACAAAAGAATAGAGCATTTGGACGAGCATTATAGTCACCGAGTATAAAGTATACTAGGTAATTCAGTATTTTCCTTGCTTATTATCGCACTCACCACAACGAGACAATCCGTAAACTCCGCCAAGTTCGACACTGAGACCGTAGGCATATACACACTGAGCGCTAAGAAATACCTTTGACGATAAACTATGTTTATATATATATGATAGCGGACGCAATAAATCGCGCCCTAACGTACCGGAAATTACAGCGATCTGCTCGCCTTGCAATAGCGTACCAGTTGACCGCCTAGCTAACGTATCCGAAGTTGCCGCCCTCTCTGCCACCTCGACCCTCTTTGTAGCCGCCTGGTCCAACGTCACCGTCTCGACAACGACATCAATGGGTTGCTCAGTTTGAAGGTAGATTTGAGATAAAAGGACACTATTTTCCTTTGCTGAACTTGATTCCTTGCTGATGCAATCTGTTAAAATCATGCCAAGATGTTAAAGACTGATTGTATTATTATAATTTCAGCCACCTCTTCAAGTATTTATTTATATATTATTATATTGGTAATATAAAAAATGTAAATGTAAAAATATATAGTCGATTAATTTGTATTGAAGTTCCTTTTTGTCGATGTCTTTAACTCATCCACTTGATCGTTTGTGACATACATTAGAATTTTTGAGGAATCTACATGTTCAAAAAGAATTGAGGGTAATTTTTCCAAGTTACGAGCAACAAAGATTGGTATGAGTTCCGGATCTGTTCCTTTGAAAAGAAATATAATACTCGTATGTTCAATATCACGAGACGTGAGTAATACGGGTGCAACATTAGCATTTGTCATGATTTTTGTCTTGCTCATGTTCATTTTAAAACCCACCTGTTGGGAGACGATATTAAGGTCGCTGAGCATTGTGCCAAGGTCTTCCAATGATTCTTCCATGAGGACTATATCGTCGGCAAATCGAAAATGAGTGATGTGTTCGCCATTGATGTTGATACCATGTCTATGCCAGTACAAGAGCTTGAAAATATCCTCCAATGCAGAGGTGAACAGTTTCGGAGAAATAACATCTCCCTGTCTCACCCCTTTATGCAATGAGATTGGATTCGTGCTCTGGTCCTGGAGTCGGATAGACATGGTGGCGTTACTGTACAACTGACATTTCAACACTTCAATATACCGATAGTCGATTTGGCACCGCTGGAGTGACCGCAACACTGCCCAGGTTTTGACAGAATCAAAGGCCACTTTGTTTAGCGTTTTTGGACTATTAAAAAAGTCCACAAACGCTAAACAAAGTGGCTGGTTATACTCTTCGGTCTTCTGTATAACCTGCCGGAGCGTATTGATGTGGTCTATGGTGTTAAAGCCTTTTCGGAACCCGGTTTTTTCGGGAGGCTGGAAGTCGTCAAACCTACGAGCGAGACGATTAGTAACTACTCTCGAAAACAGCTTATAGACATGGCTCAACAGCGAGATGTGCCTGTAATTCTTTAAGAGGGTGTTCCCTTTCAGACAGTACCACCAAGCTCCTGTTCCACGCCTCTGGCGTAGTTCCCTCAAGGATTACGGAGTTGAACAGCTTCTGGAGGACGTTAAGTACCGGTGTTCCACCCGCTCTCAGAAGCTCTGTCGTTATTCCGTCTCCCCCGGTGCCTTGTTGTTTTTAAGCTGCTTGAGAGCCGTTCAGATCTCGTATAGGCTGACGTCCGGAATGTCTTCTGTGTAGTGTCGGGTTAGGCGGGCTCTTGCATCGCTAGTCGTGCTTGTAGGAGGACTTTGCGATGAGGTGTATGGTTGTCAATAGAACTTCTCGAGCTCTCGTAAAATTTCTGGCTTCGAGGAACCGACACTGCCACTGTCAGTCTTCAGCTTCGTCAACAGACTTTGCCCAATAGACAGATCTCTCGCGAACACTTTGGAACCTTGGTTGCGCTTCATTGCGTTCATAATACTACACGTATTAAAGAGACGCAAATCGCGTCGCATAGACTTAGAGATCTGTTTATTGAGCGAGCCGTATTTCGGCATGTCAACTGAAGGCTGCAGTTTCATTTCGCTACTTTCTGCCATGAGTTTAAGAGAGTGCTCAGAGAGTTTTTGGGTTCTACCTTTGCGCTGGGTTTTACAGAACTTTGACTTAACGGCATGGACAATTTTCACTAGACCGTCATTTATTTCGTCCACGGATCCGCATTCGGCGAGGCGTTTGAAGCGATTTTGGAGTTCCAACTAAAAGCTCTCGGGGTTTTGGATTGGATGTCCACCGGGGTGAAGCCACGTTCATTTTCTGGATGACCGCTTCTTGAAAAAGGAATTCATCATAAAGAGTCCCTCCTTTTCCATGAAGTCGGCCAATTGCTGACTCCGTTGGTTCCGCTGTCCAAATCCAAATTGCCCCACTCTCAGTTCATCGCCATTCCTCACACTTAGCCGTGCGTTGAAGTCCCCCATCACAACCGTCTGGACGTTTCGACCTTATGCGTTTGGTTTTGTTATTCTGAGTATAAGGTATACTACCCTGCTCGACACGGTTTCGATCTTTACTATGTGGTTAACGAGGGTGATCGCCCTCCAAGTAGTAGAATAAGTTGCCGGAATTTAGGATTATCGTGTCCTCTCCCTCTCTTCGGACTTCTGATAACCCTATAATATCCCAGTGCAACTTATTTACTACTTGTTCCAGCTCTATCAACCTCTCGTCGGTCCTCAGTGTGCGTGCGTTGTATGTTGCCAGGGCCAGGGGTCGTTGGGATTGGTAGCTGGTCCTCTGCCAGAGATTCTTCGCACCCCCTGTTCCGCCGTTACCGTGGCCGCCACCTATGCCAGGAATAGCGGAACTGCCGGGAACTGGGGGCCGTCTTCTAGATGTGTTTATCATTTTGGGGGTTTTGTCATAGTCACTACGCTGGGCAGGTGGATTGGAGACCGCAGATTTAGTACTGCTGCCCAAACCCCAGGTGTGTGTTCCCTTAGTCGCTTTTGACGACATCCACGAGAGGAGATGGAGGAGGATGGAGGAGGGGTCCTATTCTATGCCGGAACCGCCACAGCAAAAGTATTAGTATTCTGCACTCCTTCCTTCCCTATATAAACTATAAGTGTGCGAAATGTCATACTTCTCCGTCCGCACAATTTTCGTAAAAAGGGGTAGGTACAAAGTTTTGGTTCACGTATTAATATATATATATTTTTTAGCAGTACATAGTTGAAACTATTGTTCATTTAAATCATTTAAAGGGGGTTGGTAGAAAACAACAGTTTGGGTAATTCACAAAATCTAAAGATATTTATGATTAAAAAAATCTGGAATACAGATCTTTGCGAATGGGAGCTCAAGTTAAAATCATTTTGTTTTTACATTGTGTTATTACAATTAAATTCAATAAATTTAAATGATTTCATTATTATTTCAATTATTTTTATTTTATTAACAAATTTACATTGCTTATTACGTGCTTTTAAAACTAAAAGTTTACACATCAGTATCTAGTTGGTATAGTATGTTTTGCTTTTCAGCATTGGCCTCAAATTTTCACCGCACTTTCTTTCTTTTGGCCCATCTTTGGCTCATTTTTCTTTTTCGCTCAAATGACCAGCACAAATTCTACTTTAATTTCTTAATGGAGTAAGTAATGTATGTATGCGGCTAATTTTGTTTTTGTTCTTATGATTTTTAGGTTTATCATATCGTTTTTATTTATCTATCTCTATTATCGTTCATCTAGCTTTTTTACTATGCTGTGCTGGCATGTTTCGAGTTTGTTAATGATTTCTTTTGTTTTATTTATTGACATGTTTGACAATCGTATTATAGAGATAATACAATAATTAAGTACATATCTTTTTATGGTGAGAATATTAACGCTATATGTGACGCTACTGTGCGAATATTAATTTCTTTAAATATTTATCTCAAATACACTCGCGGTTTCATTCTATAAATGAAACCATATTGCCCTTTTTTGCATTACTAATATTTTTCTATATCAGCTGCTTTTCCCCAGAGAATGATGCCATAACACGACATGACATAACACTATAGAATTTGCTAAAGTAAACTAGTCTAGCTGTAGCTTCATCAGTAAGCCAACGTATCACATAAATGCATATGCAGCGGAACTAAGCCCACCAGCAAGAATTTCAATTGGTCCCCACTGTAGTTTTGCATCAATATTAAGACCTAAGAAGATCGTGGAATCTACAAGATTCATTGCCTCTCCATTAATTTTAACGTTGGTCGGGCTATGAATAATATTTGGTAAATAGAATTTGATACATTACGTTTTTTTATCATATAGTAAATGATAATTTACAGTGAACCAGTTAACAACTAACAATACAGATTAATTTACGTTATCGCAAATACTAGTTTTACTCCATCAACTTTAAAAAATATAGTCGAATCATCAGCAAATAAAACTATATCACAAATATATTTTACATGAAAAGGTTAATCGTTAACGTATACTAGGAATAAAGAAGGGCCTAGTATCAAGCCCTGTGGTACTCCTGTGGACATGATGTCAACCTGCATGCGACATGCAATTAATGGACATCGGATCGACGGGTCGATAGTAATCGTGGAACAATGAAACATACAAAGCCATATTGCCTAAGCTGCTACTGAAATTCGCTTGGTTCTCTTGATCAATAAATCATTTTGTAATAAACTGGACATATAACACATTTATATATGACCCCGCACTTGATACATTTTTGTATAACTTTATTTATTTTATCCCTTTTGGTACTTTATTATCCTGACGAACCTTTGTCTAGTTGGCTTTAATCAGAACATTATCTCAATTCCAATCAGTCGATACACTAAATTTTTTACAGTCATCATCATCATCTAATCAGCCTTTAAGAAGTCAACTACTGAACATAGGCCTCCCTAATAGATTTCCAGGAAGAACGATTTTGAGCCCTCTCCATCCACCGACTTCGGGCGATCTTTACAATGTCGTCAGTCCATCGGGTGAGGGGTCGTTCTACGCTTCGTTTTCATGTCCTTGGTCGCCATTCGAGAATTTTTATTCCCCAACGGTTATCAGTTCTGCGAGCTATATGGCCTGCCCTTTGCCACTTCAACTTGCAAATTTTGAGTGCTATGTCGTGCTATGTAATTTTGTGACTTTTGGTTCTTCTAGGGGTTGCGGATTTTATCACGTAGTGAAACACCCAACATAGCTCTCTTCATAGCACGCTGCGCGACTCTGAGCTTGTGTATGAGGCCAATAGTTAGCGACCAAGTCTCAGTTCCATTATGTCATCATTGGCAACACGCACTGATTATAGAATTTCGTTTTGAGGCTCTGCGGTATCTGTGACGAGAAGATATGCCGTAATTTCCCGAATGCTGCCCGAGTTGGATTCGTCGGCTCACCTCTTTGTGGAAGTTGGGCTTGCCTAGTTGAATCGTCTGACCCAAATAGAAATAATGGTCTACAACTTCGATTATATCGCTCCCAATATGTACCGGTATGGGAGCAACACGAGCATTTGGCATGATTTTTGTCTTGCTCATGTTCATTTTAAGACTCACCTGTTGGGAGACGATATTGAGGTCACTGAGGATTGTGCCCAGGTCTTTCTGCCATGGTGACTATATTATATCCAGTGATTCTGCCATAATGACTATATCGTCGGCAAATCGAAAGTGACGCGTTCGCCATTGATGTTGATACCATGTCTATGCCAGTACAAGAGCTTGAAAACAGTTAGTAGTACAGTTAGGATTTCTTACAGTTTTGATCAGCAATTCAAAAGTTATCGTCGAACAAACAAACAAACATACAAAGCTATATCAATTAAGTTGTTACAGAGATGTTTGCTCGCTTTGCTCGCTCGTTGAATAATATTACGTTTATTTGATCTGTTTTAATATTGTATCTAATTTTCTCATGATACTTGATTCAGGTAAACCCTATAACAACAGATGACATCCGTTGGAAATACAATCACCCAGAGGCAGCTCAGTACGCTGGCAACGTTCCCGACCTAGACCGTTTCGACGCCCAGTTCTTTAAAGTGCACTTCCATATGGGAAATGTCATGGATGCCATGTCTCGCAAGATTTTGGAACAAGCCTATGAAGCAATATATGATGCTGGTAAGTAGATTTTAATAAAATGTACCTTATTATATAACTAGATAAAAGAATGCATATTTTTACAAAATGTGTGGCCAGAGAGGTTTGGCACTAAACAATAACAATGTGACATGAAGTACAAGACAATAAAATATATATATTGTATATATTTATGGTCTTCACGATACAGGCTTGCCTAGTGTGAATACCGCTGTAAGGTCTACCTATTTAAAATTCGATCAGCATCAAAGTGCATTTAAACATTGTCTAAGCTATCATTATGAATGCTGAAATAAATAATATATAAAGAAAGACGTGTTAGTTACACCACTCCTAACCCGAGAACCGCTGAACTGATTTAGATGAAACTTAAAATGAATATAGTTAGTAGCTTGGATTAGGATACAGGCTATTTTTTTATCCTGGAAAACAACGGGAATGGGAACGGGGCGGGCGAAGCCGTGGGTAGTTAATACAGGTACAGGTAGTGGTTAGCCGATAGCGCCATTTATTATCTATCTATCTAAAGTTCCATGTTCTAAATATTATTCATCAAAGTTTGAAAATCATTATCTTATTGATATATGAATAGAAGGCAGGCCCTAATAAATATCTTTGTTGACAGCTGGTATATCAACAAATTGTGATTGGTTTTGTAAGTGAGTGTGGAGTCCGAACCATACTCCATAATATAAAAAAAACGGGAAAGCAATTTTGAATTTCATTTAAAATTTCGTTTCTGTTTTTTTTTTGGTCACATCCACTTTCAAAAGTACTTACAGCCACACGGTTACTTATGTTGCGCTTAATTAAAGATTTAAAAAAGGTTACACCTTTATACAGAGTTTAAAAAACAATATTTTTTGCAGGGTATAACCCAGAATATTTTTCCGGAAAGAAAGTCGGTGTGTACATTGGGACATGTTTTTCTGAAAGCGAAAAGGCTTGCTTTTACGTTGCAAGTACTAGAAACGGATTTGGTATAGCAGGGTAAGTTCAACTAGTACCGACTAAAAAGAAAGACGTGTTAGTCATCTGATTTAGTAAGTGTTTCCACCGGGAAACACTAACTAAATCAGATGACTTCCGACATGTACAATAATTTATTCAATTACTAGCCTACTTCCACTATGCCTACTAGCAGCAGGCAGCAGCCCTCGGCTTTGCAAAGATGGTACCTACATAAAAAAAAGTAGTCTATGTCCGTCCTCAAAATATTATTGTCGACTTTTCTCTATAGTAGTAACAAATGACAATGACCCTAAACACCTACAAGACATACTGGTTAAGCAAAAATAACATAGAAGTAAATGTAACGAAAATGAAGTTCATTAAATTTTATAATAGAAAATGAAAAGGAAATGCATTTAAGGTGACTTATCAAAAAGAAGAAATTCATCCTGGATAACATACGGGTCAAATTAGGAGATAAAAAACGTGTGCGTCTCGGGACGCCCGACAGAAGTGATAACTTAAACTAATCTAACTAGCGCTGTGGGTTAGAGTGAAAGAGGAGGAGCCTGCCTAATGCTGCGCGCTAGGCAGTCGCGCTTACGTAACGCGTTACGTAACAAAGCAGTTTACCCTCCCAAAATAAGTTCACTACTACAATCTTACAAACCTGCGCTTCGCTGATGATTTCGTTCTTTTTGCATCATCAGTGCATGAGCTTCAGTCAATGCTAAGCCATAAGACTTAAGTCATGAATCGGTCAGACTCAAATCATGTCAAATAGCGCGAAACGTAATGTTACTGTCGATGGGTAAATAATACAATACGTCGATGAGTATACTACTTAGGCCAAGTAGTCACCTTCAAATGCATGCAAGTTAGAGAAATTAGTCACCGCATTGAAAAGGCATGGAAAAGCTACTGGGTTATGAAGCAGCATATGAAGGGAACCTTCCAATATCACTAAAGCGAAAACTCATCGACATGTCATGAGTAAACTAAGCTTGCCAAAAATAAATGTAATGAAATGGGGGAAAAGCTGAAAACAATGAATTAATTACACAAAGCGAAACATGATTTTACGTGGTTTATGTGCAATTAAAAACTTACCCTATATCGGGAAGTCACTTTCACAGTATTCTACAGGTATATTACAATTTTATTTGAAAGAATCAGCTAGTGCGCAGATTAAAAAATAAAATATGGAGTTCGCGATTGTCTGCTAGCGCGCAAGACATGCGTGGACCAGCCTTGTGTACGGCTCTGAGCGGAGTGTCGGTGACGCCCTGCTCGGTCACTAACCGAGATCCTACCGCTCGCACCTTATACCCCTCCCCGCATGGCGTTCGAAATTTGCTAGTCATGCAATTCCGATATTGCGACGCAAGTAAAAGTTATAATGAACCTACACTAATCCACGATCTATTTTTAGCTATTTTATTTGTTCACTTATAATATTTCTAATGTAAAGTATTTATTTACTTTGTTATGTTATTAACTTACTTAACATGTAACGTTCCGTTACAACCTCATGATTCGCCAGAGAGTGCAGTGTTTCGGGTATTAAAAGAACCTATAGAGTCCGAAATCCGATCAAAAACGGGCGTATCGGATGTAGGTACGAGGACTGCACTTTTGAAATGGGACTGGCCAGGTTATGTGACTCGAATGCATTCAACGTTGGGCGAAGCTCGTTACTTGGTTTTTTAGCTTAATTTATTTTTAATTCTGATATTTTTTTGTAAAAGGTAGTAACTTTTCGCATTATAGATGTAACAAGTCGATGTTTGCCAATCGTATTTCGTACTGGCTGAATGTAAAGGGTCCCTCGCACTCCATTGACGACGCTTGCTGCAGTTCCACTGTCGCCTTGGAGCAGGCGTATCTTGCGATCGCGAGGGGGGAATGCGAGGCCGCTATAGTTGGGGGCGCCAACTTGTGTCTGCATCCGCAGTCTTCTATCCACTATGGGAGGTACTTACCGATGTATTGTTCAGTTAAAGCAATCGTTTTGGAATGCTCAATTGGTAATCGCTTAGAAAATGCTAGTTTAACTATATCACAAGCGCTTCTAGCGAAAGGAATAAACGTATTAGCTATTTTTATATAAGACAATGTCCTAGCTTTCTTGTAGTTCATGTTTCAAAGTAAGTACAAACAGGTATGTATGTTAGTTATGTAAGGTATTTATTTTCTAAAAAAATAGGAAAATAGGTATACAAAGCATTTCGTGGCCTGAAATAATATTTTATCACTTAGAATACGCCTCCTAATTATAACTATGAAACTAGCTAATAATATTTAACTTATTTATTTCAGAATCATGAACCTGAGCAAAGATGGTAAAACTAAATCGTTTGACCAAAAAGCTTCGGGTTGTGCTAAGTCAGAAGCTATCAATGTCCTTTTCCTTCAAAGAGCTAAAAACGCCCTGAGGTATGTACGTCGTATATTGTGATAATTAGCCTTATTGGAACGAAGTTCCTTATCGTGGATTGGCGTAGGGACCTAGCCGAGAAAAGCTGTAACACGTTACTAAAACGCATTACGAAAACGCGTTACATTTTTTATCAAAATAAATTAGAGTAATATTGTACGTTTTCAAAATATGTAATACAACATTTCTCGTATGATTAACACAATCTTTTAAAAACAAATTGTAAATTGTTTATTGAGCACCTTAGCTTAACAATATGTACAAGTTAGAGATATACATAATTTCTTAACCTAAGGAAGTTACAAGGTACATAATGTGATACAACTGAAACCTAAACTAAAATAATAAAAATCCTGTTTGATAAGTATCAGCGCCCACCTTCAATATAGGTGCAATTAAGCTAGAGAAACTCTAGATAAGTTAACAAATAGGTTGTGCGGTAATAAGTACATATTAATAATAAGCACTCAAATGTAAGTAAGCATGATGATATAAACAAATTAAAACAAATTAATGAAGAAATAAAACTGTTAAGTATGTCTGCGAGTGTATATGTGTGTGTGTGAGTGTGTGTGTGTGTGTGTGTGTGTATGTATGTGTGTAAAAAAGTTTGTTATGTATGACATTTGTTATTTCGTTCGAATGAATTTTTACTATTATATCCCAATGCGTGGTGAAAGCTTCGCATTAGAATACAATTGCAAAAATATCTTCAGTAGTATCGTACGTTAATGATAACAGCCATGTTGTATGTGTACGTTTGCATGTTCGCTTGTTCAATGGGAAAATAAACAGCTCCTTGTTAATTTTGTTGTAAAGCCAAGCTCTAAGAAACAATGAAAACCTTTGGGCAAATCGAGTGCAGCAACTAGTCAGCGGTAGGATAATAATAGGAGAAATATATATATTTATAAATTGCAAATAAATTTATGAATATAGTTATTTATTGCATCAATAATCAAAATTAAAGAGAGGGGTGGCTAAAGGGAATGAGAGCCTGGCACGTTAATGATTAATTATGCCGAAACGCGTGTCCCGCGCGCGACGCGTTAAACATTTTGAAGTGAAAACTTCTTTAGCATCGTTGTGATTTGAAAGTCGTTGAAACGAGAAAAAGCGTCAGTAACAAGAGACAGACACATAAATTCATAAGATTTAACGTGGGAGAAAATGAGATGAGATACGTGTTTGTGCGCGCATGTGTAGTACAAAGCTTGGTAAAGGCATCACAACAACCGTGGTGGTTTGTATACGTGTACGTATTATAGGTTTGTTTTATGAAGGTTTCACTTTTACCATGTCTGAATTGCACACATGTTTTTTTTTGTATCGTTTTCGTCAATTGAATTTTGTAGTCAATATTAGTTTACCTTTACCTCTGTGGCGCAGTGGGTTAAGGTCCGGCTGAGATGCAGAAGGTTGCGGAACAAATGTTTGTAAGATCTGCAAGTATTTGTCTCGAGTCTGGGTGTTTCTATGTATAATATGTAGGTACTCGTATTTACAAAAAAAAGTATATCTACTTATTTATAAGATTATTTATTTATATATACGTACCTTTGTAGCTCTGAATCACTTCATAATGTAATTATGCACCTCACGAATCCTCAAAGTAAAGCAATCACGGTACGAAAGTTCTTACATTTCATCGAGAAATGCTTGATAATTAGTGACCATCAAATCTTTTTTCTTTGTCTTGAACTTTATTTAATTATCTATTTACTTATTTATTTAATGTACAAAATTCACACCTCTACATATACACAATATAATATAGTATACACAAAGCTAAAACTGTGTTATTTTAACTCAAACAATGAGACATAGAAATATTTCCAGTAATTCTTACCTTGAGAAAACTAAATTAAAATAGTACATTATGGTACTAGTGTGTAATGTTGGTGATTACCGCTGAGGCGCCATTGAGACTCGAGTCGTTAGGTGAGGGTCTTAAGAGAGCCGAGGACGGTAATCATCAATACACACGTGAATCATACGACGTTTTTCAACACACTTGTGAATAAAATAACAATTAAAACTCATTTTATTTAGTAGATAAAAAGTTTATTTAGAGAAACAATTAGTAAATGTGCAGTTAGTAAAATTATAATTAACTGTTTTTGATAGCTTAGCGGTCTCAGCAGATAGATTATTTATTGAAATACTTTCATGTTCTATTGTAATTTGAGCTGGCTCATTATTCGTGTAGGTAGGTGAAATCCAATCATTGGATGTACTTGGTGTTTCGTCAGTAGGAAGCACCTCAGAATCAAGTTTAATTCTTTTTGTGATTTTTGCACAAATTTCCTTCTTGTTTTGTATGGAATTTTCTACGTATGATTCTGCTACATTGCTAGATCGCCACCCACCTTGACGCTTCAAAGTCATTATATCAGCTCCTGAATTAGCCAGCAATGTAGCTGAAGTTCTTCTGAAACTATGTCCAGTGTAGCTCTCAGCATCTGTGAAACCTAAAAGCTTAGCGATTTGTTTAGGCATAGAACCGCACCAGGCACCAGTTACACGAAATATTAAAGCAACCTGAAAAAAAAGAAACAATAATTAAGTTCAACACACAACACATGCTGAAGTCGCGTAGATATTTAAAATTAATTTAACTAACCTTAGAAGCCAGATATTGGTTATCTGGAGCATCTTTTATAAATTTTTCAATATCGTCAGACGATAAAACCTTTGATTTCTTGCTTCTACATCCATCGGATTGTCTCTTTAGATAAGCTGACAAATTAGAGTATGTTTTTAAGTCCACTCCATTCTTTGCTCGGACTGTACTTTTTAACATTGAGTATAAACACCACAAAGAGCTAGGTTTGTACTTAGAAGATAATTCTTTAAACTACGCCATGAACACATTTTCTGAAAAAGACTGCTTATTCTTGCTGTTTTGCCATTTTATGAAATTTTTGTACGCTAATAGATATTTTTCCTTGGAGTTTTCAGGTAGTAAACTTTCAATAACGTTAAGGGCTTCACATCTTATATCGGGCGGTGTACAACATAAATCATTTTCTTCGTAACTAGTACTTGTAGACATTTTAATTAATAAATAACTATAATTTCAACAGTGAAAACGAGTTGTGAAAAATGATTCGCTATGGCGGGAAAAATTAATCAGTTTTCCTATGCGCGCGCATTGCGATCAGCCACAGACTAAAGGGATGAGGTTTTTTTTTTATTTTCCGCGCATAGGGTTTGCGCCTGTTCTGCCACGTACAAAATGGGGAAGTTAAAGTTTTCCTTTATTACAGAGAAAACAAAATTTATATTTGAGTGAAAGTTTTATTTATTAAACACGTACGAGTTAAAATTATCTATTTAAATAAGAACTTGCATGAAATGAGCAAGCAATAGGAACATTAATTTATTTGTTCTATTAAACTCGATCATTTTTTGAATAAAAACTTTTTTAAGAACAAAGCACCTCAACCAATAAAATTAAAAAAAAAACTATAACTCACTAGTGAGTTATAGCAATGAAAAAGTCACAGTTTGATTATGGGTGTCATTCTGTTCCTAATTGCGGTGACCATAGAGCCACTTAATGAGCAAGTGTGTTGAAAATACTACTTATTTTCAGAATCTACGCAAACGTGGTTAACGTCAAATGTGAATTTATCAAATTACCAGATGGAGAAACTGGACCAAAATATGGATTCTACAGAGATCCTAAAGATACTGCTAGGTTTATGTCAACGTTCTATGATAGAGCTGGAGTTTCGCCGAATAAGGTCGAATATGTTGAAGGATTCGGTTCAGGTACATATAGACGTATTCAAATTTACCAAGTAAGAAACTATTCTACGTATTTAGTTTTGTTGCGTTAAAATCTATAAATAATTCAGGCGTGACTTTGCGGAAATCCATTTAAAAACATTAAATAGATGGACAAATATTTAGTACTATTCAGCCAATCTATTCCCAAAGAGTTACCTCCAAAAGAACTTCAACACGTGTTTTGCCTCTCCACGAGGCACCCTCAGGAACACGTGACTCAGTCCGCACCCCGACGAAAAACACTCTGCTCTGCAGACTTGTTGCTTCGACCAACGTCGACGTTCTTTTGGAGGTAACTCTTTGGGAATAGATTGGCGGAATAGTACTAAATATTTGTCCATCTATTTAATTTAATTTAATACCATAAAATCTATCAATCTGAATGTGAAAGCTCGGACTGCATGACATAGCAACAGGATCTTGATTCAGTTGAGCGATAGAGTCAGTCTAACAGACTTGCTTTCAATGTTACGAAGTGTAAAGTTTACCTTTACCAGATAAAAAGTTCTAACGATGATGGCATACTCTTTGGCAGGGGCTGAATTGGAGACGGTAAATGAGATCCGTGAAAAGGGGTTTACTGAGGATACGCAGCTTAATTTTCGTTAATTAACGTAAATCTGCTAAGTACGTCTAAAAGATAATGCATTGGTTTTTTCCGTACCCTTCCTTATTTGTTGTTGTCGTGGTAGTTATGGATATGCTTGAACTGAGGTATAAACAGCTGTGTCTGGCCTTACACTACTGTTCGATTCTGTTGTTAACAATGGGGACCCAACCCACTCCTACAGCCGACACATCTGGTCTTCAATTAAAATAAAAGAGTCTTAACTAAAGGCTTGCCAGCGAGCCATAAAGCTATGTTTTCTAGGAGTTAATCTTACAGATCACGTCTAAAATAATATACGGCGCTTTAAAACGGAAAATGCAAATATAGGACAGTAAGTCGGGAAATTAGAGTGGGACTGAGCAGGCCACTTCTGCCGCATGTCGGATGCAATATAGGCTAAAGCTACCACAGAGTAGGTACCCCTGAACTGAAATCGACCTCGCGATAGACCGTGGCGAAGATGGAGATACTTATTAGACTAAATATCGGCCTCCAGTGCGCTTAGACAAGGAAGATTGGAGATAAGGAAAGATAGTTTTGCAGTTTGACGTCACGGGGTCTTAATATAATATATAAATAAATAGATATTTACAGCTGTGTTAGAAGCAGATAAGTCAGAATTAGAAGCCTTTGACAAAGTATTCTGCAACAATAGGGATGCACCATTGATGGTTGGCAGTGTCATGTCGAACATCGGCTATGGTGAAGCTGCCTCGGGGATTTCGGCTATTACAAAGGTATTATTACCAGGGTGTTTGGTACAAATGTTTTAGAAAGGAAAAAATTATAAACCTATTAAATCTACTACGTCTTCGTCGTCGTTAAATCGTTACCTACGTTGTTTTTTATTTGTCTTAGATCTATAATGGCTCGTTTTTCAGACTATGACAAACGGGTTTTCAATCAAGTTTCGAATTAAAACCTACTTTTACTTATTAGGTCCTCTTAGGTTACCATCGAGGTGAGTTAGCAGGCAATTTAAACTGTGAAACTCCTCGAAGCGATGTCTCTGCCATTGAAGAAGGTCGCATCCAAATATTGAATGAAAACAGGAAGTTCAGAAGGACATACGCAGCTATCAACAGCATGTCTGTGACGGGCGTCAATGCTCATGTACTACTTCATGGTCACTACAAACCTAAGGTATAAAATACAAAATGTACTGAAATTATAAGCTTCACCCACTTGGAAAGTATAGAACAGTCAAATTTCTTAGCTATTATTTTCAAGATGCTATTGCGACTGCTCACTTTGCTGAGAGATTAATTTGTGCATAGTAGGTGCAAAGCCATTACTGCTCGCATTGGCAAACATTTGTGGTAGGTAACGCAATAACGTCGTTAAAAGCTGTGTAGTAGTCTGATAGTAAGAAAGACTATTACAAGAGTTTAAAATCTGCTATTAACCAAGTTTTATAACACAAAAAAAGCATATTTTAAATTCAACATCAACAATAAGATTTTACCTAGTAAATGTATTGAACTTCCTCCTCACTTTCAGGAACATAACATTATCAATAACCATTTTTGAAATATACCTGGAACTAAAGATGTGAACATATCGCACCTAACATACTTTGAACTCCATTAATTTGGCAAAGCCTTCTTTTTCTTTAAGATGGTTAGTTTGGATAGAGTTGCAAACATTATTTGTAGTTTTTTAGGGATAGGGGACCATGGTGAGCATGTAAACTTAGAAAACTTAAAAATCCCATCGATCGCTCCAGTAGCTCTAACGCCAGTCGTGTGCAGACAGACAGTATGACATAAATTCAAATAAAGCTAGAATGGTTTTAAGTTCTGCTAACCAAATTTCGTAAGAGTATTTTCAATGTTCCGACTTTTAGACCTCTACAGTTTTACTGTACTTGTACCGGCTTCGCACGGGCGAATTATACACCGTATGAATATCCGATTGGTAGTCTTTGAGTTTATTGCGTTCTGACAGACAGACAGATGCGGCGGGAAGTTACTTTTATAAATGTATACTGATATACGATGTTTTTACGTAATTCACATTTTCAGGACCTTGACCGCTATAAGTCCAACATCCCACATCTAGTAATTGTTTCTGGCAGACAAGACTCCTCGGTGAAAAAAGTTCTTGAGGACCTGAAATCTCATCCAATAGACCCCGAGCAACTGGCTTTACTTCAAAATATTCATCAAACTAGAGTCATCGGCCATTTAGGCAGGGGATATGCTATCTTAGGTAAGAGTACAATCATATAATAATAAAATAATAAATAGCGAGTGATGCCAATACTGTTTTATATAATACTATACTTTCTTTACTAAATACATTATTTCATTAAAGATATGTTTTGATTGGTGTTTGCATCCGGAAATCAGCTTTACCCTGGCCACTTTTCATAGCTAGATCGCATAAATCTTGAAAATAATGAAACTGATCAATTCTTAATGATCTCCATTCCACAGTATCTGAAATCCCAATTTTTCTTTTTATCTTACACCCATAACCGTAACCTAAGATTTACTGATACCTTTCTTCTGGCAACTCCAAATCACTCAACCTCTAACCGTGCTAAATCTTTTAATGTGGTTGCCGTTGGTTTATGGAATTCTCTGCCCACTAAAATAAAATCTGCACCCAGTAAACCAGTGTTTAAAAAACTTTTCTACGAATACTTTCTGAGTAAAGTTTAAGACTGGTAGCTTTCTTTGGTTCTAATTTAGTCTTATAGGTATACACCATAATGTCCCTCACCCCCTTGTTTCTCAGCCAAGCGCTTGCTAGATGCTCGGTTTTACTACCTACTGAACTCGTCACTCGTACTATTTTGTTTTATTTATTTTTTATATAATTATCTTCAATAATGTTCTGTATTGTTGAAATTGATAATTGTTATTGTATGTATTTTTTTTTAAATGTATCATATTTATTGCTATATTTTACTTTGAATATAGTATCTATTTTAAATATGTATATTTATTTATTTTTACGAGTTTATTTTTAAATATGTTGTCTATACGTGTTATATTTCCTTATTCTTAGATTAAGTTAGCACGCCTACTTTTTATTTTCTCAACCTTGCAGGTTGGCTGGTAGAAAATGCTCTAAGCATTAAGCCCGCCTATTGTACATTTATATTTCTTTGTGCAATAAAGGATTAAATAAATAAATAAACTGCTTGAAATAATATTTATAATCTTTCAGACACAAAAGATGAAAAAACAGTAAGCTTGTCGGAGCAAGTAGATTATTTCGATGTTGCCCAGCGCCCTCTTTGGTTTGTCTACAGTGGAATGGGCTCTCAGTGGAGTGGAATGGCCACACAGCTCATGCGGTTTTCAATTTTTGCAGCAGCAATAGAACGGTACGTTTCTAGTGTTCATGAATTTCTACATCACAATCTAGAGATAAAATACCAAGATAGTTGTGAGTTTTAACGTAACATTACTTAAGGCGGAGCGTTCCTTATCTTCATTGTACATGGTACAGCATGTGCGGATATTGTAGCGGATATTAACTATTAATTCCTTTCACTAGGGGATGATCTAACCGCCAATTTTGTTTTAGTTGTCACCAGGTTCTGGAGCCAAAAGGATTAAATATTATCGACATTATAACGACTTCTGAAAAGACGATCTTTGACAATATTCTACATTCATTTGTAGGCATTGCTGCTATTCAGATTGGTCTTACTGATCTTCTGAGAGTACTTGGTCTCGTCCCAGACAAAATCATAGGTAAGTAGGTAGAATCCCTCAGAACGTAGGTAACTTCAAAAACAATTCTTATATCTAGAACAAACTTGCATTCCTATCAAAAGAGCTGCTAGAGGGAATAAACACCGCTATTTGATAGACTACAAAATTGTAGAACTGAAAGTCAAAGAAGCATGAACTGCGCATATGTCAGTACGCATCAATTTAATTCCCCAGATATCATTTTGAATATGTTGTAGGTCACAGTGTAGGTGAACTTGGATGTGCCTATGCTGATGGATGTCTGACTGCAGAGGAAATGATATTGTCAGCTTACAGTAGAGGATTGGTCTCTTTAGAAACGTCATTTATCAAAGGGTCCATGGCTGCTGTTGGCTTAGGATTCCAGGAAGTAATATGATTAATAAATTAAAATATATTTTGTTATATCATGATTACAACTCCTAAAACTTACAAGGTTTTCAGATTGTAAAACTGTGTCCGCCAGAAATCGAGGTAGCTTGCCATAACAGTGCTGATTCTTGTACCATATCAGGACCAGCTGATTCAATGCAGACATATGTCTCGGAATTGGTTGGCAAGGGCATATTTGCTAAGGAAGTTCCATGTTCCAACATAGCTTACCACTCACGTTATATAGCAACAGCTGGTGGGTAAAATTCATAAAATCAAAACATCAGTTCTTTATCATCACCACTACCTTTAAATAGTTTGATGCTAAGTCTTAAATGTGATTTTTGTTTGTATTAGGTCCTGGATTGTTGAAGTATTTGCAAGAGGTCATCAAAACACCCAAAGTGCGTAGCAGTAAATGGATATCTACATCAGTTCCTCAAGACCAATGGGACGAAGATTCAGCCAAATATTCATCCGCTGAGTATCACACTAACAACTTACTGGTATGATGTTGCAAAAACACACCCTATTTATGTTTGTACTAAATATTTATTAAAGGTACCTAAAAAACCATATTATATGTTGTTCTAGAACCCAGTGTTATTCGAAGAAGCTAGTAAACTGATACCCAGTAATGCTGTTCTGGTAGAAATAGCACCACATGGTCTCCTTCAGGCTATTCTTAAGAGATCTTTGCCAGAAAGCTGCGTCAACATTCCATTGACAAGACGTGGACACCCAGACAGCTCTCGCATGGTTCTAGAAGCTGTGGGCAAGTCAGTACAGTTCTTATCTTAACAATAATATAACGCCAAGTTTATGTTAAGATTGCCAACTAACAAATATTTTAATTTTTAGGTTGTACATGGAAGGTTACAATCCAAAAATCCAAGCACTCTATCCGAAAATAGAATTTCCAGTATCGACTGGTACCCCTTACCTGTCTTGTCTGGTTGATTGGGCTCATAACGAGAAGTGGTACCTTTATTTTCTAATTTACTGTTTAAATTTTATTTTAGAATTACTCAACTATTTACACTAATATTTCATTGATTTTACTTGTTGTTTAAGGCCGCTGCCGCTTTATGCCTCCGCTCACAGAGTAGTTGCAGCATCATGCAAGTTTCTGGTTTCAGTTCATGACGACGATCATAGTTATTTGCAAGGTCATGTTATTGGAAGTAAGTTTTATTTTTCTTCAGTTCACAAACGTAATGACAATTTTATTAAATGAATTGATTCAAGCTGACACTGTTGAAATCCATTACAAAAATTATAATAGTTAGACAAATCGTTAGTACTATTATGCCAATCTATTCATAATGACCTAGAATCAATACAAATACGTGCACCTTCCTCCCACCCGCAATTAAAAAGGCCACGCAAAGAGTCAAATATTTAAAATATAGCAACCCGTGTATGGCAACAATGCTAGTTATAATTTTGAATTCAGGCTTATAATTGCCAAATTATATATATTTTTTCAACAGAAAAAATGGTGTTACCATTTTCGTACGTGCTGGTCGCTGCTTGGGATACTTTAGCGATGACCTTGAAAGTCCCTAAAAAGAAATTGAATGTTATCTTTAAAGATGTACAATTTTATGCACAGCCTGTGTTGCATGATCAGAAAAGTATCAAACTTGTTGTGTCTTTGCATAGAGGAAGTGGACGCTTTGAGGTAAACATATTTCTATTGTGTACTTGCTGTCACAAGAAAACTAATAGTATTTAAGCATGAGTATGAATAGGGGCGCACAGATAGACACACTGACAGGGCAAAACTACAGGGATCCTTGTTAGACTTCGAAATCCTAAAAAGTGCTAGGATCAAGACCAGTTTCTTAGCAATGAATAAGGAGAAATTGGCATCTAAATTATCGTAGCATGTAAGACGATTCAAACGAATTATTTCGCTTGTATTGAATACAAACGATTTGACTTAGACAAAATATTTATAAAAACACAAAAATACTGAATAGGTATATTGTTTTATATACAACTTTTGTCTACTCGTACTAGTGCGGGAGTTACCAAAAAGTTTTCTCAACTCTAACTTACCATTAAGATCTATAAAACAAATGACGAAGCTAGACCAATTAACCTTTACCTAAGTATTTGAGATTAATCTCAACTTGAGAACTCTATGAATTATATCATTATTATACACCTATCAGTGTAAACTTGTAATTGACCATCAGCATACAATGTACACCGACATATATCTCATATATTTAGTTTATTTATCTAAGCTAACTTTTCCATACATTTTTTATTTAAAATGCCTAAAAATACTATATAATTTAATTGCTGAGAAAAAGGGTATTTAAAGTAAACGGACGACTAAGTATTTTTATCGTGTCACTAGCTATTTCAAACCAGTGTGGTGAATGGATTAAAGTGCACCTCAGAGACTCCAAACAAGTTAGCAGAAAAGACAAAGGGCTATTTTTCCTTTTTAGTTACGGAACCACAAAGTATGTAGGCCACAACACCGCACTGTGCCCCTAATTTGCACAGTGCGGTTTCTTGGGACAGGACTGTACAAATCTTATGGGTTAATCTAATTTCGGGGTCTTTAAAATGCTTGTACCCTGAATCATGACAAACTTTACTTACCATTGCGCTTAACTCATTTTGTTTTTAGGTTATGGATGATAACTTTATAGTTGCAGTTGGATTTATTAGCAGTAATGATAATAAATTCATTCAAAAATCTAAAGTGAAGGATTTAGAAGCTGAACGTTTTGGTCTCAACAGTCAAGACATTTACCAATTATTATACGAAAGAGAATACTCTTACAGGTATTATACGTTTAAAAGTGCATAAGGAACAAAATTACGCAAAGCATTAGAGGTATTTATATAACAATAATAAAATTGTATCTTTACAGTGGAAAATTCCGTAGTATCCACAATGCGAACGACGACTTGACGGAAGCAAACGTAGTATGGAATGATAATTGGGTCACATTTATCGATGGTCTGCTACAACTCAATGCCTTGAAACACCCACACGATGCTGTTTCGGAACCAAGTTATATAAGAAAAATTACTATTGATGTAACTGAACATGTTAATCATATTATTCTTATAGATGATGTAACAGCAGTTTTAAGAGCAGACGTTTCGGATATTCATAATTTTACAAGGTAAAGTACCTGAAAATTTAGCTAGACTGCTAGATCAATTAAATTATTTTTTTTAGGTTTATTGCTATGTTTATTTAATGTAGATTTATTTAGGTAAATACTTGTTAATGTTTAGGACTTGTGATTGTATACATTTATTGTTTTAAATTAATGATGTGTTATAGATCCGGTGGTGTTTTATTAGAAACTATCAAATTTTGTGACTTGCCTCCATCAACGCAAAAGCAAGTAGATCTTCAAACTTTACGATTCGTACCGAGGTTCGAGTTTAATATTGATGTAAGTAAATTAATGTAAATACGCACTTATAATTTGGTAGGTAAGTATGTCGTTAAGTTTTTACCAGATATGCTACCATAAGACTAAATTTGTATTTTAATTATATTTTAGACCTTCTCATCATTACAAATCTTTGCACAAATAGTTGCTGAAAATATTAATAAAGAAGTCATCAAGATAGTTGGAATAACTTCTCAACATGAAGAAGCTACTATATTTAATGAGATGAAACGTGTCGCTTCAGCCAACATACCAGGAATCAAAATCGTTTATCAAACTATCTTCAAAAATACGACTCAGCTTTTTCAAAATAATCTAAAAGGAGCTGACCTTCTAGTGGTTCAGAAATTATCGAGTTATAGCGAGGCAAGTTTTTATTTTTATTTGGCATGAAAATACATAAAACTAAAAACAACGCCAAGATCTGTATCGCATGTGTATGTAACCTAGCATACGCGCATTAGTTCTGGTCAATCTACATTACAAAATTTAGTCAGCTCTGTCTGGCCAAGTTGTCAGAGTTAAGAACAAACACATCGAAAGTTAATGTGCCACGGGTTTAGGCGCTATGTGACTACTTCTTAAAACATTTACTGGATATGACTTCTTTTGTATGTCTTTCTCTTTTTGCTACTGTTTCTCGTTTGTTTTTTTCTACTGTCGTCGCATTCTTATTATTGTCTCTCCAACTACGACATAAAACTGAACGTAATGAATAGAATTTTGTTTTCTTAGCAAGTCGTTAAATCTTAGTTCTTTTATTCCAAATTAATTATACATAATTAAATAGACCGGTGGACGTGGAGGTTTAAACTCTTAAAAATTATTCATGTTCATAACATATGACATATGTACTTGTATGTAGTTAACTAGGTAGGTAGCCAAGAAGCAAGGTTTTAAGATTTTATTTAGTACTTTTATTTCCAGATAACGCAAATCCTCCAACGCTTATCCCAAAAGGACGTTTTTATAATTAGCGAATATGCCCTAAGGACTAACATGGAAATTAAAACAGCTGGACCTTATAAGCTTGTATCTGTTTTAACCGATCATATCACAGATTCTCGTATAGAACTAGTTCATTTTCAATCGACAGTTCCTGCTACAACAACATCGGTAGTTGTTCGTTCAGAGAAGGACATTCCAAGCCTTATAGCGGCCCGAAGCCAATTGTTAGCAGATAACAGTCTTATTATCTTTTCCGCTTATCCATCTTTCTCTGGTCTTAAAAGCTTAGTCAAACATTGGAGAAAAGATTCTTCGCGAAACAGAATTCATCTCATTATGATAAATGATCTGAAGGATACTAAGCACTTAGCTAAAATTCCTGGCGATTTGGCTTACAATATCTTGGACAACGTAAGTCTATTACAAAGAGATTTCAATCGCATTCAATGTTCCTATTCTCGCTCATTTTAAAATGTATTTGTTTTTCAGGGTGTTTGGGGTGGTGAATACTATTTGCCGTTAAAAGAAAATCTAAAAATATACAATGAAATAACCCTACAAAGTGATATTATTGGAAATCTGGAATCGTTGAAGTGGATTCAAACGCCAAGTTTATTTAATACTCCTATAGCTGATAAACGTGAAGTTATTGTGAAAGTAAGTATCATAAGATAAAGATCTGTGAAGCTAATCTTACGTCCATGAGTAACCCTATTTGACGATAAAATGGTTAAAGAAATAAATTCTAACTCCACCCTGGAGAAGTACAAAGGTGCCAAAGTTTGTATGGTAATTTACTTAAACAAAGTTGCGTGGAATTCCACTAGTGCAAGGTTAAGTGTTCATGATGTCTCTATATTTCAGGTTCATTACGCTGGTATCAACATAAATGATGTCCTACGAGCATCGAGTATTATTCCATCCAAGAACAATAAAATGGGATATGGAATGGAATTCAGTGGGGTGACAGAAAGGTAGGTTGGATTAGTACTTTGGTATATTCAAGGAGGAAACAATGAAGCGAAACTAAATATCATTTACTATATTTTTTCTGAAAAACCACCTTTACAATGACCTGCAGTATTATAATGTATTTTGTTTGTTTTAGAGGTGAAAGAATAATGGGTCTGATAGAGAACGGTGCAGTTCAAAGCCAAGTAATGGCGCATCCTGAATTAATGTGGCCTGTGCCTTTGTTCTGGAGCCTAGAAGACGCTGCTACAGTTCCATTAGCTTATGTGTTTGCTTACTACTGCCTTGTTATTAAGGTTAGCATCAAAGCCTCTTTGTTCTTATGTATTATAATATTATCCCTATCTCTATGAATATAAAAATCTTGTGTCACAATTTTCGTGTTGATGAAATTTTATATGTATATTCAGTAGGTCTGAGAAGAGGTTCATAACAAATTTTTATAAGTGTTAAGGGTGGGTCACTCCAAAATGTTTTTTTTTATGTTTAGTTAGGCAAAACAACGTTTGCCGGGTCAGCTAGTATCATTGTAAATACATAAATGATGCCGGAAATTCCACACAGCATCATAATTCTGGCCGCAAAGTCAGCAGAGCTTGTGTTTTGGCTACTACATGACTGATACAAAACTTACAAACTTTTTTTTGTAAATTTATACATTTTATACATTGTAGAATTCTCTCCTTCCCAGTGCTCTGCTCTGCCGTCAGACAGTTAACCGACACACTTGAAATTTATAAACTCTCTTGTATTAGTATTTCGTAGTTAGGGTAGTTATAAGTGACTTTGACTTTGACTTTGACTTTGACTTTGACTTTGACTTTGACTTTGACTTTGACTTTGACTTTGACTTTGACTTTGACTTTGACTTTGACTTTGACTTTGACTTTGACTTTGACTTTGACTTTGACTTTGACTTTGACTTTGACTTTGACTTTGACTTTGACTTTGACTTTGACTTTGACTTTGACTTTGACTTTGACTTTGACTTTGACTTTGACTTTGACTTTGACTTTGACTTTGACTTTGACTTTGACTTTGACTTTGACTTTGACTTTGACTTTGACTTTGACTTTGACTTTGACTTTGACTTTGACTTTGACTTTGACTTTGACTTTGACTTTGACTTTGACTTTGACTTTGACTTTGACTTTGACTTTGACTTTGACTTTGACTTTGACTTTGACTTTGACTTTGACTTTGACTTTGACTTTGACTTTGACTTTGACTTTGACTTTGACTTTGACTTTGACTTTGACTTTGACTTTGACTTTGACTTTGACTTTGACTTTCCAAGCGAAAAGGCGCATTATTTCTCCTTGTAAGTGTTTATATTACTATTTTATTAATGTAATATAATATATATATATATATATTTATACATATATAATGTTATTTTAGTTTATTAAATTACATTTTAAGTCTGTTTTTATAGTGTTCTTCTCTACTTCTTAGTTGATTTCTTCATTTCTGTATCTCTTTCTCCCTTTTGTACGCATAATACCCACCATTCGTTTATAATATTTTCATTTCCCAAGAATTGCTGGAATAGAAATCTTTTTAGGGTTAAGCTCACCTGTGAGCATGCCATATGATAATGTATGTTACAAAATGTGTTCAATGTGCGTACAATTCTTCTCCTTATCGTGTCACTAGTTATTTCTAACTAGTGTGGTGAAAGAATTAAAGTGCACCTCAGAGGCTCCTTTCGTGCACTAAAAAGTGTAGAAGAATGAGTAAAGAAGAATCACACAAATATTTGTCCCAGTATAATATTAACATTATAATATTGCCACTGCCATTGCCACTAAGGCAGTGGCCTACTCTCAAGCAAGAGTGATCTACTATGTGGATCAACGCAGATGGGTGTATTGCATTTCTTTAATTTTTACAAACAATCTGTAAACAGAGCCATGTCTAATGGTAAACAAGCCACAATTTAAAACTTATGTTGTATTTTTATTTTTTTATTCATAAATTCATAAAACAGATCACAATCAACTCATCGTTTTAACTAAAATTAGTTTTAATATATTTATTGATCTAGATTCGTAATCAAAAATGTGAATGTGACAAAATTATACAATATTAGCACCGCTATACCGCTTAAACATACTGATACTGTTATTAAAGACATCTAGATTATGAGAAGTAGCCAACTCGTTATAAAGACGACACATATTTGGGAGGGGTCTGTGAAATGAAATATTGTTTCTGTATATTTTTAAGCCAAAGGTTGTAGGATTACGGGATCAATAATATGTGTTTATGCTAACTGACGCTAGTAAACTAAGACAAACAACAGTTGAATGTAACATTTTGTGTAAACATAAACTCTTCTTATTGATTCTGCTATTATTTCAGGAATTATCAGTCAAACTGGCCACAAAACACTCTGTGCTAGTTCACGGTGGGGCTGGAGCACTTGGGCAAGCCGTGATATCAGTCAGTTTATCTAAAGGATATCGAGTATTTGCTACTGTCAGCAACATGCAAAAGAAAGAGTTTCTACTCAGAATGTTTCCCGAAATAAAAGGTAAATAGAAATTTACATAAATATGTCCACAAAGTGACTTCAGTAGCATCTCTTACAGATTTCGGAAACCTTGATTAGATTTTCGTATTCGTACTCACTATTCATACATTTAGACTTTTTACACGATTCGAGAACATGATCCTAAAACACCATTTGGCTTCGCATTGGCACAAACGACATTTCAAGATCATAAATCTAAAAAAACTAAAGTTTTTATGTATGAAGCCCTGGCTGATTAAAATTATAAAAAAAAGAACATTTACACCTTAAAATAGCATCTTTTGACGTTGTAATTTCCAAAACATTAAATACCTATGTAGATGGAAAATATCTAGTACTATTCCGTTTCATTGAAAAATGGATCTGCGGGTAGGTACATTTTCGTGTGATGATATATTACGATTTCTAATGTGGCCTAAAACCGGATGAAAAGTTCTTTTAATTGATTTCATAAAAATATTTTATTGAGTGTCCCACGTATTATGGTATCCGTTTTTGATGTGCAAAAAAACGTTGAAGTCCTGGCTGATTATAATGATTAAAAAAAAAATTATTAACAAGTAAATATAGCATCTTTTGACGTTTTAATTTCTTCCCAAATTAATTGAAATTGTGTTTGAGTTTCATTGAAAAATGGATATGCGTCAGGTACGTATTCGTGTTATGATTTTTTACGATTTTAAATGTGGCCTAAAACATGATGAGCCCTTTGATCGTTTTCAAGTGGCATTTATGGATGAAGGCCCTTCTAAATTTATCGTTCGCATAACGAGTTTAAGAGTTTAACTTTAGGGGATGATGTACCTAAGAAGTGGTCATCTTTCGACGGCTGTTAACGAGGAAAACGTGTTAGCAGTGAAAATTTCAATTCAAGAAAACAGGCAAATTATGTACGAACTGATTCAGCATATAAAGCTCAGAAACAGGGCCGTGTGGAATGGCGCCGTGACATCTATACTAATATTATAAAGAGGAAAGGTTTGATTGTATATTTGTTTGTATTGAAAAGGCTCCGAAACTATTGGACCGATTTGAAACATTATTTTACCGTTAGAAAGCTACACTATCCCCGGGTTACATAGGCTACTTTTTATCCCGGTAAAATTGGTTTGTCCCGGGAAAAATCTTCAACATAGGCGAAGCTGCGCGTGGACAGTTAGTGATTAATACATTTGAAGCAGGCTCGTCTCGACGCGTTCACGACATTGTGACAGGTGACGAATCCTAGATTTATCAAAACGATCCTGAACCACAGCGTCAGTTGATAGTTTGGCTGTTTCAACTTAATCAACTAAAAGGGATAAATACAGTTTTCATCCCTGGAAGATGCGTTAACAGCGTTATAGAATCATCTTTCCAGCGGGTCCTGTCGGCAAGATTGAGAGCTTACATTAAAACTTACCTAAGTGCACGAAAGGAACCTCTTAGGCGCACTTTAATCCTTTCACCACGCTAGTTAGAAATAACTAGTGACAAGATAAGAAGAAGAAGAAGCGTTCAAGAAGGCCGTAAAAGAGGTATTCGAGGCGGACTGGAAAAAGAGCTTCGAGAATTGGTTCAGACGCATGAAAATTTGAACAGTGGCTGGTGGAAAATTCTTTGAATTGATTTCATAAAAATGTTTTATCCATATAAGTTGTTTTTTTAGTTTCTCAAACCTTTTTCAAACCGAGTGTCCCACGTATTATGGTATCTGTCTTAGTGCGCAAAACAACGTTGAAATAATTATGCTAATCTATAAGTAAGGGGTAAAGTATGTACTATTATGCATTGTGGTGTGGTGTCCAGGACTTCCTGGACACCACACCAGTCAAACTCCTGGATCATGGGATGGTCCCTACATGTTATGGTGGATGTAATGTTTTAAATATATAAATAAATGTCCTTCTACTCCAGAATACCTTAAGAAACGTTTTGAGTTACTCCATCTTTCCAATCCTCGATCCTTACGTTCTTTTTAAACCCTGCAGCTTAAAACTCTTGCTCATACATCTAGTTATAATGGAAGTTCCTATGCCCTGCATGCTGTGAAGCTTTCGAATGAACTCCTTGTCTCCATCCGGTATGCTTTATCCTTACCTATATTCAAAAACTTTGTATCACTATCTCACATCAGTTTCATAGATATATAATATTGATAAACGCTCCATTCTACAAACAGTCCTAAGTCATAGAAAATTAATAACTAACTGTTGCTCGCGACTTCGTCCACTTTTTTTTTAAAGGAATTGTAGCTTAAATCCTGCCCTAGGATGCAATTTATCTCCTTGCCAAAATTTATTGATAAGTTTTCACCAATCACTTTATCACCCATCAAAAATTTTCAATACAAACATTCACTCCCCCTTTTCCTCTTTTATGAGGGTTATTTTGAAAATGCTGAACCACGTGTTCATTTATTTTGCGTTTTAAGTATCCAAACAAAATTTCTAAAAAATCACACCATCCGTTAAAAAGTTCCCATACAAATTTTGACACACCATTTTACCTCTTTCTTAGGGATATTTTGAAAAATCCTGAAACAAGTGTCCATTTATTTTACATTTTATTTATTCATTTCAAGTTTCAATCAAATCGCACCACGCGTTAAAAAGTTTCATACAATCGTTTTCACCCCTTTTTAACCGTCTTAGGGTCTGAATTTCAAAAACTACCGCCTTAGTGGGTGGTTTTGCTGTAAAAGGAAGCTACCTTCCAAATTTTAGCTTTCTAGCATCAGCGGTTTCGACTCGGCGATGATGAATCAGTCAGTCAGTCAGTCAGTAAGGTTAAACTCTTTTATAGGTATAGCTTTATGCAGTTATTTAGCACGGTTTTGATAAAATAACCTAATATCATCATCTATAGGCACCTGAACTGTAATTGCCATTGAACAGATTGGTTTTGGCAACAGTTTGGATATAGCTAATCTAAATGTCAAAATGGTACCGTGCTATTCTTCCTGAACGATTTAATTGTATATTTTACCAATCGAAAATATATTTATATATATATATATACATATATATATATTCTTAATTGATTTTTCCACTGTTTTGCCTGGGACAAGCGGACGAGTATAAATAGGAGCAATATGCAGCCAACGGGTTTCATTACGTGCTTCGGATGCGACGAACGTTACTTTGTGCTAGAAATTGTTAAGATGTCAAATAGGCTTACGTTAAGATCAATATGTGCTCTTGAATCAGTAGTTGCTAATATAATGTTGTCGGGTTAAATTAGTGTTGATTTATTTTTTTATTTTATCCTGAGGGTAATTTTTAAGATCATTCGTGGGATTGATCACGCGCTCTAAGCCGTTTGCTACCCAATTAACTGCTCATTTTGTGTGACTTCTTTTGCCGAAAAACCATAAGTACAAATTTTAGTATAACAAGTACAAGTTTTGGTTTTTATAAAGATGTCAGGCCAACCCTCACGTTCTACAAGGCGTGAGCATTCTCGAAAGCAATATTCCCTTACTGATAGTAGGTCACGCGATCGTCGTGGCGATTCTAATTATCATAGTCGCCACACACCGCCGCCCCTAACCATTCACTGCGATGACAATCCTTCGACTCACGATAGGTCGTCCAGACGTCGTGACGTCTCGCTTCGTTCTCGTGATCGCTCTCATAGGCGTCGCGATGTCTCTTGTGGTCGTTGTGATAGTTCTCGCAATCTAACGTTCGATCGAATTCTTTCGCGACTTGAAGCGATCGAAGGTAGACTATAGCCGTTAGCAATACCGCATAGTGATAGTCCGTCGCATCCAATGGCTGAAAGCCGCACGTTATCGTCACTTCCTCTGATAGTACCGACCTCGGTTAGTAAACCAGGTACCGGGATGACTGAGGAAGCAACCGTAGGGACCAATTCGCCTATACCCGCCTCTAGTTTGACGGGGCAAAAGATGGTATCGTTGGGGCGTTATCTGCACTTCTTACAGCAAAGACACATAACTTTTTTATTTCGCCTTTTGATCCAAGTGTTCATGACTTTGATGTGTGATGCGCTGAGGTTTGGCCGGGGCCGGTTATTTAATAATTGGGATGATCGCGAGTGCCTTGGCCGAGTAGGCAATTGTTTACGGGGAGATGCAAAGTTTTGGCTAAATGAATGGGTAACGAATGATAGATCTTCGACTAACATCAAGGCAGATTTAGATCATTATGACTACGCAATATTAATAACGCTAGTATACGCTATACGAAGTTATGTGTATTAACTCCAATAAGTTCTTAACTTATGCGGAATATGCGTGGAAATCATTATTACGCCTTAACGTCATCCAAAGCCTGTCTGATGAATGGAAAGTATTCATCGTCGTGCAAGGCATCGCTGATCCCTAAATCAAAGCCGCGGCAATCAACGCTAAACTACATTCAATTTCGAGCTTGGTAGAATTTTTGTCTGTTTATATAAAACCTAAAAATGATTACCGC
Organism: Lampropteryx suffumata; assembly: GCA_948098915.1. NCBI lineage: Eukaryota > Metazoa > Arthropoda > Insecta > Lepidoptera > Geometridae > Lampropteryx > Lampropteryx suffumata. Next base: position 5,034,413 of record OX402562.1, read on the forward strand.
CATTCCAACAATATTATTCGTGTACCCAATCATGCAGGAACGTTCTACCCATGAAAGCGCGAGGCGCCACGGACAGATGACAGTAAAGTCACCTATCTCATTTGTGGCAAATTGGGGCATAAAAAATGGCATTGCCCCAGAAATCCAAAACTGAGACCCCTGCCACATCTCAGGAGTCCCGTCAGATAATCAGCCACTACTTTTATCTACATCGTTTCGACTTGTTTTGAGCGACAAATATTACATTACATATATATACAGATATAACCGTAAGATGTAACATTTGACATTACGATGACGTCTTGATTCTGTCAAATACAGTTGAAGGTCCGAAAGTTATCATACATTGCGAGATGTTTTGAAAATACTAAGACCGCAGGGTTTCTATTAAAAATAAAAAAAAACAGAGTGCACCTGAAATTGAATACCTTGGTCGATTGATTCTTACGGTCAGGAAAGGCCGAACCCTGGGTAGGGTGGTGCTTTGGTTAAGTCACCGAAACCCACCAACGTCACGGAGGTTCGGGCTTGCAGGATATCTCCACCGCTATATCGTGGGCTACGCGCCTAAAACCGCATAATCGCCTCCACAGCTATATTGCTAAGAATAAATAAACCTTTCTTGTAGGATACAACATTACACGTGAGTACCTTGAGAGTATTGACTGTTTAACGAACGAGTCTGTCTTAGCTATTTTTGATCCTACATTGCTTACAGAGCTTCACACCTATAGCTGCTATTGGTCTTGGAGCTATTCTTTTACAGGGGAATAAGGCCGCACAAATGGTTGGTAAACTGGATTCCGGTATGCATGGCCCATACAAGGTCGTACGCGCACTTCCACATTATCGCTTCGAGCTTGAGTTACTGGCCAGGTCATATGGCAAAAAGACACAAACTTCAGCTGAACATATGACTCTGTGGCGTGACGAGTGGACTCCGGATACTTGCTCAGCTTTCTTCGAGATTGGTCAGCAAACAACGACATGCAAACGCAGGGCCTCTGCTATTTTATCACGCGGAGTGGAAGACATGCAAACGCAGGGCCTCTGTCATTTATAACATTACCTCAATGATAAATGGCAAGCAAACGTGGGGCCTCTGTTATTTTATCGCGAGGAAGACATGCAAACGAAGGGCCTCTGTTATCTGCAATACTTCGTAAATTTATAGTACGCATACGTGGAGCCTATGCTATGTTTTTGTGAAGGTGACACGCAAACGTGGGGCTTCTGTCAACAATACTAAAACAGTGTAAACCAGTTGATGATAATGCGGTCGTGGACGCCTCGCTATCAGAAACGGCCGTCTTAGATAATTTTTTCACTGTTTTGCCTGGGACGAGCGGACGAGTATAAATAGGCGCAACAAGCAGCCAACGGGTTTCATTACAAGCTTGGCTTTCGGATGCGACGGACGTTACTTTGTGCTAGAAATTGTTAAGATGTCAAATAGGCTTACGTTAAGATTAATATGTGCTCTAAAATCAGTAGTTGAATTTAACCCGACAACATTATATTAGCAACTACTGATTTTAGAGCACATATTATTCTTAACGTAAGCCTATTTCACATATCTATCTGTATATATATCTGTACTTTGATGTACTAAATCAAAAACTTTCGTTTGAAAGCACTGTCAAAAATAACGCTATCCCGCATCGTTTGATCAACGTATAATTTAAATTGGAGCTAAATCGTTCCCGTAATAGTGATTAGCGTGGTACGATATAATATGTCACAAACTACGTTTTAACTTTGGTTTTGATTTGGTTTAGCTTTGGTTTAAACTTTCAAAATAACTCTGTTGGCCCTCAGAAGTTTGTAGATGCAGACTCAGCCACTTGTTTGAAGATTTTGAATTTGGTGTAACATATAATTTTCTATAAAAGGTGTGCTCTTTGCTTACAATGTACCTAACGAAATTTAGCTTCACCTGAATAGTATGTAGATGTAATGATTTGATGTCTAAATCTTTCTGGACGTGAAGTGCACTATTGCACTTCACGGAAATATTTATTTATTAGGAAAATCAGTATATGTTCCCATGTTTGTATTTTTAAAATGCCTTTATTTTGTAAATATGCAGTATCATCTTCATAAACATCTTATTTTTTCAGAGGAGGACATTGGAAACTCGAGAGACATATCTTTTGCAGACATGGTTTTAAATAGGACCGGCGGCAAGGGATGTACTATTGTCATTTGCTGTCTTAAGGGGGAACTGAAAAATGTAAGTGACGAAACTCTATAACATCGTTTTTTATTTGGCACTTTAACTGGACGTAGTTACTAAGGTAAATTGGCTAGTCTTCTCGATAGGATAATGCTAAAAATAAATAATTCGTCAAACAAGTTATTTGCCGGCAGAAATACAAATATGCAAAACTAATGTGAGGATGATGTTTTTATAACAAGAAGATACATGTCTATTTTTTATCAACATTGATAGATCCTGTTCCTATTTTTTTTAGCTTACCTTAAAATGCTGCGCACACTTCGGATCGGTCTACGATACGATGCAGATTCTTAACAAAGAAACCTTTAATTATGGATTGGGTAATTTATCCATGGATAGATGCTACATGCCTGTTGATATTTCGTCCATTTTCCTAAACCTGAAAGCTGAAGAAGTCATGGTACGTAAAAGTGGCTTTCTAATGGGAAATAAAACAACACTAAGCCTTACACGCACATGTCTATTCCAACTAGTTACTAGTCTTTTCTATTCAAAGTTCGACCATAATCAATGAATAATTAATGTATCGTTTATGCATAACTTAAAAAAATATTAGCATTCTGCACTCCTTCTCTATATAAACTACAGGTGTGTAAAATTTCATACAAAAATGTTTGCTTCACGTTTTATTATATAGATCAAAATTAAGCATAATTACTGATTTATTTCTGCTTAGTTAGCCTAAATAATATCAAGCATAAAATATACAAGCCCACCTAGAGTGCTTCTTAATGTGTTTTCTGTGCGAATCTCTGTAAATATAAAAGCTGTTGCAAAACTTAAATTACAAAGTGGTTGGAACAACTACTTTTGTATAAGTCAGTGTCAGCCAACTTTGATGACCAAGATCTGAAAACCTGGCGGGCGTCTGAAAACCTCATCATGGTCTAACAACTTTTACAAAGCCCGGACCGACGTCCTTCGTGCCTTTCAAGTCATGAAAGCGCTCAGATGAAAATGCCACTAGGGAGCTAATGACCACGCATAAGGTAGCTTAACTCGATTGACAAAACGTAGGTTCTTTAATAAAGCGTTCAAGCTTTACTTGAGTCATAGGGAAGTACCACGTAATTCACTGATTGATCACAATTTTTTTAATAGCGACTTCATGTGTTGGTGAGTGACGGTATTGCTAGTGGGGCTGTGCGTCCTCTGTCGCGAGTGACATATAAGCCACAAGACGTGTCGAGGGCTTTCCGCCTACTATCAACCAGCTGCCACCGAGGACGCGTGCTGATACGTCTTCCAGATCAACAGCTACTAGCTCAGCCCAGGTATTATGTTGTGAACCAATAACGAAACTCACGCAATACGAAAACAATGTTGAAAGTAATTTTTTTAATGGACTACCAACAAAATAACAATGTCGCTAGTATCTTGGGGACGCTGACCTCTGGCAGTGATCTGCATCAATTGAGCTGTCTATGAATCTTTTTACAACCGTTTTACTGAGTTGTATTCATATTGTTGTATACTAGCTGCCCCGCTCGTGAAATTGTCAAATATATATCACTTAAATAAACTATATAAAGCACTCGGGATAGCCTAGCTATCAGGGAATACTTTTTTAGATAAATTTTAGTAGTAATAGTAATAGTAATAATTTTAGTACCAAAGATTACCCCTAATACTCGCAGAATCAAAAATAAACCTTCAAACTTGACGTCTATAAAATTAAATAGACTAAGAAATATAGGAATGGTTAAATAAATGAATAAGTGACAAAACTATTCATAAGTAAGTGTTTGCTTTTTGTTTGTGTTTGATGCAGTCCCGTATTTGGTATAAATAAATTATGGTATAATTCATTTAAAAAACAAACCGGCCGATGCCGTCAATGAATTCCACTCCTTAGCAAAGTTCTTATCTTGTGAACTCGCAGAATCAAAAATAAACCTTCAAACTTGACGTCTATAAAATTAAATAGACTAAGAAATATAGGAATGGTTAAATAAATGAATAAGTGACAAAACTATTCATAAGTAAGTGTTTGCTTTTTGTTTGTGTTTGATGCAGTCCCGTATTTGGTATAAATAAATTTTGGTATAATTCATTTAAAAAACAAACCGGCCGATGCCGTCAATGAATTCCACTCCTTAGCAAAGTTCTTATCTTGTGAATAAAATGTAAATATCTTTCCATTATCCTGTGGCGTACATTCCAAAAGTAGTTTATAATTTTCCAGACTTAAAATTAGTAATCACCTCCACTCCTCAGTAGAGTGCTTATCCCTAAAAATTTTTTAAAAACCTTAAACACGCGTGTCTAATTATTTTGTATTTAAGTTAAAATAACTAAGTCTTAATCAATTCGAGCGCCTACATCCCTCAAAGAATGCTCGTGCAAAACGTCAAATCTGACCCTTGTAGTCTTGGTGATTTCGTAATGAGGGTCAGTGAGTGGACTTCTTTATAATGTATAGATATAGATTATGTACTTAATGTAATTAATTTCAGTAAATAAGCGTACTAATACGCATACTTAATCATAAATGACTGCAAAAACCGAACGATGGCAGATCGTTACACGAGTTGTACAATACAATTGAAGAATTTATACATTGGACGCTAACTCTGCGTTTGTGTGCAGGTTGACATGTTCTAAAGATGGATGCCACGTAATATTTTGTGATGCTCAACCGCTAGGACTGCAGCTTGCTGAAATGTTAATCAGTTGCGGGGCTAGAAACATTTATTTACACTTTTCACAACCACCATCTCACTTACGCTACAGAAAACGGTTGGTAATAAAATAAATAAATTAAGGATATTAACTGATATATAATTTAACAGATTCAACAATTTAAATATATTGTGACCTTTTATATTTCTATTTTAGTTTGTGGGATAAGCAAAACGTGAAGGTGTCAATATATTCAGATGAACTAAATGATGAAACTAGTTTTACGAACTTCATAAATAAAAACGCAACGTCGGGATATGTCGAAGGTGTTTATGTAGCTGCGGAAAATATTTTAAAACCAACCATGCTAACAACCCTGGATTTGATTGTAAGGAAACTATGTCCAACTCTGAAGTAAGTAATTTTGATGATTATTATTGTAATATTACGAGGATTAACATTGAAGACAAATAAGACGACTTCATGGTTAAATACGTAAAAGGTTGCATTCAACCTTGCATACAATTTTTGGTATTTTAGGTACTTCTTGATGTTCAGTAATGGTGATGACTCTGGACAGTTTATATCAATGAAAAGAGCAAAAGATGGCCTACCAGCTACGCTTGTCAACCTGTCACTGCTAGATACTGTAAGTTATTCAAATATTTGCTCATAATCATAAGGAGTATTTACCAAACAGTAGTAGTTACCAAAACAGTGAAAACTGCATTACATAAACTAGATTCGTACCTGCTGCGATCAGAATGATTAAGGCCCACACACAATAATAAATCTATGTTCTGATAAGGTTGTGTAAGTTAGTAAGTAGTTCAATCAAATATATTTAGATATTTTAAATGATTGATCGATCGACTGGCGAATTGACGCGCATTTAAACGTATTTGTGTTTGTTTTATCGAACATAAATTTAAATCAAGCCGTTGGTTGACTTTGACTTATCCGGGTATCATTGGGGTGCAAATAAATTATTGTTCGTTTTTTCCAGTTTAATGATGAAGATGGTTTAACATGGTATCGAGGAATAAAAGAAGGATCAGAGCTAGCATTGCTTAGTTCGTATCCCGTACTTGTTACTCAGTTGAAACATCTGCCTAGAGAATCGTTGGTTCAACAGATCGCAACGCTGACTGGTACTCGAATATTTATTAAATGATCTAACATTTTAACACTGACACTTTTTTTACTTTTAAAGATTATTATATGAATTGCAGATATAACCATTTCGGATGATACTAGCAACAGCTCAACACTCGGCGGTTTAGGGATTCCCATAGAAAGCTCACAAACTATATCATCATTCTTAAGACATAAGTATAGTATTTTCACTGAAGAAGCGGATATACCCATGTTATCCTTAGAAAGGTAACTTGCAATAAATATTCACCAAAAATATATACCTATTAAAAATTTGCTCCTTTTGTTTTCAACTGGCTTAATTATTTTCAGGATTAAACAAATTGAATTGAAGTTTAGTGAGCCTGAATTTGAAGACTATAGAGGATTAGGAACATTCTTTTCCTTTGTTGATCCTGATGAGCTTTTAGCTACAACTGAAATGATCATGATGCCTACACTGACCAACAACTCTGATATGGTAAGCTACTATTAAATTAACTTTGATTAATATCGTAATTTAACGTGCTAATGCCGCCAGCGTCTTGGAAACGCTGCCCTCTGGTGGAGATATGATTCAGTTGAGCTATCTAAAGATCGTTTTAAATGATCCTTAGATATCTAAACTATTTCACAAGTATTTTAAATTATTATATATTATTCTGTACATTTTTGTTAATAAATGCAAGTTACTTTTAGAAGTTCGTATTTCTAGGAAATAAATTGATCAAGTGTAAGTTTTACTTTCACAAATAGAGTTCCAGTTGAAAGAGCTAATAATAATGCTCATTACTAATGTTTGATTACTTTATTCACAGAGGGATGAGGAGTTTGGGAACGAGACCTTTTTATGCATAGTGCCAGGATTGGAAGGGCACCACAAGAGGTTTGGCAGCCTCTGTGAGCAACTGAAGCTGCCTGCTCTGGTGCTGCAGCCAGGATTGGATAATTTACAAGAAACTGTTGAAGAACTCGCCCTAAGATACTCCAAGGTACTTATAATCAAAATGTCTTAAAGTTTACTTCCATTATAGCTATGGCGTATATCATACTTACCTATTGTTATTTTAACAGGTTATCATGAAAAGAGCAAGTACCAATAATAGTTTTAATATCTTGGGCTACGAAACTGGAGTCATAGTCGCTTTGGAGTTAGCTGCAATTTTAGAGCGACATGGTAAGCATACCTCAAAACAATACAACTTACGTGACCAAAACAACAGTATGATTTAAAATAAACGTTTAGATCCACATAAAGGTACATAGGTAATCTAGGTACATAGGTAACATAGGCTCTGTGAGTTGTAGACCTCGCGAGTCTGTCTTTGCATAGCTTGTTAATATGGTCGCTATGTCAAAAGCTTCTTCAATCCATTCATGTTTTCATTATAATTAGGAATATTATTAAATTGCATGGTGCGACAGTCTCATTTTACTGTCGATGTCAAAGTAACCAAATATGAGAGATATAAGTAACCAAAAACCATAAATATATTCCGAAAGCTAATAAAATTTGTTTTTTTTTATTATTTTACACCCCCTACCACGAAGGGGTCGGCCCTTGAAGTTTATCGAATGAAATAGTTGTTCGAACAAAAATGTTGTGTCATAAATAGGGTAACAAAAGAGTTTAGTCACAATTTTTAAAATTTTTCGAAATGACTGATATATATCTTGTTTTACGTTTTCAACCCTTATATCTCCGCCATTTTGAAAAATATCCAAAACTGAATCGACAAAAAAAAATTATATCGTTATAAAACCTGCTCACAAAATTTCACGAGAATCGTTTGAGAAATGCGACCTGTAGAGGGGAATATCCGGACAGACGCTGGCCGGGCAGACATACAAAAGCATTTTTGCCTAAGCTGAATAGGAGACACTCGCTCGCGCTTTGCGCTCGTTTGGTCAATAATTAGTCCTGATATTTGGTGTTTGGTGTTTTAAGGGGCTCTATTGTTTTTATACAGGTCAAACCGGTACAATATTCTGCATAGGTGATGGACCAGAGGAAACCAAGTCACTGATGAAAGAGCAACTACTCGAATTTAATAATGAAGAGGCGTTGCAAATAGGCCTGGTGAAGCACATGTTTACCCTGATGGCAGGAAAAAGTGCATGGACTATGAAGAATGTCGAAGGAGCCACATGGAGGCAGCGTGTGGACACCTGCGTACGGACGCTGCTTGGCCACGTCCCGCACTCGGCGCAATACGCACGCACGCTTATAGAGGCGGCTTATGCAAGAATTATCATTACAATCAATTGTCAAACAAACCTTAAATCATTGAAATCTAATATTGTTCTACTTAGAGCACTAAGCTCTTATTCTGCGTCGACTATACCTTGTTCGCTACAGCGCTATTCGCAACAGCCAATCAGTATCTACAACCTGACCACACCACTAGCGCATGCAACTAATGACATGCGCTGTGCAGCCTTCATCAACAAACATCTTTCTAAAGAAATTCTAGACGCATATGCTAGTAAAAATCTTTGTGAATCGTATCTCTTAAATGCCGACACGTTTATGACAACCTCAGAATCGAATAAAATTTAATAAAGGTAAAAATATTTAATAACTATGAAACCCGACTTCAAAATTAAAAGCTATAAATACCAATTTATTAAAGCAATAGGTATATACAAAAATAAGGGTGTGCTGTATTTAATTTTTAAAAAGTAGGGATTGCTACGAAAATAGCAACAGTGTAAAGCCAAGTTATCAAAAAACTGCCCATAAAAATCATTATTTGTTGTGCGTTTTAAAAACTAGTGACTATATGTTTATGGTACTCATCATTACCTAAAAAAAAGTTAAGTCACAACAAAAATTTTTGCTAACATAAGATAATCAATATACGGGTGGAAGATTAGTTTATCATGTTTATCCTTATCCAACAAAATAGTTGCATACTGAAATCTGAATGAAATTTTTTTTTTAATTATAAGACCGCTCATAGTGCCTTGGCATAAATTTTTTTTATAGGTCTAGTTGTTTACTGTGTGGTTTGCAATAAAGTGTTTTCTAACTATATTTATTTTTCTTGTTTCTCTGTTTGGTAATTTTCTAATAGCCGTGCGTAATTTTCTGATAATTTCAGCATATATGCTAAAACTTTTCAGGTACACCCTAAAGCCGCAAAGTTTTTATTTTATAACCTTATATACAAATACGTTACTATAAACATTTTCATTTCGATAATATCAAAAGTCTACGAGCTAGAGCACTGATTAATGGCGGACAGGTAGAAAAACAGATAAACAGCCGGAGATAGCAAAACTATGAGGGTTCCTTGTTGGTCTTTAAAACCATCAGTACTCTCGTTTTGTTATTTACAGCCCTGATCTCTATCATTATTGCTGTATTTGATTTTCTTAGGCATTAGTAAATAATTTCGCAGACCATCGTGACGAAACCGCTTTATACGACCTATCTTTAGAAACTCAGGGGTCGGGGACTCCACAAGAATTCTATGAAAGGTGCCAGAACTTATTTAGCACCATAATGACCGTTTTGCTACACAAATCAGTAGCTACCACTTTCCCAGCGAAACGTAATCATTACCAAAAGTTAACCTTATTTATTATTATTATTACTTATTTACGAGATCTGAAGGACCTTTTAAGATCCAGGATGTTCTGCGCTCCTCCACATAATTATAACCCACAAAGTAACGTTTTTGGCATGTCATACAGACCTCATTCACAGAAACCGAGCAATTTTTCCTATGCCCCGCGTCCTACCCCCATGAGTGGCGTTAGTCATTTCGCGGAAAGACGTTTACCTCAGACAGTACATGACTGGCGAACACACAGGAATCCGCCCCCGAGTAACTATTTCAAGACTCGCGCGAAATTAACTTGAATGAGTTAGACGGCTATGACAATTATGATTACAGCTACGATTATGAAAAATACTCCGAGTGCTACAAAGATTATTACGCGTACGAACAGTACCCTGAGTATTGCGTGAATGATCAATACACAGCCGCCCCTATCTATCTCCAGCTACTCTGAACCACTAGTAGTAGAGGCCGGGCTTAGGCCCCCGAACAAAAAGCTGAAAATTTTCGGATAGAGTCGAGTTCAGAAATGCCAAAATAGAAGTTAATTTCCATATTCATAGCCAGTTAGGTTATATTCAGATCGCGAACCCCCTTTAAAGTTTTTAATCGATACAAGAGCCAACCAGGCCTTTATTAGTCCCGATGTTGCAGGAAAATACTTCCGTCATATACCGTTGAAATACGATCCATTTGAGGTAACGAACGTGCACGCGACTAGTAAGACTTGGTACTTGGTACTTGGTGTGTGGACTGTTTTCCGCAACTAGGCCTCAGGTGGGCCCTTTTTGCGTGACGGGTTGAGGCTGCTACTCCAGCCACCCGATGTCCTCCAGGAAAGCCAGCAGCTCGCTCACGCCGGCGCAGGCTTCCCTGGGTGTTCTCGATGTTCCAAGGTGTTGAGTTCGTTGGGATTCCACGCTGCTACACTCCAGGAGCACATGTGCAGCAGTTTCCTCCTTGCTCAATAACCCTCTGTATAGTGGGCTGTCTGTAACGCCCAGTGTATAAAGATGTTTGTTTAATGAGCAGTGTCCTGTGACAATACCGACGATACGTCGTATTTTGTCACGTTTGAGGCTGAGGAGTTTTCGGGAGTATCTAGGATTAAGATCTGGTAGAGCCTCCTTTGACTGCCTGCAGCCTTCAACACTGGCCCAGTATTTTTGGTGTAGAGTGGTTGTACGTTGGCGGATCCATGATCGTGCCTGGCTGTAGGGAAGGGGGACCAGGGGCTCCGGTCCTGCCGCCCGTAGTTCCGAGCCTTTTTTGGCCAGAACGTCGGCCTCATCGTTGCCTCTGGAACCACTATGACCCTTGATCCAATGTAGAGTAATTTTTTTGGATGTACTTACCTCCTCCAATAACTTATGGCATTGTGCGGTAAGACCGGTGTTATGCTCGTACCTGTTAAGTGCATGTAGAACCGCAGCGCTATCCGAGAGGATTCTTATGTTGTAGTTTGTTACCTTCCTTTTTAGCACTGCAGTTGCGGCCTGTATTATGCCAATGCATTCTGCCTGAAAGATGGAGTTGTGATTGCCGAGGGGCGTACAGATGTGTATGTTTAGGTCTTCCGAGAAGACCCCTGCCCCCGAACCTGTCTTTGTTTTTGAGCCGTCTGTGTAGATTCTTAGTTCGTTGCACTTTGAAGTGTCACACGGCTCTTCGTGTAATTGTAAAGTGTATTTTTTTGAAGGAAAGTGTTTTTTGAGAGTCCTATCGTAGAGTGATAAAAGCAAATGTTTATCTCTCGCATACTCTTTTAATATGTTGGTGTGCTGTGCCTGTGGTTCCTGTTCTCAGAGTTTATGGGTCCAGAGCCTATGAGCTGCTGCAGCAGCTTCTTGTTGCACGTGTAGGTGTAGAGTTGTTAGACCGATAACCGCCTCTAGAGCCACCAATGGGGTAGTTCTCATGCACCCCGTCACCGCCACGCAGGCTGATCTTTGGAACTTATGTAGTTTGTTTAGGGTGGTAGTTTGTTTAGTTCTAGGCCACCAGACTATAGCACCGTATGCTATCGAGGGCCTTATCACGGTGTTATAAAGCCATAGGGTGATTTTTGGGGAGAGGCCCCAAGTTTTACCTATCATTTTGCGGCATTGCAGGATGATATGGTTGCTTTTTGTATTTTGTTTTCTAAATGTTTGGCCCAGTTTAGTTTACTGTCCATTGTTATGCCTAGGTATTTGACTTCATGGGACAGGTGTAGTTGGGTGTCGAAAAGCACAGGAAGTTGATTGCATGGTTACCTAGGTTGCATTTGTTTGTGAACACTAGTTGGTTGCCTAGGTTGCATTTGTTTGTGAACATTACAAGTTCCGTCTTTGCTGGGTTTACTGTTAGTTCGTTAACATTGCACCATGTCTCTACGACTTTCAGTGCATTGTTCATGATGTTGCACGCCACACTAGCGAAGTGCCCTGAGATTAATATGGTAAGGTCATCTGCATAGCCCACCGTGAAGAAGCGCTCAGCATTCAATTTGGTGATGAGATCGTTTACCACCAGGTTCCGGAGGAGCGGTGACAAGACTCCCCCCTGGGGCGTTCCCTTTGCCACGACCGCCCTGGTTTCCCCTTGTACATCTACTCGCACTGCCCTAAGTTTTAGCATGTTTAAAATCCAGTCTGTTAAGGTTGGTTCGACATTTTTGTTTCGTAGGGCTGTCTTTGTGCTGCTAAAGTTTGTCTTGTCGAAAGCATCTTCTATGTCTATGAAGGCTGCTAGACAGAGCGCTTTGTTTGATATATCGCGTTCAAGTCTACTTACCACTTTGTCTAGGGCTGATTCGGTAGACTTACCTGCGCTGTATGCATGTTGTTGTGGGTGTAAGGGTGCGTTTATGAGTATGTTTTCTCTAATGTGCCTATCGCATAGTCTTTCCAGGGTTTTTAATAGGAAAGATGTGAGACTGATTGGCCTGTGCGATTTTGCCTCTGTGTAGTCACTCTTACCCGGTTTTGATATAAAGATGACTTTGACCTCCCTCCACAGCAGTGGCACGTACCGGAAAGCTAGGCATGCCCTTAAGGTGCTCGTGAGCAACTCGCCTATATACGGTTCGCCCCACTGCAGGAGGCCGGGGAAGATTTTGTCTATGCCTGGCGACTTGTATGTTTGGAAGTTGTTGATTGCCTAGTTTACCTTTGATTTTGTAACTACCGTATCAGCTACTGCCCAGTCTGTGTCAGATGGTGTGTGCTCACAGGTTTTAGGCCACTTGTGATCATTGTACAGTTGCGATCCTGGGAAGTGTGTTTGGATGAGGAGTTCATGTGTCTCCGCAAAAGTTTTAGTGTAGGTGTCATCAGGTCTTTTTATAGATCCAATCTCGCGCCTTGGTTCAGCGGCGAGGACTTTCCTAATTCTGTTTGCACTGCAGTTTGATTCAATGTTAGTGCAGAACTTCTTCCAGCTAAGACGACTATTGCGACGAATACGTTTCTTATATACGGCTTGGGCCTTCTTGTATTCGTCCCAATCCTTGTCGTCGTAGGTGTTTAGAGCTCTGTTGAACAGTTTACGTACCTTTTGTTTCAGTCTTTCCAGTTCCTTTGACCAGCCCTTCCTCCCGCCATCGGCCCCTCGGGCTATGGCGAGGGGACAGGCATCCTCGAAACTTTCGGTCAGACTAGTAGTGATGTGTTCAATACTACCTTCTATCTCTGTTGTGTTTGATATGTTTGTCCCAAGTGTATTCCCCCGCAGGTGCTGCTTCAGAGAATTTACGAATAGTACCTTGTTTGTTCTGCAAGGGTTGCGTGTGGGTGCTGGTGTTGTTGTGTTTACCATTAGTTCATACCTGATCCATCTGTGGTCGGAGCAGGAGGTTTCTTCTGAAACCCTCCAATTTTGTACAAGATTGGGACAGTTTCCTGATACCAGAGTTAGATCTATTATGGTGCGGTGACGCTTCGTTACGTAGGCCGGTACCACACCAGTGTTTGCTATTGTGAGGGTGGTGGTAAAGAGGAAATTTACCAGGTCCTCTTCTCTTGTGTTTGGTGTTGGCATCCCCCATATAGGGTGATGCGCGTTTGTGTCGGCTGAAATTATAAGTTTTGAGTTATTTATTTCACAGTGTCTTACCAGACTCGTAACATCCTTTGAAGGAATGGCTTCGTCAGCAGGCATGTACACTGACGCCAGCGTTACGTCTTCGACCTCCCCCTCTATCAAGACTTGGAGTCTGACAGTTACTACGTCCCTGTAACAGAACTCGGTGAGGGGCACTGTTGTTATGTTAGGTGGTATGTAGATGCATGCTCGTGGGTTTGCACAAGTGCTGTCATAAAGTAACTTACCATCAAGGTTGTTAAGACCACACACACGCCCTGCCCTGATCCACGGCTCCTGGATCAAGGCAATGGTCTTGTTGTTTTGAGCCTCCAGCATTCTGCGTAGGTTAGCCGTTGCAGTGAGGCTATGCTGGAGGTTTGCTTGTACGAAATTATAGAGTGGGATTTGGGTCGCCATCATCAAGGCTTCCCTCCTCCTCTGACTCCTCCAGGTCCAGCTTGTCCTCCGGACTTGCACACATCACCTCCATCGGTTTTGAGCACGACGGTTTGGGTGACGAGTGCGAGGTCGGCGGCGCGATTGGTGGCTTTACTTGGCCGTCACGGGGGGCTAGCGGGACGCTGGGATTTGTTCGCTCGTTTGTGCTTGCCTGTGGTGATACAACCTGGGGCGGTACGTCTTGCAGGGCTCCATCCCTGCCGTAGAACCTGACGTAGACGTTGCCCAGGTTGTGAGCCAGTCTGCGGTCTCTCCTTATCAGCTCTGGGACCAGATCCTCCGGGATTCCCACAGCCACAAAGAGGATGTCGTCCTCTAGGTTGCTATGGGTGTATACGGTCCACGAAGGGATCCTCGTCCACCTGTTTTGATCTGCTAGTACCAGACTGGTGTCCTCCAGACTGTTGGTACAGTCTGGGATGAAGATAGCAGCGCGCACCTTCCTCACCAGCTCGCTCTGTTTTACAACCCTGAGCTTTGGTGAGGAGGTCGCCGGCAGTTGTTCTATTGCCTCTGTTAGCCATTTTAGTGAGAGGTCATCTTCGCACCACAGCTTTAGAGCTCCCTCTGCCATGATTGGCCTGCCCATAAAGCGCGGTGAGAAGTCGATTGCGGGATTCTTGACGTCTTCCAAAATCCTGCGCTCGAGGTACCTCTTCACTAAGGTAATTTGTTCGTCCGTCATAGTTTGGTGGTCGGCCCTAGCCACTGTAACTTGGAGATTGCTCTGGGCAACTTCCGCGTAGCTGGGTGGGGCTCGACGCGAGTTGTCAAGTTTCTGTTTTTTGTATTCTCCTCTTGGAGATACAGTGTCGTCCGCCCGTGTCCTCTTGCTCGGCTTGTTATGAGCCGGGGCTTGTGCCTGTCGTGAGACTGCAGCAGCGGCACGTCTTTGGCAGTTGTGACGGTTTTTGTTGTGCTTGGTCGTCCCCTTACCTCTGCAACCAACGGGCACGGCGGTCACTACAGGCGGGCCTGCAGATCTCGCCGCCGGGGCATGCGGTTCGGGTTTAGACCTCGCTTGTTTCCTATGTTTATAGTAGTGACTCGGACCCGGGCCTATCGCTGGAGCATCCTCTGGTTCGATGTCACTCCTTTTTGTTACGAGCTTCTTTGCGTCTTTGCCTTCCGGGGCGTTGGCCTCCTCGAGGGCTCGGACGTTGGTACCGGAGGGTCCGGCCTGTGGCCTTTGCACCTCCTTCCCTGCTCGCTTGTTTTGTTTTTTGTTAGAGTTTTTACCCTTTGGTTTCACAACCTTCCAGGCAGCAGTATTGGACTGCGGGACCGCGAAGGCCGCCTCCAGATCCTTTACCGCGTCCCCTGTTGAGGGGGTATCAAAGTGGTCAATGTTTTTTATTGTAGACATGCTTGGGTTTGTTGATTCATCGTTCCGGCTCCCCACCCACCACGAAGTCCACGCCTGGGGGGTGTATATATGTATGCATATAGTACACCAGGGCTACCAGTCCGATATAGAGGGGCTGATCGCGTTGCCTACGAGCCTAAACGGCACCACCAATGTTGACGTTGACCACCACCGACACCACCATGGGCGTGCGCCGCCGACTGCAGACCCCATCGACCCCCCCCTCTCACCTCGGCAGCTGAAGGCTGACCGATATGCTGATTTGCCATGGTTGGTTAGACCGATGGCCCCCCGTTTTGGAGGAAATTCACACCGAAGTGGAGTGTTGCGGAAGATACATCTGTCCGCTCAGCCACCAGGTCAGTTGCATCCCCCCTCACGGGCCCCTACGCACAGCATCAAAAACGTAGGTGGTTCACCCCCCACCTACCATTAAATGGCAGGCCCACGGAGCTGGACCACAAGGCTCCGCAGCGGATTAGGAACGGGTGGGTGTGTTGAACATTTGGAAAGTGATAAGGAGAAGGGTATAGGATGGGGTTTGGGAGGTTTAGGGGTTTGGGGAACCCTCACTCTTTATTCAGGCTTGGGACTGGCTCTGAGAGAGGTTTGCTGTTTGGGGCAGCTGCTAAAACTCCTACGTTTTTACAAACGGCTGCCCCCTACAACCGACCGCCAACCGAGGCGGGTTTGCGACTAGTAAGAACGACTATTCCATTACGTTGTCATGTTTTCAAGAACTGAACGATCCTAATGATATTAATTTTTTCGTTTATAAGTTTCACCATTATTTTGACAGACTTTTAGGCTTCGATTTACTTGACGTTGTAGTATTACAATCCCCTTTTATATAAAAAAAAACCAACTAAGAGCGAGTCAGACTCGCGCAAAGAGGGTTTCGTACAAACCTTTAGGTATATAAGTAAAAGTTCAGTCGCTTACACCGCCAAAGTGTAATAAAGGCAATCAGACCTAAGTACTTGATATGAGTTTCAACTTGATATCTCTATGCGTTTGTCAGATATAGATAGGTACCTGCTCTAATATATATTACACCTAATATCAAGATTAGATAGAACTCTGGGATTGTCATAAATAAATCTTAGAAGTTTATAATGAAAGTTCGTAAAATTACTGAAGTTAAATACCAACTATTCACATGAAGAATTGAAGCTAAATGTAAGCAAGGATAGATTTAATAGGAAGACAGAATAACAAATTTACCATAGTATATACAGTATTCTTTATTCAATAATATCACAAGGACCAATTTGAATCGTCTTCTTACATGCTATAAACGTTGCAGCTAAGAAAATGGTATTTTGGCAGTGAATGAAGAAGTCAGTATATAGGACAAAAACACTTGATTAATCGCGAGTACGATAGGCACAAAACTTTTTAGAAAGGAGCGTGCGGATGACGTGAGGCTTGTATTGCGACTGACTGTATCAAACCGAATGCGGGCCATACCCGCGGACCTACACACCGCGCGCTCCTTGCTTTTACAATCTAGGTAGGTAGTAGGTAGGTAAAAGTAGGTAGGCATATCGCGTCGCTAACACGCCCCACCCCAGTGCTGCTAGCAGCACTCATCAGTCAAGGGGATCCGTGCGACGCGAACAGCTGACCGGGTGAGTACACCAGTCATGGTTTTTACTCTCACCATTCTCATCCTTTTATCTTTACCAGGACACACTTCTTGTATCAGCCCTTTCGGCCACTTATTTCTGGGTCCGTTCGGGTCGACTACATATACCAGATCACCAACTTGCAGGGTTCTTTGTTCTTTATTCCATTTCTTTCTAGGTATCAAGTCAGGTAGTACTTCCTTCAACCATCTGTTCCAAAACATGTCTGCCAGACGCTGCGAGATTCACCATTGTTTTCTGAGGAACAGGTCAGAATCATCAAATTTACCTATCTGAGGTGAGTTCGATGACATCCCGAGTAAAAAATTATTTGGTGTCAGGGTTTCTTCGCTTCCAGCTTCCACAGACACGTGAGTCAGTGGTCGACTGTTGACTATATTTTCTACTTCGGCCAGTAACGTATTCAGTACCTCATCTCGCGGTGCTCTTTCCTTCAGTACAACCTTTAGCGACGTTTTGACGCTGCGAATGAGGCGTTCCCAAGCCCCGCCCCAGCTCGGGCTTTGAGGTGGTATGAAGGTCCAAGTAGTGTCATGGTTTATGGCCTCTGTCTCGAGATCTTCCTCATTTAATTCTAGTATTGACCTTTTCAGTTCAGCGTAAGCTCCTCGAAGGTTGGTACCGTTATCAGAGAAAAGATTTTGAGGCCAACCCCGTCGTGCAGCCATGCGGCGCAAAGCCATGATGAAGGAGTCAGTAGTCAGCGTGGAAACGACCTCTATGTGAACAGCCCTTACAGTGAGACATGTGAACAATACTCCGTACCGTTGTTCATGACGTCTTCTAACAGTGACGTCCATCAGACCGAACAAGTCTACTCCACAGAAGGTAAACGGTCGTTGATGATGAGCCATCCTGGCACAAAGGTAAGTCACCCATTCTTGGTACTTCTGGCTTACATATTTCTATTTTATAAATCATACATTTTGATAATAAATTTTTAACAGTTGCCCGTAATTTTATTACCCAGTATTTTTATTTTATTTCATTAACCACTGTTTCTTGATTTCCGTGAGCAGCATTAACATGATAATGTTTAACAATCAGGCGAGTAATGTAATTTTTGCCATCTAAAATTGCAGGTCTCTTCACGTCGGGCAGCACGTCAGCGGCGGCGTCGATCCGGCCACCAGCCCGCAGGACTCCGTGATCATCCAGGTAAGGCGACAGTGTAAGTAACTTACTTGTAGTAGGTATTTCTCTGGACGTCCTCAGTAGCGTGACTTCTTCACTGAATGACTGTACTTGAGAGTATTTCAGTAGTAGACGCTCAGATTTTTCCATAACGTTGTCATCCAGATTATAGGTAAGTATCCGCCGTCCAAACTTACGAGATACGGCCTCCAGCCGTATCTCGTATAATAAAGGTAAGTACTCGCGATGTAGATCTAAGTAAGCGTAGCCACGTAGAAAACTTGGTGGGTTCCGGTACAGGTTAGTAGTGATTTTCTATATTTACGACATTTATACATTCTATAGTTTCTTTCTTTGCAGGTTCAAACACATCAATCGGCCAGTGATCGCAACTTTTTTGCAGAAAAGCAGGTCCGTGTAGCCACTCATTTTGTAAAACCGAGCAGTCATAGGTTTCTCTGGTTGCGACGTCGGCGACATTTAATTTGGTAGGTACATAACGCCATTCATGTGTTTGAGTAAGTTCGTCGATTTCGCCCAAGCGATTAGCCACATAAGTTTTATAATTGCGACAATCGTTTCTTATCCAATGTAACACTGTCGTTGAGTCACTCCAGAATATACGTCGCTCACAGTTTAACTTTTGTTCTTTAATAATCGTGTCGGCCAGTCTAGCCGCTAGCACAGCGCCCTGTAGTTCCAGGCGCGGGATCGTGATTGTTTTATTTCCAGCTACGCGACACTTACTTGCAATAAATGCTATGCGCGTGTTAAACTCGTTATCTATCCACCGCCAGTAGGCTACGGCGCAGAATGCCTTTATCGATGCATCACAAAATATTTGCATCTGTAGGTGCCTATAACTTTCTGTACAAATAATCTCTTTATCCTCAGGTGCGTGAGGCGTAGCAGTCGCCGTAGCTCGCGTAGCGGTCCTATGTTGTGCTACGAGCGTAGCACTGTCTATGGAATGAATTGGTTGTGATGCGATGCTTCCACTCTCCATCTTGCTCACACTCGTTGCCGTTGCCGGATAGTACCTCGGCAATCTGACGTTATCTAATGTTTTAAGTAAATATATCCATTTAAGCCACTTTGTATTTATTTCATTGCTAACGGGATCGTCCCAGCTGATGTCTAGTCGCCAAGTTTCTTGTAGAATGGTTTTTCCATTGATCGTGAATGGCGATAAAAATCCATATACATCACAACACGTAGCATCTCTCTTTTTGTAGGTATTTTCGGTCCATTAATTAAATCATCGGGAATCATTTTAAATGAAACTTCGAATCTTAAAGTGTCGTCATCGGTATGCCATAGAAGTCCAAGCGTTCGTTCGCCTTCACATTGCTGGCCCATCTCGAACATGATAGCCGAAGCCCCGAGGGTCTCTCTTGGTACGCTGTTAATTACCGCTTTACTGTTACTGATCCAGTTACGCATTTCAAATCCTCCTTGAGAGTGTATGTAGGTGATATCTTTTATCATTTGAATCGCGGTTCGGTCATCAGGTAGGCTTTGTATATAATCGTCCATATAGTGTTGGGTATATATAGCTGCGGTCGCTGAAGGCATAGTAGATTCGAAGCGTTGTGCGTTCTTGTTTTTTACGAATTGGGCGATAAATGGCGAACAATTGGCACCAAATATTAACGACTTCATTACGTACGGTTTTATCGGCTCTTGTAATATTTCAGGTTTATATTCTTCATTAGGGTTGCCTCTGTAAATAAATCGTAGGGCGTTTCGATCTTGAGGACTTATTCTAACACTCAAAAACATGTCTTATAAATCGCCCATTACAGCGATTTTATTCTCTATAAAACGTAACATTATTCCAAATAGTGACACGAGTAGATCTGGCCCTTTAAGTAGGTAGTCATTTAGCGATAGGTTTGAGGTTTTCGCTGCGGCGTCGAAGAATAATCGAAGTTTCTTCTTATTGGGATTATCAACACCGAAATGAGGTAAGTACCAAGACTTTTCTGTAATTTTATCAATGACTACTTCTTCTGCATAATCATTTTGTAGTAAGTGTTGTACTCGTAGGTAGTGAGTCGGGCATTACGCAGTTATTGTCTTTCCAGGGTAGGCCCACCTCCCACCTGCCTTCAATGAGTGTGGCCGTTTGTTCCATGTGATGCTAGGCACGTAGTTCTTCTGTGTTCTGTCGTGGTTTACAAGCAGAAACTCCCATAGATTCAACTGAGAAGAATCGTCGGACATCGTCATGAAGCTCAAGAAGGCTGTAGGTATCGTCATAATCCTCTGACGATGCAGTGTCGTTGATCAATAGCGTGGAGTAATTTGCGCGTGCTGAAGAGCGTTCGCGCGGCAGTATGCCATGCAAGCACCAGCCCATCGGTGTGCGAGTGGCGCACGGCTCGGACGGGCCGCCCACGATAATTTCTAAAGGTAAAAGTAATTTATAATTGTCCTGTCCTATAAGCACTTCTGGTTTCTGAAGACCCGGATACAGTTCATCTTTCACCTTACGTAAGTAGTTATAGTTTTCACTTTTCACTGAAGTTAAGTCTTGTTTGGGTAAATTAAGTTCGTTAACACTGCGTACACTAATGTAATATATATCACCCTGTTTATTTGATAAAGTTAAGTCCACTAGTTCCGTATCACACAGTAACTCAGTATTGTTCCAAGCACCGAGCACTCGCATCGATGCAGTGCGGCCGCGTAAACCCGCGCGCGCCGCTAGTTTCGCACTCATCAGCGACACGGTAGATCCATTGTCGAGTAAAGCGCTCGTGCTGAATTTACCGTTAGGTCCATAAATATCTATGGGAACTACTTTTAATAACACTGACTTGCTCATGTTTAAATTATTAATACTTTCCGTCGGGTGATTATCAGTCTCTGTAGCTGCCGTTTCCGTAGGGGAAGATTCCACTGGTGTAGGCGGTATAACGTTTCGACGCGAGCCCGGCAGGTAATGTAGGAGGCGGTGGTGAGGCTTCCCGCACCCCTGAACGTCACAAGCAGCGGCTGAACAGGTTTGTCTATCGTGTTGAGATAACAAGCACTTGAAACATATACCTACGCGCCTCACATATGTCCAGCGGTCCTTGCGTAATGACTTTTTGAATTTTTTACAGTCAAATAATTTATGTACGGAAACGCGACAAAACCGACACTTATTATCACTTTCTTTACACTTTACAGTCTGCAACAAAACAGTTTGATTTTGACCAGAGTTATTTTCACTATATTTACGTTTATTGTTCCATCGATTTTTTATTAAATTAGCACTGCACGTAGATATCTTAACAGCTTCCTCGCTCAAAAAGTCCGATAGTATATCCAGTCTGGTTTTATCACCTTGTGTTATGAGCGGGTAACTATAGTCCGTCCACTTAGACAGTAGCACTGTAAGTAATTTAGATAGCACTATATTTACGACATCAATGCCGCGTAAATACTCTTCAATATTAAGTTCACGTACAACTGCTACAAAGTTTTTTTATTTTCACATAAAACGGCACTAAATCTTTATGATATTCCTGAGATAATGGGTTCAACTTTTTGACTTCAAGTAGAATTCTGGATATAATTATTTCCGGGTTTCCAAACTGCAGTTCAAGAGTGGATATCACGATGTCGGGTGACGTAGTGCTTATCAACAGAGCTGAGACCGCTTCCTTAGTGGACATTTTCGTAGTCTCCATAAATTTTCTTTAGCACTAAAATTGCACACACTCGTGGACTCTTCGTATGCAGTTTTAAATGACAGCCAGTCCATGGGGTCACCGAAGAACAATGGTAGTTCTTTTGGTGTGCTAATGCGGCTGAGTAGGTTGGCGTTGTGGCTGGTGGATGCATTAGATACAACCAGGTTTCTTAGTGCGCTGGCCAACAGGTGAACTGGACCGTTAGTGCCGTCGTCGTTCGGCGGCGGTAACAGTGAGCCTCGAAGTGATCCATGAGCGGTGGCCTTCTGTTTCTCCAGTTCGTGTTGACTGCGCTCCAGCCATTTTTCGATGTCCTTGCTATCTCCTTGACTGTCCAGTTCCGATGCTTGTGGACTGTATTGTTCATCAACAGCTGCCAAGTCAGCTGCTAGTTTTTTGTCGATCAATTCCATTTGAGTACGAGCCTTTTCCTGTGCTGCTTCCAGCTCAAGCCTTTTCTTATGTGCCAGAATCGCTGACGATGATGAAGACTTTCTAGTTTTTAAAGATTTTGAAACCTGGGGCAACGGTGCGGTAGATACGATAGGTACGGTAGGTACGCGTGGTTCTCGTTCCACCAATTCGACTTTTGCACTTCCAGCAGTAGTTGCAAGTCTTCTCTTATCGATAACTTTCAGTTTTCCATCATCAACTTCCATTTTGGTCAGTGATTGGGCTTTGTCCTTTATTTGACCTACATTACATGCGGTACTGCGGGTGTTAACCATTTTCTTGCTGTGCGGTGGCGTGTGGTACATCTATTTAGATTCGGCTCGAATGACCAATATAAACGTTGCATCTAAGAAAATGGTATTTTGGCAGTGAATGAAGAAGTCAGTATGTAGGACAAAAACACTTGTTTAATCGCGAGTACGATAGGCACAAAACTTTTTAGAAAGGAGCGTGCGGATGACGTGAGGCTTGTATTGCGACTGACTGTATCAAACCGAATGCGGGCCATACCCGCGGACCTACACACCGCGCGCTCCTTGCTTTTACAATCTAGTAGGTAGTTAAAAGTAGGTAGGCATATCGCGTCGCTAATACATGCTAGTGAATCTAGGTGCCGGTTCCTCCTAACCCCAGTTCAAGAAGAATCCGGCAAGAAACTTTTCTGGTCCTAACACTTTTTTGTATGGTCCTTTACAATTTTGCACAACACAAGTACCCTCTTACAGTATGTAGTTCACAAAGATAAAATAGTTTTATAGCCTGGGATATTTACCAAACAGAAAACAACACAGAAAGTTAACGGTACATATATTAAATACACACAAATATATTTTACTACAATATTATTACAAGGTACTTATCTTTCTAGTTCGGTGGTCACTCCCAATCTCCCGGTCTTAGACTTCAAGGTCGCCTTTTATACGAAATATCACACCATATTCATTATTTAACCAATCACAGAAGCCTATTAAGAATCTAAGTATAATATTAAAAGTTATTTACTTAATAACAATAAAAGATGTTAAAATATAATTCAAGAAACAAAAGATTCATAGTTTTTCTATATATGTCTTAATAAAAGAATTATAACGAATTTACCGATTTAGTAAACAATCAAATGAAGGACTTGTAAATATCAGAATAATGAGAACAGAAAATAATAAAGTGAAATATTCGTAATTAATGACTGAAAAATAGTAAGAAAGTATGTATCAAACAGTTCAATTTACAATATATAACAATCATTGGATACTTTCGTTCTGAAATCCTAACTTCGTTCTCAAATGTGTGTGATGGTATAATCATTTTATTACAATAATATATATTAAAGCAAATGTTTATTAAAACCAACTATAAAATGATAATATAAGTATAAAACTGTTCAACTGTTTTGAATGACAGGTGGATTTTTATTTGAATCTTACGAGTATAATTTCAATCATACTGTCACGTTCATGAGGAAAAGGGTAATAAGTTTATAATTAATAAAAAAATATGTGATGTAACAAAAATTCTAGGTTTTCGGAATTTTTCCTTTATATTTGCTATAAAACATTGCTTCATACCAAATTTCAAGATTCTAGTCGACTGGAAGTACCCTTTAGGTTTTGATTCCCTTGCGAGTAGTTGCGAGTTTGAAAATATGCGGCTTTAATGGCTGTTTCTTTTGATTGCGTTGACATATCAGTTTGATTTTACAGCCTAAAGGTATTATAGACCTGAGTATTTGATATGAATTTTAATTTAATACCTCTACGCGTTCATGAGGAAAGGGTTAGTAAGTTTAAAATTATTAAAAATATTTTTATTATATGATTTAACTAAAAATTTACGGTTTTCGTAATTTTTCCTGTATCTGTGCTATAAGACGTTGCTTCGAACCAAATTTCAAGATTCTGAGTTCACGGGAACCATGGGAAAATTTATTGTAGTGCCCTTATTCATAAACTATAGTTTAATTTTCTTTGAATCACTTTATTAAGGTGCAGTCTGACCTTAAACTTCAAATGTAAATGTTTGAAGGATGCAATAAAATATATGCATCTCTTAATTAGTTATGTTATACAGCATTTATGAATAAGGGAGTTAGTATTAAGAATTTCATACACAATTTTATTATACCGAGTTAGGGGCACCTAGTTAACAAGATATTACAGTCCACTTGCAACTGTTAATGTGACCCTAACGTAGAATACTCAAGTCATAATTAATAACTGTGATTTAGTAATTTACATCCCTCATAGTCTGTTAACATTTCAGCATAGTTCAATTATTCATGTACAGGCATAAAGTTGTTCTTTGTTTTGCAACTTATCCTTATTAAATTATTTAAAGCGTTGACACACTTTGAGAGGGCGGATTGTTTAGATTATCACTAACAATCAATAGGAAAAAGATTCCTCAATTCACAACTAGATGTTGCCCTAGTAGATAGGAATTACGGGTTTTGGCTCACAAATTCTGTATTGTAAAATGTGCCTTATGTGCTATGTTTTAAGGTTGATTTTAGTTTACAATACAAAGATACATGCCACCATAGGAGTAGCACCTATAACTGTAAATAAATTGAATTCTAAAGACATACTCAACAAGGTCTATAATCACATTAAATGAAATCACCTGCTAAATATAGGAAAGGTGATTATGTTAGAATCAGTAAATACAAATCTGTATTCTCTAAAAGCTACACAGGCAACTGGAGTATGGAAATATTTCAAATTGTTAAAGTACAAAATACTAACCCCATCACATATAAGCTGCAAGATGTGAAAAATGATCCTGTTTTAGGTGCTTTCTATGAACAAGAGTTGCAAAAGGTAAAAGATCCTCATGTCTACCTAGTTGAGAAGGTGCTAAAACGTAAAGGTAACAAAATCTATGTAATTAAATAAAAAAATTATAAATTTGTCTTACACTTAAAGTGGTTAACATAATTTAAGATACACTCGCTAAATCATAAATTGAAAGAATTGGAACTACATTAATATGATCACCTAAAACACAAAGCAATATCGATATAAATTTGTTTAAAAAATCCTTATTATCAGACGGTATGATGTGTCTAAACACAAATTCATCTGCCCTAGCAAGTTCCTTCATCCACTCATTATACTCTACGTTGGTGTCACCGAGATGAGAAGCAAAGTGTTCCTGTACATCATCCAGAAAATGTATCATGTTGTAGTAGTAGTCATCACGAGTAAATAAGTACATGTAGTGTAGCAATGTTCTCGCTTGTGTAAAAAAGTTGTTTGTAGACATTGGTATTGTCCAACAGGATAGCAGTTGATGTGTCTTTAAACTATTCAACCATTGTAACTTGTGTTGTTTCATTACCTAATCGTCTGTAAATAAAAAGAAAAAATATATATAAATTATCTAGGTAAGATGTATTTAAAATTACATAAGACTAAAAATACTTACTTGAAGAATCCATTTCTCTAGTTTTTTATTTTATAAGGAAATCTGGAAAAAAAAAATACTCACATGATTACATAGTAGTAGTAGTAGTAGGTGAGTCTATATATGGTTGTTGCAGGTGGATTTTGGTACAAATTTCGTTTGAGTTTTAGTTGAATCAAACTTTGAAATGGTTTGTGTGCAATTGTGCACTAAATAAGGTCTATCTTTTTCCAAATCACAAAACTTCACCCAAACTTTATCACCTTTTTCGTTCAAAGCATCTAATGTCATTGCAAAAAATTAATTAACTTACTTTCTCAAAAAAAAAAACAACTTTTAATTAAAAGAACAACAGTTGTGTTACGAATCTAGTTATGATATAAATTTAAGTCTTGTACGATACCCTCGTTTATAAACATTTTTAATGGAAACTGTGGTTTTTTTGCAAACTTTGCGGTAGGAAGTGTGTTAGAACAGTTCTCACGTTATTACATTATCAATTTTGACTATTTCATCATACATACCTTCATTTCAGTGGAAAACTATGTGGTTTTCATGATAAACTTCGCAGAGTTGGCGGGAAGTGCTTTGAGCAGATCTCACGCTCATTGTTCTTGGAGGTTAACGTTAATAAATGGT
This sequence comes from Lampropteryx suffumata, assembly GCA_948098915.1. NCBI lineage: Eukaryota > Metazoa > Arthropoda > Insecta > Lepidoptera > Geometridae > Lampropteryx > Lampropteryx suffumata. The sequence continues at coordinate 5,060,824 of OX402562.1, forward strand.
CTCCTCTAAGAGGTGGAAGTAATTACATTCCACTACCGAGATGGGTGCAATGATGGATAACGCTTGTTTTATGTGGAGTGTGATAGCGGCAATGTATCTGGTTGATAAGAATAGTAATCGTGTGAGTTCATATCCAATGTACAGAGATGTTCTAAAAATAGAGGGTATAAACACACCTGTAAAAATTCAAGATACAAAACGTTTTGAAAAACTTAACGAAGTATCCATTAATGTGTACGGTATTGAAAAGAATCAATTGATTCAACCTATGTATATTTCACAACAATTAGTGAACAAAGGTAATACAAACCATATAAATCTTCTCTACTATGAAAATAAAATTGGAAAAGCTCACAATGCGTGGATAAAAAACCTATCTAGACTATTGAGCTCTCAAGTGAGTAGCAGTTAAAGAAAACAACGGTTTTGTGATGGGTGTTTACGAAATTTCACTTCAAAATTTACCTACAAACGACACATTGAGATTGGATGTCTTAAAAACTAGTGAAACTACCTATCTAGATGAAAATAAATACATTCAATTCACAAATTTTCATCACCAACTGAAGGTACCATTTGTTATTTACGCAGATTTTGAATTAATTTTATCACCGATAAATAATGATAGAAATGCAGGTGAAAAAACATTAAACACACACAAACATATAGCCTATAGTTTTGCATACTACATCTGTTGTGATTACAATCCAGACTTATCAAAGTTTGTTACATATCGCGGAAGCGATTGTGTCGAAAAATTTGTTGATATTATTATAAATACTTACGGGTATTTATCGCGTTTATTTACCTATTTTTCCCGACTTTTCGACAGGTTTACACTCTGTCGTGGTCACGGGATGACAAAATGAAAAAAAATTAGTTGATAGCCTACACAAAGACGCTGAATGGATTATTAATATTTTACAAACTAATGTACCACCCATACACATAGAGGAAACCAACAATACAATTGGTCACATATGTGAGAAGAGTCTTGAAGGTGTGGATTGTTCAAAAATAACAATAGATCATTGTCACCTTACAGGTAAAATAAGAGGTAGGACACATACATCATGTAACGTACTCTATACAACACCCAAATTCATACTGGTGGTGTTTCACAACTTGAGTGGTTACGATAGTCATCTGTTCATTAAACAATTGGCTAAAGGTGGAGGAGGAGGAGGAGGTGGAGGATCAATTACTTGAATTCCACACAACAAAGAAAAATATATTTCATTTGAGAAGAAAATCGAAAAATACTCTCTAAGATTTATCGACTCTTTCAAATTTATGTCCACCAGTCTGCAGAAACTTGTTAAAAATCTAGAATCAAATCAATTTAAAATACTGCCAAAATTCATATGCACACGTAATATTATAGAACTTTTAACACGTAAAGGTGTATTTCCATATGAGTATGTAGACTGTTGGGATAAACTTGAAGAAACCTCACTACCACCTAAAGAAAAATTCTATAGCACTCTGATTGATTCACACATCTCTGATGGTGATTATAAGTATGCTCAGGTGGTGTGGGATACATTCAACATTAAAACCTTGGGAGAGTACAGTGATCTCTATCTAAAAACGGATGTTTTACTATTGGCGGAAGTGTTTGAAAATTTCCGCACCATATGTTTAAACACTTACAAGTTGGATCCATGTCAATATCTAACAACTCCTTCACTTTCATGGAATGCTATGATGAAATACACTGAAGTTGATCTTAAACTACTGATTGATTATGAGATGATTCAATTTATCAAGTCAGGTATTCGAGGTGGTGTTAGTCAGGTATCAAAACGATGCTGTAAAGCAAACAACAAATTCATGAAAGACTATAGACGATATATATATCCAAACGAAGAAAGTACTTTCCTTGTCTATTTAGATGTTAACAATCTGTATGGTGATAGTATGCGAAGATATCTACCAATCAACAACTTTCGATGGTTAAATGAAACTGAAATAACACAGTTTGATGTGACTCAGATAGAAGCTGACTCTAATGATGGATATTTCCTAGAGGTGGACTTGGAGTATCCCTCACATCTACATCATGCACACAATGATTATCCGTTCTGTGGAGAAACAAAAAAACCACCTGGTGGTAAAACTAATAAATTGCTGCTCACCCTTCAAAACAAACAGCACTATGTCATACACTATCTGAATTTCAAACAGTGTTTGTAAAATGGTTTAATTTGTAAGAAAATTCATAGAATCTTAACGTTTCATCAATCACCTTGGTTGAGATCATACATCGATCTTAATTCACAAAAAAGGAGTGAAGCAAAAAACTCGTTTGAAAAAGACTTTTTTAAACTAATGAATAATGCTATTTTTGGAAAGACCATCGAAAATGTTGATAAGAGAGTTGAAATTAAGCTTTGCACTCAATGGGAGGATAAAGCAATAAAAACTAAACGTAAATATGGTCTGGATCGATACATATCAAGACCTAACTTTCACAGCTGCACAATATTCTGTGAGGATTTGGTTGCTGTGCAATTGAATAAAGAAAATGTCTTTTACAATAAACCTATAAGCGTAAGATTTACAGTGTTAGAGCTATCAAAATTTGTTATGTACGATTTTTACTATAAGTATATGCTAAGAAAGTATGGTGAAAACAATATCAACTTGTTGTACACCGACACAGACTCTTTTATTTATGAAATCAAAACTGAGGATTTTTATAACGATATTAAAATAGACTTGGATAGATTTGATACATCCGACTTTTCCGTTGATAATAAATACAATCTACCGTTAGTCAACAAAAAAGTTGTAGGTCTAATGAAAGATGAAATCCATGGAAAAATTATGACAAAGTTTATCGGTTTACGATCTAAAATGTATGCGTACACATTGGATGGTGATGATGATGATGATGATGGTGGATGTCAAAATGTTGTGAAAAAAATCAAGGGTGTTACAGCGTCTGTAGTGAGAAAGTTACATTTTGAAAATTATGTAAATTGTCTTAATTTATCTCAAAGCTACTACAACAACATATGCACCCTAGTCAGTAAAAAACATGATGTATACTCACAAAATAAACGAAAAAAAGTATTGTGTGGGAATGATGATAAGAGATACATTATCTCATCGAGCGATGGTGATGGTGGTATAACTACTCTTGCATGGGGATATTGTAATATACCTACCTAGTACTTATAGTGTTAGTAATCTTAATTAATCTGTATCTAGTTTGTAAGATGTATATCATAGTTACATAATGTTAAGTTTTCAAATAAATACACATGTTTAAAAAACCTACATTACTTTTATTTATAAAACCTTAATTTATGTGTATTGTGCTTCAGTCGAAAACCACAGATTTTTGATAATGGGCAACCTTCGATTGCTCTAAACCAATCAGGTGTGATCTACTTTTATCAAAACCACAGATGCTGACGTTATTGGCTTCATACCAACCAGTTGATTAGAGTTCATAATTATCAAGCAAATGAACAAAAAAAGTAAAACTAAATTCAACCTTATAACGACCAGTTTAGTGACCCCTGGTCGCTTAACACCAATCACAGACCGTAAAGCGACCAAAAAACCAGATATAGTAGGTCTCTCAAACAGTACTCAACACAGGCAAACAGAGTTCATACCGAGCAAATCCACAAAAATGCAATCTAAAATCAACCTTAAAACATAGCACATAAGGCACATTTTACAATACAGAATTTGTGAGCCAGAATCCGTAACTCCTATCTACTTGCCCTTAAATTCGTCCGTGTCCTAGAACAACTATCGTTGCATTTTGGACCGATCATAAGTAGAACCTCTGATTCCACAATAAATTGAAAGTTTCTTGTACAATACCTACCACGTTTTAAGTATACCAACACAGAGTTGATGATGAAAGAAGAAACTGCTCGCTGCTCTAGTGGACCATGGGCATCAGCACTTCACTTGGTGCCGAAGAAGGATCAGACCTGGAGGCCCTGTGGTGATTACCGCGCTCTCAACGCGCGGACTGTCCCGGAGAGATACCCGGTACGTCACTTTGAAGACTTTTCTCAGCACTTGAACGATCGCACTATTTATTCTGTCATTGACTTGGTCAAAGCTTGTCACCAGATTCCAGATTCCAGTCAATCCAGACGACGTGGAGAAAACTGCGATCACTACACTATTTGGTTTATTTGAGTCTCCATTCATGTCATTTGGACTTTGAAATGCGGCCCAAACATTTCAGAGGTTTATAGATGGCTTCGTACGTGGTCTAGATTTTTGTTTTCTTTATGATATTTGCCTAGCTTTTAGAAACAAAGCACAGCATGAGGAGCACCCACGAACTCTATTTTTACGGCTTAATGAGTACGGTGTGATCGTTAACGTACAGAAGTGTACTTTCGGCCAGTCCCAGGTAACATTCCTTGGTTATTCCTTCTCTGGAGAAAGAGTTTGCCCCTTGGATGAGGAGGTACAGGTTATCCAGAAGTTCCCTCCGCCTCAGAATGTCAAAGCCCTTAGAAAATTTCTGTGAATGATAAATTTCTACCAACGTTTCTTGAAAAATGCAGGTGACCCCTCAACAATCTTCTGGTCGGTAGCTACATGAAAGGTTCTAAAGCCCATAACCTGGACTCGTGGTTTACTTGAAACATTTAACCTTTGCAAAAAGAGACTCTCGGATGCAGTGATGCTAGTCCATCCAGTTTCAGAAGCAAAATTGGCACTAGTTACTGACGCGTCCAAGGTTTCTTTAGAAGCGGTTCTCCAACAAAATGTAGAAGTTGTCTGGCAATCCTTGGCTTTCTTCTCGAAGAACCCTGCACAGCCTGAGCCATCCCAGCGTCTAAGCATCCTAGCTTCCATCAGACTAGTGAATGAACGTTTTATTTAGCCAGGTCTCGAAGGATATACGAGTATGGGTGAGAGAGTGTATGTTGGGGCCACATTAACATTTGCAAGTGGACTGTACGAGCTTACGCACACATTTACAGTGGTACAATGAACTTTAGTAATAGATATTTTATATACAAATTAGCCTAGCTTGCATTGCCTTACGCTGCAATTATTATCGATCATTGGTGGAAACAATTAAGCAGTTGTATTATTACACTCATCGGGTTCGGTCGTTTAACTATCTTCGGAGTCACCACCCCTCAGCTAGCTTCCCTTAGCAGTTTAACCACAGCTTAACGTATTGTAGGGGTTCATAACCCTTACATTTGGTCCTTTGAGCTTACGTAAGCGGGATCTTACGGGAGTGTAAATTCCTTCGGTTCTGCGCGCGTTGACCCAGTGAACTGTGACGAAATCGGTTCACGTGTCTCTACCCCGTGTGCGATACATCGTTCGGGTCTCAGCAAACTACTTACAATAGCACGCGAGTGGATCAGGAGATTTGCTCAGCAGCTTTCGTGGGTCAAAGGACTCACAGCAGCATCAGCAGTCCTTTTCGTGAGTCGGGAGACTCTAGCAGCAGCAGCAGCGTTCAAGTAAGATCGTTTATATTTTACTTGCTCAACTTACTATCATGACGAATTTCGAAGCGATATTCAACCGCCAAGCAGAAATCGTCACCGAGCTTCAGCGCATCGTCAATAACTTTGACAAGGATTCAGCTCAACGAAAGACCTCGGAGTATCTGAAGTTAAGGTTAAACGCTTTAGATAACCTCTGGGGAGAGTTCGATCTTAACAATAATACACTTACAACTTTGCCGAATAAATCTCAAAGGTATTTTCAGGAATCAATTTACGATCGTATGAATAAGCATTATAGTGAAACAAGAGCGAAAATAGCAGCTTATGAGCCTTACAAGGTGAAAAAACCTTTAGGGTCGGGTACAGGTATGGGTATAGGTACTTATACCGAGACTGGTTTTACCAACAAAGTGGACGAACTTTTGTCCTTGCAAAGAACTAACTTTCGAGCATTCAAGCGACTAATATCGAGCATTAAGGTGAACGATTTCAGCGAGAAGTGGGTGCTAGAAGACGAGCTGCGCAGCATCCAAACTAGATGGAACGCTATTGACAAACTTCATCTTGAAATAGATAATATTCTTGAAGGTGAAGACGAGGTTTACCAAGATGAATTTATCAGACAGGAAGCTTCATTTAAGATGACTAAGAAGGCGTTAAACCATAAATTATCAGCTACATCTCATTTTCAACAATCTACTCCTTCACTTGAAATACCTACTTTTACAGGCAAATATACTTACTGGCCTACATTTTTCGATTTATTCTCATAGTCGATACATAACAATTCTATTTAAAGCTCAAAAAATGCAACATCTCAAAGGTAAAGTAAAGAGAGAAGCGGAGAGCCTAATTCAGCACTTAAATATCTTAGCAGAAAACTACGAAGTTGCTTGGGAGATATTGACACATCGCTACAATAACCCGCAAGTTTTATTTACCACTCTAATTGAAACATTCCTGAATCAGCCCAACATCAGCAAACAAACGTCATACGAACTCAAACGTATCTTTGACACCACTACCGAATGTATTCACGCCATTCATAACTTAGGTGTAGATACTAACTCTTGGGACCCTATACTAGTTCACCTATTGACGAAAAAGCTAGACGGCAAAACTTACAACGAGCTTATGACCTTTCTCGAATGTAAGTTTGTTGCGCTCGAACCTACTCATAAGAGAGAGAAAGATCATCATTCAACTATAACTAAGCTAGCTCCAGTCTATCAAGCTAAGACAAACTATTATAAGCCAAATCATTATACCAACAGATATTCATCAAGATATCAAGCCGCTTCTACAAGTACATCCACGTCAATGCCCTCTTTGTAATTTTGAGCACGAGCTATACCGATGTCAACAGTTCATTAACATGTCACCGGATACGAAATTAAGGACAGTTTCGAAACTTCAGCTATGTAAAAATGGTTTATTTAAACACTCAAGCAATAAATGTTGCTCAATTAAAAGGTGCAAGGTATGCAATGAAGACCATCATACAAAGTTGCATGACGCATGCACCGGGTCACTGCAATCTAGATCAGTGCCCACTGCTGATCAAAAATTGCCTCTACTAATAACATCGTCAACTTCAACTAAACCGCTCAGCAACAAGCCACACACAGCAAGTCGCGTGTCTGCTGATGATGAAGATGTTTAATTAGCCACTGTTTTATTAAAAATTAAAGCATACGACGGTAACTACGTAACACTACGAGCATTGCTCGACCAGGGCTCTCAGATAACATTAATATCCGAAAATGCCGCACAGCTATTAGGGCTGCCACGCCAGAAATTTAACGCTTCAGTAGCTGGCGTAGGTATAGTTCATAAACAAAGCAAACAGCTTATAACTCTTTAGTGCAAATCTATCTACGATAACTACGTGCTTAATACGGAAGCATGCATCATCCCACGAGTCATTAGCGACCTTCCCAACAGATCATTTGCTAAGCGATCCTGGCCTCATATCCAACACATGAACTTCGCAGACCCAGAGTATAATGTGTCGAAACCTATCGACATCTTGCTAGATGCTTGCGTATACTCAGATATAATCATGAGTGGTCTAGTCAAAGGTTCGCTCCACGCACCAATAGCTCAACAATCAAAATTAGGCTGGATTCTGTCGGGAAACGTCAGAACTGCAGCTAAACGTCAAAACTAGCTAACTAGTTAGCTGCAGTATTGTTGTCAACAACTTGGATGAAATAGCGAAATACTGGGAGATGGCGGAAATACCTAACACATCGTCTGACCTCACTCAAGAGGAACAATATTGCGAAGAGCATTATATATCTAATACCGACTTGAAGACGGTATGAGGTAGCCCTACCAATGAAGAGAAACTACGAAGTGAAGTGTATTCAAATAGCTATAAACAGTTCATCAACGAATACCAACAACTTGGTCATATGCGCTTAGCAAACCCGGGTGATCAAACTACATACCACATGCCTCATCACGGAGTCCTAAAGCCCGAATCTAATACTTCCAAACTGCGTGTAGTGTTTAACGCTTCTTTTAAAACAAGCTCTGGTCTTAGCCTTAATGACGTCATGGAATGTGGCCCGAATTTGCAGCATGATCTACCAACCTTGATTTTAAACTGGAGGCAATACAAATACGTCATCGTTGCCGATATAGAACATTTTTTTCGCCAGATTATAATTAGAGAAAAATATCATCGTCTACAGGGTATTATCTGGAGAGAGTCTCCGTACGAGCCGCTTCAGGAATACTTACTAACAACCGTCACGTACGGAACTAAAGCTGCTCCTTACTTGGCGATGCGCACTTTGCGTTTGCTAGCCAAAGACGAAGCCTCAAAATACCCTCTAGCAGCAGTAGCATTAGAAAAGCATTTTTTTATGGATGATTTATTAAGTGGTCAAAACACTATCGAAAATACTCAGGAACTACAACATCAGCTAATAGAAATACTCAAAGGCGCTGGGATGAATCTACGAAAATGGTCAGCCAATGATGTGGAGCTTCTAAAAAACTTGGCCTCAGATCAGCTCGATAAGCCCTTCGAATTTAAATGTCACGAGTCGCGAAAAACGCTAGGGCTGAGGTGGATACCCTGGTCTGACTCATTTGTGTTTACAAATAAAATAGAGCACGCCGAGAGATGTAACACGAAACGCCAGCTACTTTCAGAAATATCAAATATATTTGATCCGTTGGGATGGCTCTCGCCATTGACTATTCGAGCTAAAATAATATTTCAAACCACATGGTCTTCTTGTATAGGATGGGATGATCCAATCCCGGAACAAACCCAAAACGAATGGGTACAGCTACGAAATGATCTTCAAAATGTGAATAAGTTTGATATCCCTAGGTATTTAGGTGATACACAGAAAGCATGTCAATTACACGGCTATAGCGACGCATCAGAAAAGGCTTATGCCTGCGCCGTGTATTTAGTAGCGCACGATGATAAAGGCGAGTGTACAATACGACTCGTCGCAGCGAAAACTAAGCTGGCGCAATTGAAGAAAAAGATCTCACTGCCGCGCCTAGAATTGTGCGGTGCTTTACTACTAGCTCAACTTATGCAAGTCATAAAAGCTTCTCTTACAAATAACAATTTTGATGTTTACGCATGGACCGACGCCACTGTAGTACTAGGTTGGCTACATGGTGATCTATCGCGCTGGAAACAGTTTGCAACCGTACGTATGACATTGGTATGACATTGGTTTATCGACTGTAGAAATAAACAAAGCTTATGAATTAATAACCAAGTATGTGCAAGCTATTGATTTTGGAACCGAGTTGGAAAACATTAAAGTCAAAGGTCACTTTCGGTCCAAAAATCAACTACAGAATCTCTCGCCCTATTTAGATGAAGCCGGGATCTTAAGAGTAGGTGGCCGTCTCAGTCATTCTACAGTAAGCAGCTCCGCTAAACATCCAATAATCTTGTACAGCCATAGCCGTTTCACCGAGTTAATTATAAATCAAGCTCACATTACAACTCTACACGGTGGGCCACTTACTCTGTCATACTTGAGGGAAAAATATTGGATTATAAGTTAAGTGTTAAGTGTGTTAAGTGTTTCGGATCCCGTTTACCTAAATGTAATAAAAAAATAAACCAGACATAAAGGAAATAAGGGAAGCCAGGCTTGAAATTCAATCAACTAAAACTTTTATATTAATATCACAAAGACTACTTTGAATCGTTTTTTTATATGCTAGTGAATTTAGGTGTTGGTTCCTCTTAACCCCAGTTCAAGAAGAATCCTGCAAGAAACTCATCTGGTTTTAACACTTCTTTTGCGTTCTAACAAATCTTCTTGATAATAGTGTTACGGATGCCGAGTTGAGTTGGAGCAGGTTCATTCTAAGCTCCATCGTTATCTGAATTATCTGTTTTTTTATTATGATCTAAATAATTTGCTATATTATAATAACAAAATCCTTTGTTATCTGAATTATCTGTTTTTTTTTATTATAAACTAAATAATTTGTTATATTATCATAATATAATATGAAAGTTTATGTATTATTACGTTTTTAAATTCTCCAATCCACAAATCTAGTACGTCGCTTGTGACCTTGGTATAGGACGTTGCCCTATAAAATATTTACCTACTTTAGCGAGCTTGGCTGTGGAAACAGCGAGTTTATTTTTATTTCTAGTATAAATTATAATTATTGCAATTTTTTTATTTTAATATATTTGTAGAGATACATTCGATATTCGTTTATATAATGGCAAGGCACAGCCATCATATTTATTTCCTTAAACTTATTTCTTAGTGTTTCTCCATGTCATAAATCGCATGAACAGCCCTCTTCTGCAACACAAATATGGTGTTAATATCTGCAGCACTCTCCCACAATAGAATGCTGTAAGGTAAAATGCTATGAAAGTAGCGGAAGTAAACGAGCTCAGTGGTACGTCGTCCTGTACGTCCATGTACGTCGGTAAAGTGACGGATATTTTTGACAACGTATGCCGCAGAGCTGAGTCTCTTTTACACTTTATATATATGTGAGTACCATTGCAGCTTATTATCACAATTACAACTCACATTTAGCTTATATTCGTTTTTCATTAACTTCTTTTTCAAATGCAACTGTGTGCACAATTTTTTCAGTTTTTTGATGCTTGGTAAAAAGTATTCTCCTCCTGGCATTGTATGGCTTATTATTGTATAATATCACAAGTTCTCTAAGTAAAAGTAAACACTTGTTTAGGTTGAGGAACAACGGGAATGTAAATTGTATTTCAGCTACTTCTATAGTGTTCTGTTATAAGGCATTATTCTAAGTAGCTGATGTTCTAGCAATTTTAATTTTGCAAACAGGGCGCTTCGTAACATTTACAAAATAAAACGAAGAAAGTATTTGAGAGAAATATTCAAAAAAGCATTCGAAAAAATTCATAATTGTACATCCCTAAGTTTCGACTAAAAAGTCAATAGATCCTTTAATTTTAGTGTAAACTTCATAAAACAGCAACTGAACTGCATCTGAAAAAAATTAAAGCTCATGTAGTATGTTGTGTAACACCTGATTATGTGATCATTATTATCGACACCGGCTAAAAATGATGGTATCGCAAAAAAGATCTATTAGACTACGGAAAAGTGGAGGCTCTTCTAATACAGGTTATTTTTAATATAACAGAAAAGAAAAAAAGAAAGAAAGTAAATAAGAAAAGTTTATTTTGTGTCTTATGATATCATATAAGAACTTATAAACTAATTACATTGACAGCAAAATTGGTCGTCACTCAGCATGTGTTATAAATAACGTTAAACGCTTCTATAACGCGAAAAAGCCTCACTCCAAAAAATATACTACTTTATTGTAAACAATATTTTAAGTCATCCCCTTCTACATGTAACGTACAGATATTTGATATATATTGGAAGTACTTAATATGAGATTGACTTATATGCTGAATTGTAAATCTTAACAAAAGTTACAAATGCTTCATACTGACTGGCCTGTTAGCTCAGTTGGTAGTAGCTCTGCCGTCTGCGCTGTAGGTTGAGAGTTTAATTTCCTCCCTGGATAAGCATTTTGTGATGAACACAGGTGTTTAATCTGTGTCTAGATGCTATAAAGTATCATAAGTATGAATTTAAAAATATATAAATATTCTATCATTCATCTGGTCATCATAATACAAGCTATGCTCAGTTTGGGGCCAGATGGTGTGGTGCGCATTGTCTACCAATATTTATTTATTTCATTTATTTACTAAATAAAGCAATAATAATAAGGTCAGATGAGAATAAGGTCAACTTAAAACTTAAAACACAGCTTACCCAGTATTAGGAACACAGTTGGCACTGAATATAGTTTGAAAGTTACAATTAATGTATAACGTAACGGTTATTGCGAAAGAGTGGTGTAATGACAGTTTGAGCTCGGGTAGACCACTGGCCCGCCACTTCAATGAGCATGAGATTCATCGTATGAAGCGTCGTCAGAACCGGTTTTGCGCTGTGAATTAGCTAATAGTAATGCCATCCGTGTGAGTTTGTCTGTTCCTATATAAGTTCCGTTACAACATATATACATTATACGGGTATTTCTCGCGTTTATTTACCTATTTAGGATGACTCATGCTGTGACCACGACAGAGTGTAAACCTGTCGAAACGTCGGGAAAAATAGGTAAATAAACGCGATAAATGCCCGTATATATTTCTAATAATGTGTTCTGATCGCGTAAGTTTAAAAAACTTTACATATATACATATATTACCTTTAGAGGAAAGGAACAATTAAAACTATATTATTGCAGGTTAAACTCGACACCACAATGACACCATTGGTGGTACAGAAGACTTACTTTTACCTCTGACCTGAAGGACCATACACTCACTTTTTGTCACATTATATTTTAAGCTGTGCCTAAGAACATAACTCTCACAGACAGTCAACAGCCCCCTTATATCACAAACCGATGCACTCAGCAACACCATTTTATCTGCGTAACTAATATAGTTGACACAAACTTCATCAATATGACAGCCGGCATAGGTGCTACTATGCTCACATCTCACTACGTTGACCTGATTTTTGTACCAACATTTAAGGATGTTGTTCAACTCTGATGGCAGCACAGTGTTTTTAACTTTGGCCATAGTATGTCCACGTTAAGCAGTTCAAATGATTTTGAGAGGTCAAGAAAACAAGCATGAATGGGAGTGTTATGGTCAGTGTAGTACGTGACGGACTGCTTTCAACTCAATATAGAAAATCTCTGTAGAAAAACCAGGTCTAAAGCCAAATTGATTGTCATGTAATTTCAGATAATGGTAGACCATTATTGTTATTACCGACCATTACGCTTAATTAGAATTAAGCATTAAGCAAATCGTCAAGCACCTTTACAATAATAGTTGCCAAAGTTATAGGTCTGTAATTAGACTTGTCATTTATATCTCAAGTTTTGTTTTTCACAATTATACCACGGGTTTCATCATAGCAGGCGGTATATATGAGTGTCCTGAACGTAGTGCATAGAACGTCACGAAAACTCTCGGTAATTAAGGGCCTGAATGTTTAAAGTGCTTGATGCTGAGTCTATCAAACGAGCGGGGATATCAAACTAGTTCGAGCAAACCGCGCGCGTTCTTGTGATGGCGTCTTCACAAATTAATGTAGAAGAATTAAAAAGTGTTCACAATTTTATAATACATAATGTCAATAGATAGATAGATTAAAACTTTATTGTACACAAAAAGAACACATAAGAAATAATAGAAATACAATTGTATAATGAACAGCCTTATGGTTAAAAGCAACCTCTTCCAGACAACCTTTATCAATAACATGTCTATGGTCAAAATGATTACATGTATAGTCACAATAATTTTCAATTCATATGGAAAATCTATTTCTCTCAATTTAATTTGTTTCTTGTCTCTGCTACCCCGTAACACGTTATTATTAAAATTACACTGTCTATTCTGATTAATTAATAATTTAGGTTTTATTATATTAAAACTATTTTTTAAAATTAATGGATGGATCTCCAATGGATGGAATTAATAATGGATCTTACCATAATACGTCATATTTAATGTGTCTAACGGTTATCTGCACGGGGGTTGTAGCAGTTTGACAGTGGCGGGTGTTGGCGTCTTGTGTGGCCCGTAACGACCACAAGTGGCGAGTTGCGGACACTCCTGTAGCGAGTGGCCGCCACCGGCTACACATGTGCGGCGCGTTTATACAAAATATATGTAAAAATGTGTTAAGTAGCTGTCGCTGGCCACCAGTGGCTGTGGTTGGTGGCCTATTTGCGCCGAGCCTTAGTGACCACACAGTGATCGATCTAGCGTCTTGAACCATTTATCTCACTTACAAAACTATACATGTTCGAGTTAAGCCCTAATAGTTCCACATCAGCACACAACCACTCTTGTTCCTAACAGAAAGTAATCAGTTCACAAAAGATATTCATTGTGATTAACAAATGTGATATTCTTAAACACAAGATAAAAAACAGCGAATCGACTAATGAAAAGCAGAAATTGGGGGAAGAAAAAGACGAGCATCTGAAACGGGCCCGCAACCTTAGAGAACAGATGAATGAAGATTTATTACGCGCTAAATTAGACAAAAAATTTGAATGTCTAACATTCGATCTCGAAAAAACTCTGCCGCTTCCTCGTATCCCAACAAACGTGGTATTTTATAAGCGCCAGTTATTGTTGTATAACAGTGGTATTCACGTTGGCTCCAGTGACACAGGACACTGTAACGTCTGGCTGGAAGGGGATCATGTCTAGTACATTTTATCAAAAACAATCTTGACGATCAAGTTGAAGACCTGGTGTTGTGGAGTGATTGTTGTGGAGGTCAAAATCTAAACATAAAATTTATGATAATGCATAAAGCAGTATTAGATACTCACCAAAACCTGAAAACCATAACATTCAAGTATCTTGAAAGCGGTCACACATTTCTGCCAAACGACACAGACTTTTCAAAAATTATGTACCAACTTAAATATCATGAACGAATTTACACTGCAGCTGAATACATAAATGTTATGAAATGCTGTAGAAAGAAAAATCCTCTTAAAGTATATAAGATGCAGAAAGAAGATTTCATTTCTACACGTAATAAAGAAAAGAAAATCGTTAACAGGAAAACATTCATAACAAAAGATAAAGTAAACTGGCTTAAGACAAAGGAGATTTTGTTGAAAAAAGATGCTAAGTATTCGATTTTTATGAAAGGTGATGATAAAATATTTCAAGAGCTCAGTATCGAAAAAAAACAGGAAATATAGGAATATCAGAAGAAGACTTTGTATTGCTATGGCCGAACGGAAAAGAAATAGCACAAGCAAAGTTAGACGACCTAACATCTATGTTGGATCTCATTCCCAAAGACTGTGTGGAATTTTATAAATATCTCTATAGAAATAGCAGTATTGTTGAAGATGTAGATGGTTTTGGAGCTGAACCAGATTTTTTATTGTTACAAGAAGATAATAAGGACTGAAGAGACTGATTGGTAAGTGACATTATAGTTCAAAACACGCAACTATAATGTCACCTATAATAAATTATTCGTAACACCTTTTTATATTTACTATTACTACTACGAAAAATACATTTTGCTAGTAATAATGTTTTTTTTAATTAATAATCAATATTTTTAACCTTTTTAGTGCCTGGATCGTTATAGAGAAATTATAATGATGATTACTTTATGAAAATACTAATTTAGCAATAAGGTCTCAAACCCATATTTTCTTCAATAAGTCAAGAAATACTCAATTAAACATTTACCAACAACGATATAATAACAAGCATTGGTTTTTCTACTAATATTGTAAAGAAATTAGGAAATATTAGTACAACATCACTGACGAATACAAGTTTGAACTTAAAACGGTAATAACTCAAAAGTAACATTGTGTGGTTTGAGTCCTTTCTGCTAAACTACGTCTAATTAAATAGACAAATATTTAACCTAGTGTCTGACGAGGAAGAGTATTTACTACATGTATGATCAACTCCATTGCCTTCTCCTGCAACTTCAATGCCTTCTCCTGCAACTTCAATGCCTTCTCCTGCAAATTTACTGCCTTCTCCTGCAGTTACAATGCCTTCTCCTGCAACTCCTTTGCCTTCTCCCGCAATAGACTGGTACAATGTATATTCCGAACAAAATCCATGATTTTTAATTACCTACATACTTAAGGAAGAGTATACCTATAATTTGTTTAATATTAAAAATAAATCTCAAACACCCAGCTAGTTTTTCTTCTGTCCCAATTGGTTGTAGAAAATTGCATCCTTCCTTGCGAATTTCTTCACATATAATGTTGTGCACATAATCAAATTGAGTTCTATCTAAGCGAAAGTAGTTTTTAAATTGTATGTCAGATAACTCTCTCGAGAGTACAAATTCACCATGAGTAGAGCGATTTTTTAGATAATCACTTTGCCAAATACTTTTTCTACGCTTTGACAAACTGTAAAGTAGCAACAACTCGTTAATTTCATAATCAGACTCTGACTCTGAACTCATTTTGTTTGTCAAACGTCTATTCCTTGTACTAGCTAGGATGCGAATGTCAGTTGCGTCGCAGCATGCGGAGGGGGCACCTGTCTGCCGCAACTGCCCTGCCCTGCACTGTGCTGTACTGTGCTGTGCTGCGTCGCCTGCGTCTCAGCCTACGCCTAGCCTGAACAATGCGCGCGCGTCACTGAATAAATGAATAATAATATTAATGATTCTATAATTCATGAATGAATGATAATGATGAATAATGAATTATTAAAAATATTAAACGCTATAAAAATAAAAATTTTGAAAATTCAAGAAGATTTTGAGGTTTATGATTGATGTTGTCATTGGAAAGTACTTTTGGTTCGTCAAGTTTTATCCAGTCATTAGGTGCTCAGTTATAGCTTTTTTGTGAATCCGGTGATTTTTAACTGCGGCAATGTGCTCCTGTATGTGTTTGGCTATTGTACGTTTCGTTTGCCACAGAGATTGTTCTGTTAGTAACAGTAACTGTAACTTAGTTTAGATAATCATATCTGTAAGAAGCGTACGCCCTTCTTACAGATATGATGAACCATCGCACTCAGGTGGTTCAAGGTAGTGACATCACGTCCGATCCGCTACAGTCGGGAATGGGGGTGGCGCAGGGATCTTCTGTCTCGAATATACTCTTCTCAATCCTCCTAAATGACCTACCGGAAGCGGTCTCAAGCGCAGAGGTCTACATGTATGCTGATGACGTAGCTGCAATGGTTACCGCACCCTCTGTCGATGAATTGGAGCAAAAACTGAACTATACGGCGGCGCGGCTTGCGAAATGGTTCGGGATGAACGGTCTTGCTCTAAATTTGAGCAAGACACATTTCATTCATTTCTGCTTGTCGGGTCACTCTGTGCGACAACTGTCGGTGACCATAGCCGGAGAGCCTATAGAACAGGTTAAATGCCCGACATTCCTGGGGTTCCAAATTGACAGAGGGCTAACATGGGCGAACCACATCCATAAGTTGTGTGGCAAACTGGGCAGTGCGTGCTATGCGTTGCGTCGCGTAGCGCTAGCGGTGTCTGGCGATGTGGTCCGCGCGTGTTACTTCGCCACGGTGCACTCGCTGCTGCAGTACGGTGCCGAGCTATGGGCGCGCGTGGCAGAATGGGAACGCGTCTTCAGAATGCAAAAAAGGGCCGTACGAGCGATAGTGCAAATCCGAAGCAACGTATCTGTGAGACCTCATTTTAAAGAGCTAGGTATTCTCACGTTGCCCAGTATAGTAGTACATCAAGTGGCAGTGTACGTGAGAACTAACCTGGACTTATATGTTAGGAACGGTGAACTGCACATGTACCGCACGCGAAACAGGAACAAACTCGCATTACTACCGCGGACACCTACAAAGTCATCTAAGCTAACGCATGTCATGGGTCCGGATGTATATAATAGACTTCCGAACATTTTTAAAAAGAAATTGAAGTGCTGGCTTATCGAGCGTACTTTTTACACCTATGATGAGTTCATGGGCAGTAATATACCTTACCCAAGGTTGTAATAATAGTTCAATATTTTTTATTTTTTTATGTTGTCATTACATCTAATTTAAATATAATGTGTAATTGTTACGTAGTGATGTAGTTAGTGGTTAGCTGTTTATTTACTCATTGCTATGTTATTTTTGTTATTTCTGACCTATAATGTAACATTATCCATAAATGTTTATTATGACTATTATTATAACAATGCTAAGATCTTGAAGTCAGATGGACACAGAAATCGCTACAAGAGTAAATGTTTTGCTTGTTTCGATATGCTAACCAAAATGTGCTAACCAGAATGCTTTCAATAGAGAGGTAGTGTTACCAAAAGACATGGCACAGACAGAACCGAGGGCACTACCACTCAAGAAGATTGATATATTCGACTAATTGCCATACAAAACTTTCCGGAATCGGCTCTATGAAGACCAACAACACTCCAAAATTTATGCTATTAAACCTAAATTTACCAGGGTGGGTCGGGCAGCGCGGTTAGGATTTGCACGTGAAAATCTTGAATGGACCATGGACAAATGGAAAACAGTGCTTTTTACTGATGAAAGTAACGTTAAACTTTTTAGTGATGATAGACGGATTCGTGTGTGAAGGAAAACGTTTGCCTAGCATGCATGAAATGCAGTCCAGCATAATGGTGTGGGTCGGTGCACAGCCAGTTTTCGTCATTCTGATACAGGATAACGCACGTTCACATACGGCCTGTACCAGAGCCAGAGTGCACTTTTGAAGCCGACATTATTTTCTTGCCTGCCATAAGTCCGGACTTAAATTGAATCGTACAGCTCAAAAGAAGCTAAACAAAAAATTGTACCGCCATCCCCAGTCAATAGGAGCTGGTCATCGCGCTAAAACTCCGCTACATATTCCTGAACAAAACGTGACCGATCTTATAGTGAGCATGCCGAACAGACCCTGAAAATGCGACCGAGGACCTACTCGTTACTACTATTTAGTACCCTGAAATGAAATTCAATGAATGTGTATGCAACAAAGGTAACGGTTCAAGCTACACTGATTTTTGATAACAAAAAATAATATATTTTAATGATACCTTCGTCCAGTTGTCTGTGACCTGCTTATTATTGTCTTTAACTTGTGTAAACCCATATATTATTGTTCTGATTCTTGCTGTTTTATATTTATAAATACTAATGGGCGCTCACATGATCACATGGCTTACATGGTCGTGGACATAGCACTCATAATTTGCAAGTTGAAGTGGCAATGGGCAGGCTATACAGCTCGCAGAACTGATAACCGTTGAGGAATAAAAGTTCTCGAATGGCGACCAAGGACAGGAAAACGAAGCGTAGGACGACCTCCCACCCGATGGACTGACGACATTGTAAAGATCGCAGGAAGTCGGGGATGGAGAGGGCTCAAAATCGTTCTTCCTGGAAACCTATTGGGGAGCTCACTGGTCGAAATTCAACCATTAGAAAGCAACAATTTTTGTATTATTTATGCATAATTTTAGAAAAATATTAGCATTCTGCACTCTTTCCTTCCCTATATAAACTATAAGTATGCGAAATGTCATAATTCTCCGTCCGCACAATTTTCTTAAAAAAGGGTACAAAGTTTTGCTTGACGTATTAATATATATATATTTTGGCGGTACATAGTTGAAACTATTGGTCATTTAAATCATTAAAGGGGGTTGGTAGAAAACAACAGTTTGGGTCATTCACAAAATCTAAAGATATTTACGATGATTTAAGAAATCTGGAATACAGATCTTTGCGAATAGCTCAAGTAAAAATCATTTTTTTTTTAAATTTTGTTATTTTTACAATTTAAATTTAAATGATTTCATTATCATTTCAATTATTTTTATTTTATTAGCAAACTTAACAATGCTTATTACGTGCTTAGAAAACTAAATGTTTAGACATCAGTATCTAGATGGTATGGTATGTTTTGCTTTTCAGCATTGGCCTCCATTTTTCACCGCATTTTCTTACTTTTCGCATGTGTGTATGCGGCTAATTTTGTTTTTCTTCTTATGAATTTTAGGTCATAAGATCTTTTTGTCATAAGTGAATTTGATCATTTCGTTTTTTTATCATTTAGTAAAAGATTATTTACAGTGAACCAGTTAACAGTGAAAGATTAATTTACGTTATCGCAAATACTAGTCTTGCCTCTATCAACTTTAAAAATTAAAGACAAGTAGTATCAAGCGAGTATCATCAGCAAATAAATCTATATCACAAATATATATTACATAAAAAGGTAAATCGTTAACGTATACTAGGAATAAATAATACTAAAAGCCTAGTATCGAGCTCTGTAGTACCCTGTGAAATAATGTCCACAGCATTATGTCAACCTGCATTTAATGGAGATCGGATCAACGGGTCGATAGTAATCGTCGAACAAACAAACATACAAAACCATATTGTCTAAGCTGCTACTGAGAATTCGCTTGGTTCGCTCGATCGAGATCATTTTGTAATAAACTGGACATATAAACATTATACATTTATATATGACCCCGCACTTGATATATTTTTGTATAACTTTATTTATTTTATCCCTTATGGTACTTTATTATCCTGACAAATTTTTTTCTAGTTTGCTTTAATCAGAAAATTATCTCAATTCCAATCTATCGATTCACTAAATTTCTTACAGTCATCATCATCATCATATCAGCCTTTAAGAAGTCAACTGCTGAACATAGGCCTCCCTAATAGATTTCCAGGAATAACGATTTTGAGCCCTCTCCATCCACCGACTTCTTGCGATCTTTACAATGTCGTCAGTCCATCGGGTGGAGGGTCGTCTTACGCTTCGTTTTCCTGTCCTTCGTCACCATTCGAGAACTTTTATTCCCCAAAGGTTATCAGTTTTGCGAGCTATATGGCCTGCCCTTTGCCACTTCAACTTGCAAATTTTGAGTGCAAAATGTCGGTGAATTTGGTTCTTCTAAGGATTTCCTCATTGCGGATTTTATCACAAAGTGAAACACCCACCAACAACATAGCTCTTTTCATAGCACGCTGCGCGGCTCTGAGCTTGTGTATGAGGCCAATAGTTAGCGACCACGTCTCAGTTCCATATGTCATCACTAAGGCTCTGCGGTATCTGTGACGAGAAGATGTGCCGTAATTTCCCGAACGCTGCCCAAGTTGGATTCGTCGGCTGACTTCTTTGTCGAAATTGGACTTGCCTAGTTGAATCGTCTGACCCAAATAGACTTAATGGTTAATAGGTACCAGTATGGGAGCAACATGAGTATTTGGAATGATTTTTGTCTTGCTCATGTTCATTTTAAGACTCACCTGTTGGGAGAAGATATTAAGGTCACTGATCATTGTGCTAGGCACAATGATCAGTGACCTTAATATCTTCTTTTTGCAATGATGACTACATATATCCATTGATTCTGCCATAATGACTATATCGTCGGCAAATCGAGGGTGAGGCTGACGCGTTCGCCATTGATGTTGATACCATGTCTATGCCAGTACAATAGATTAAAAAGATCCTTACAGTTAGGATTTCTTACAGTTTTGATCAGCAATTCAAAAGTTATCGTCGAACAAACAAACAAACATACAAAGCTATATCAATTAAGTTGTTACAGAGATGTTTGCTCGCTTTGCTCGCTCGGTGAATAATATTACGTTTATTTGATCTGTTTTAATATTGTATCTAATTTTCTCATGATACTTGATTCAGGTAAACCCTATAACAACAGATGACATCCGTTGGAAATACAATCACCCAGAGGCAGCTCAGTACGCTGGCAACGTTCCCGACCTAGACCGTTTCGACGCCCAGTTCTTCAAAGTGCACTTCCATTTGGGAAATAGCATGGATGCCATGTCTCGTAAGATTTTGGAACAAGCCTATGAAGTAATATATGATGCTGGTAAGTAGATTTTAATAAAATGTACCTTATTATAAAAGTAGATGAAAGAATTTCTCCAAAATGTATGTATAATAAAGGTATGGTATGTATGGAGAGGTTTGGCACTAAACAATAACAATGTGACATGAAGTACAAGACAATATAATATATATATCTCTATATATAAAAATCAATGCCACTTTTCGTTGTAATTTTATAACTCAAGAACGGGCTCACCTATCCGAACCAAATGTTAAGGCTATGTGTGGACTATTTAGTAGATGGTATATGTGATCAGCATCAAAGTGCATTTAAACATTGTCTATGTATCATATGAATGCTGAAATCACTACATTGTATAAAACAAAGTCGCTTCCCGCTGTCTGTTTGTACCTATGTATGCTTAGATCGTTAAAACTACGCAACGGATTTTGATGCGGTTTTTTTAATAGGTAGAGTGAATAAAGAGGAAGGTTTATATGTATAATACATGCATAATATAATAGAGAAACACTGATTATTTTAGAGGTTTCTAATCACATTAGACAGTCTGTAGTATATTTAGTATAAACATTGCACCCGTGCGAAGCCGGGGCGGGTCGCTAGTAAATAATAATAGGTTGGGGAAAAAGTTTCTTCGCATTTTTTAAGAAAATTCAAAACATATTTTTAATATAGTTTATTTACATTTAACTAAAGTATGTAGGTAGGTACCATTTTGTTCAATAACTTTTTGCCATCTTGAAGGTAGGAACATGATCCCATTGCTATAGAAATTGTGGGACTTCTGATTAAAATACCCCGACAAGTGGTTTTGAATGGTTTGTGGCCTAAAGAATTCTGAAGAGACCGAAACAGGTGGAAATCTGAAGGTGCAAGGTCAGGACTATACGGCAGATGCATTAACACCTCCCAGCCAAACTCTCTTAATTTTTGCTGAGTGGCTAAAGATGTGTGAGGTCTAGCATTATCATGATGAAAAACCACACCCCTTCTGTTGATTAATTCCGGCCGCTTTCTCTCAACTTCTTGCTTTAATCTCATCAGTTGTACGCAGTAGAGTTCAGAATCAATGGTCCTGCCTGGTGGTAACAGCTCATAATGAATAACGCCCTTCCAATCCCACCACACACACAGTATCACCTTGTTACGAGTTAACCCGGGTTTCACCACAGTCTGTGAAGCCTGACCGGCCTTTGACCACGACCTTTTTCGCACGTTCTTGTCGAACGTGATCCACTATTCATCACCAGTTATCAGCTTCTTCAAAAATGGTTCGGTTTCATTACGTCGTAATAAAGAATCACAAATGAGTACACGGTTCATTAGGTTTCTTTCAGTGAGCTCGTGAGGTACCCAAATATCGAGCGTTTTTGTGTACCCAGTTTTTTTCAAATGCGTCAAAACTGTTTTGTGGTCGATTCCCAGTTCTTCAGCTACGTCGTCACTAGTGATATGCCGGCCTTGCTCAACTTTTTCAAAAATATCTATTTTATCCGTAATAAAGCGACCAGAGCGACGTGCATCATTGACATCAAAATTTCCGGATTGAAAACGCTTAAACCAAATTTGTGCTACTCTCACAGACACTGCACTATAAACATCGCAAATTTTTTTCGAGGCTTGCGTTGCATTTTTACCTTTTTTGAAGTACAATTTTAAATCGAATTTCTTCATTAGATTCACTCATCTTGACAGTACGAAAAACAAATAAAAATCACACATTTTCCTAATTTGATTTGGTATTATGTTCTTTAAAGTTTAAACTTTTAATGATACAAATAGTATAGCCAAAGAGATTTTATTACAAGTTCATACATACTATAATGCGAAAAGACTTTTTCCCCTACCTAATATAAAAGAAAGACGTGTTAGTTACACCACTCCTAACTCGAGAACCGCTAAACCGATTTAGATGAAACTTAAAATGAATATAGTTAGTAACTTGGATTAGGATATAGGCTATTTTTTATCCTGGAAAAACAACGAGAACGGGAACGGGGCGGGCGAAGCCGTGGGTGGCCATTAGCGCCATTTATCATCCATCTATCTAAAGTTCCGTGTCCTCAATATTATTCATCAATGTTTGAAAATCATTATTTTATTGATATATCTACGAATAGAAGGTAGGCCCTAATAAATATCTTTTTTACAGCGGGAATATCAACAAATTGTGATTGTTTTTGTAAGTGAGTGTGGAGTCCGAACCATAACATTGATAAATTGAAAAAAATCGGGAAAGCAATTTTGAATTTCATTTAGAATTTCGTTTCTGTATTTTTTTACACAGCCACACGGTTACCTATGTTGCACCTTATTAAAAATTTATAAAAGTTTAGACCTATAAACAGCGTTTAATATACAATATTTTTTGCAGGGTATAACCCAGAGTATTTTTCCGGAAAAAAAGTCAGTGTGTTCATTGGGACATGTTTCTCTGAAAGCGAGAAGGTTGGCTTTTACGTTTCTAGAAACGGATTAGGTATAGCGGGGTAAGTACAACTAGTCGGTGGAAATACTTACTAAATAAGATGACTTCCGACATGTACAATAATTTATTCAATTACTAGCCTACTTCCACTACGTCTACTAGCAGCAGGCAGCAGCCCTTGGCTTTGCAAAGATGGAACCTAAAGAAAAAAAGTAGTCTATGTCCGTCCCCAAAATACGATTGTCGACTTTTTCTCTATAGTAGTAACAAATGTCAATGAGCCTGAACACATACAAGACATACTGGTTAAGCAAAAAAAAACATAGAAGTAAATGTAACGAAAATGAAGTTCATTAAATTTTATAATAGAAAACGAAAAGGAAATGCATTGAAGGTGACATATCAAAAATAAGAAAATCATCCTGGATAACATCCTGGAGTCAAAGTCGGAGATAAACAACGTGTGCGTCTCGGGACGCCCAACAGAAGTGATAACATAAACTAATCTAACTAGCGCTGTGGGTTAGAGTGAGAGAGGAGAAGCCTGCCTACCGCACAGCGGTAGGCAGTCGCGCTTACGTAACGCGTTACGTAACAAAGCGGTTTACCCTCCCAAAAGAAGTTATCACTACACAATCTTACAAACCTGAGCTTCGCTGATGATATCGTTCTTTTTGCATCACCAGCGCAGGAGCTTCAGTCAATGCTACAAGACTTAAGCCATGAATCGGTCAAACTCAAATCATATCAAATAGAACGAAATTTAATGTTACTGTCGATTGGTCAATAATACAATACGTCGATGAGTGTATCTACTTAGGCCAAGTAGTCACCTTCAAATGCAGGCAAGACAGATATATTAGTCGCCGCATTGAAAACGCATGGAAGAGCTACTGGGCCATGAAGCAGCATATGAAGGGCAACCTTCCAATATCACTAAAGCGCATCGACACTTGTATCTTGCCCATACTGACAAACAGTGCTCAGACATGGTCTTTGACAGAGTCACAAAAATCGGACCTCATGATTTGCCAGAGAGTGCAGTGTTTTGGGTATTAAAAAACCTATAGAGTCCGAAATACCGAAATCCGATCAAAAACGGGCGTATCGGATGTAGTTGCGAGGACTGCACGTTTGAAATGGAACTGGCCATGGCACTCGGATGCATTCAACGTTGGGCAAAGGTCGTCACTTGGTTTTTTAGCTTAATACATTTTTAATTCTGATATTTTTTTGTAAAAGGTAGTAACTTTTTGCATAACAGATGTAACAAGTCGATGTTTGCCAATCGTATTTCGTACTGGCTGAATATAAAGGGTCCCTCGCAGTCCATTGACGTTGCTTGCTGCAGTTCAACCGTTGCCTTGGAGCAGGCGTATCTTGCGATCGCGAGGAGGGAATGCGAGGCCGCTATAGTTGGGGGCGCCAACTTGTGTCTGCATCCGCAGTCTTTTATCCACTATGGAAGGTACTTACCTGTATTCCTCCTCTTCCCCCCGGACCACTGAGGCGCTCAGACGTGTGATTAATCTGTTTCCCATTTTAATTTATTTAAACCATATTTTAAAACATTTTACACGTAAAAAAACAAACTGAGAAATTAGGAGCGCAATACCCTGCACTGCGAACGCGTGAGTCATACATCATAATACCTAATCCCACACTATTGTCCACCTAGTGTGCGTGTACTGACGTGACGCATAACCGTGATCCCTCTGCGAACGTCTGACTGCCTGGTACCGAGAGCCGGCCGCTACTGTCACAGTTTACATAATAGTACTGCAGCCTGCCTGCCACAGCTCAGTACTGCAACGCGCTTACCACAGCTCACGCAAGAGTACTGCAGCGTAACCACCACAGTAAACGTAATAGTAGGTACTGCAGCGAGCATTCGACCGACACGCGACGCAACAGAACTTTTAAGCTTCTATTTTCTTACCTCCACTACCTGTAGTACCTGTACTGGTCGAACCGAGTGCTAATTATAACTTCGAAATTATGATGGACAGTATAACCGAAGCTAATAGATCTGTATCAGACTCAGAACTAAGGCAGTTTGAACATAAAAAAACTCCACCGAACGCTTTCCTTAGTTACAAAAGAAAAAGGACCGAAGAATATACTACGGAGCTGAGTAGTTTTAGGGACGAGATAAAATCGATGCTCTCTGGCCAGGAAAAAGATCTTAGAGAAATATTAAAGGAAATTCAACAGAGTAACCACTGTATTCAGGACTCGGTTACCCTCCTCACAGGGCAAAATGAAGAGTTAAAAAAAAAGATTGAAAAATTGGAAAATAAAATCCAAGACGACCAGAAATACATAACCCTTTTGGAGGATAAGATCGAGGATATGCAGATGTCAAGTCTTAAAGCTAACTTCGAAATAAAGAATGTTCCTAAAAAACATTCCGAAACCAAAGAAGACCTGATAGAGATGTTCATGAGCCTAACCAAAAACGTGGGAGGTAACATTGAAAGATCTGATATTAGGGACATTTACAGAGTGCGTGGAAAAAAGGAGGCTGCACAGAATACCCCTATCATTGTCGAGACGTCCTCTACATTAATTAAAACTGACATTCTGAAACTCAGCAAAACTTTCAATGTAAAGCACAAGACAAAGCTGCGGGCTGTGCATCTCGGACATCGGACTTCTGAGGATACACTTATCTACGTGTCGGAACAGTTAACTGCAAAGGGCTCCCGACTACACTTCTTGGCTCGAGATCTCGCAAAGTCAAAACAGTACAAGTTTTGCTGGACGGCGTACGGGAAGGTGTATGTTAGGAAGGACGAGAACTCCCCTGTTATCACAATAAAAACAGAAGCTCAGGTCCAACAGTTGATGCAAGCACGCTGACTAGGCATGGTAAAATGTCTTTGTCACTTAATCTTAAATGTCTTTTTTATAGCAAATGTATTTTTGGTAGTAGCTATGTATAACCGTGTAACTTTGAAAAATTTTGTGCAAACTATACTTACCCACAATATTCAAGAATACTCTTACAAACCACACACGCAATCCTTTCCCCGACAACATTTTTCAAAATTTTAGTCAAACATAATATGAACATAGCTTTTAAACTTGCATACTTGATGAACTTTTCAATATGTACAACAAATATCCACCACTGCAGACCTATAGTAAAAGCTCATTATGGATATTTCTCTTAACACATTAAATGAAATAGACGAGATTGAAATTACTCACGCTATACAATGCGATATTATAGATCTTTCTAATAAATTAAATATGAAGGAAACTGATCTTAAGATTTGTTGCCAAAATATAAGAAGCATACATGCTAATATTGATGAGTTAAATGTTAACTTAAGCTTTTTGGATTTTAATCCAGACATTTTAATTTTAACAGAATGTCGACTTCAACGTAATAAACCTACACCAACCCTTGCTAATTATACTTCTTTTGAAACTACTCATCATCTTAATCAAAATGACGGAGTAGTGGTGTTTATAAGAAATGAGGTCATTGTCCTGAGTGTCAAAGAGGTAAAGCTAGTCCATGCATCCTGTTTACAGATAAATACACAAAATAGTGTTATCTTGGCCATATATCACTCACCTTTTAACACAAACGTAGACCTGTTTATAGACTCACTAAATTTACACTTGGAATCCATTAAATCTCAAAAAAATATAATTCTAAGCGGTGACATAAACATTAATCTGATTGCGAGAGATACTGATTTATCTTTAGAACGTAACAACAGGCTTAACTACTTAAATATGTTAGCAATGCATAGCCTGATGCCAAGTCACACATTCCCAACAAGAGAAAAAAATTGTTTAGATCATTTTATGATAAAAATTGAAAAGGACAAGACAGCGGCGCAAGTAGCTGTTCTAAACACTACTATCACTGACCACTCTATGATCTTCATTAACCTTTCATGCCTAAATCTTAGAAATGAATATCCCAAAATCAAGACAGTGACTGACTTTAACAAAGCACTCGTCACTCTGGTCGAATAAAACTTCACAGAACTGCTATTCTACGACAATCCCAACTTATTGATCGAGCATTTAGTTACCAAGATAGTAGAGTCATTACAAGAAAACACTACCACTGTCCCTCTACCCAACAGCAAGCGGGTTACAAAGCCTTGGATAACTACCGGCATACTACGGTGCATACGTAACAGAAACAAGCTGCAGAAAAAAGTAAGATTAGATCCTCACAATGAAATTTTAAAGATTACATATAAAAGATATAGAAACTTTTGTAATAATGTAATAAAGAAATGCAAATGGAATTTTGAAAGAGAACAGTTAGCTAAATCATCGAAAAATTCTAAGTCTTTGGAATAGCATTAAATTCATAACTTATACGAGTAAGAACTCAAAATCTGATAACACTAAATTATTAAATATAAAATCGTCACCCTCGGAAACAGTTAATCATGCTAACCAATATTTTGCTAATATAGGAAAGAACCTTGCAGAAGACTTGCTTTTGACTCCCCTCCAAAATCCAAGCAATGAAGCACGACATCCCCAAATTAACTCTTTTGTTCTTTTAGAAACAGATCCTACAGAAGTCGCTGATGTCCTTATGAGTCTAAAGTCGGATAGTGCTCCTGGCTGGGATAACATCCCTACTAGCTTCCTAAAGCTGGCTAAATATGAAGTTTGTCCTATTATATCCCATCTTACTAATATCTGTTTTAAACTAGGTATATTTCCTAATTTATTAAAACAATCCATTATTACCCCAATTTACAAAAATGGTGACGTAGATGACATTAATAATTACAGGCCGATATCAGTCTTGCCATCAAATTCTAAAATACTTGAGAAAATTATTAATAAAAGACTCATAAGCTACCTTAATAAGTATAACATACTTTCCGACTCCCAGTATGGTTTTAGAAACGGGAGGTCAACTGAAAATGCTGTTTCTGCATTGAGTTCGTTTATTGTTGATGAAATTGATCAGGGCAAAAAATGTTTAGCTACATACTTAGATCTAAAGAAAGCCTTTGAGGCCGTTGATACGCAAATGCTTATGAAGAAACTAAAGAACATCGGTATTAGAGATACGTCTCTAGCACTATTCAGAGACTACTTATGTGTTCGGAAACAGCGTGTAAAAATAGGGAAGCATGTTAGTGAAGAATCCTAGATACTGCGGTTATCTTCAGTGATACAACTTGGAAGAAAGTTAAATTAAACGCTGAACTTGGCTTAGCTAAAATCGCAAATTGGCTCAGAGAAAACTTGAACACTGAACACTGAACGCTGCTATGACTAATTATATGTGCTACACTATTTACAATAGAACTCAACCAGGAGCAGACTTCAACGTACGCATCCATAATTGTGGCATTATGGATAATGATCATTGTAACTGCCCTTATATTAATAAAGTCTCCTCAACAAAGTATTTGGGTATTATAATAGATCAGAATATGTCATGGTATCCTCAAGTTGAAGCCTTGAGTAACAGGATAAGAAAACTTAAATGGATTTTTAAAACCTTACGACACGTCGCTCAAGAATCCTTATTAAAGAAAATTTATATTGTATTTCCATCTGGGGAGGAGCAGCAAAGACTAAATTCATCGAAATAGAAAGAGCTCAACGTGTACTAATTAAAGTAATGTATTTTAAATCATACAGATTCTCAACGAATATGCTTTATTCTATGACGCAACTATTGTCTATCAGACGTTTGTACATCCTACAAGTGGTTCTAAGAATGTACAAAACTCTAGCTTATAATACTAACATCGTAAATCGTAGACGAAAAGACAAGGTCGCTAATACTATTGGAATGAAAACTTAATTTGCCCGTAACCAGTATGCAATCCAATCTGCCCACTTATATAACGTAATGAAAAAAAACTAAATATTTACCCTATGCCATTATGAGAGTATAAAAGTCCTGACTAATTGGCTGCTGACAAAAAGCTACGAGGACACGGAAGCACTACTACATGTTATTACCTAACACCATTGGTACCTATTACCACACTTTTTTACCTAGTAGACACCAAACTACTCCATAACCCTTCTATTCAATGACACACACACACTCTCTCTCTCTCTCTCTCTCTCTCTCTCTCTCTCACACACACACACGTACTCACTCACACTCAAATACACATAGTACAGCAAACAAACACACACAGGCATTATGTCCACTAGTTTACTTAATAATTTTTATCTATATTTGTTTAGTATAAAATATCTATCTAAATTTTTAAAATTAATAAAATAGGTATAAATGTTTCTATATTAATCTAAAGCCATTAGTTTTATAGTACCTAACCAATCTGTAACTTTAATAGTATGGCTATGGAAGAGCGGGATCTTCTAACACAAGTATTCTATACATAAAAGAAGATCTCAACCTTAGTTATTAATATTGTAAACATGTTACAGAAATAAATTATTTTCTATTTCTATTTCTATTGTTCAGCTTTATTTGGTAATCGCTTAGAAAATGCTAGTTTAACTTTATCATAAGCGTTTCTAACGAAAGGAATATATGTATTAGCTATTTTTAACCGACTTCACCAAAAAGGAGGAGGTTCTCAATTCGTCAGAATCTTTTTTTTTGTTTTTATGTATGTTTACCGATTACTCTAAAAAGCCTGAACCGATTTGGAAAATAATTTTTTTGTTTGAAAGGGTTTCATAGGTGGTCCCATATAAATTTTATCAAAATCGGTCAAGCTAAAAAATAAACGAAAATCTAAAAATTGTATACAACGATGATGTTTTCGTGTACTTCGATACCTCCCTGTCTGATTTGAGCGGTGCGTTTATTGGCCTTACCATATTATATATATACAAAATATATCTACTTTTCACTAAAGATGTATTATAGGCTCAAATTTGATTCAATGAAGTCGGTTTAGTTTTAAGTTTTTAAAACATGTTTCTAAGTAAGTACAAATAGGTATATTATGTATGTTAGTTATGTAAGGTATTTATTTTCTATCGATCCAGCCATTGCATTCTAGGTATACAAAGCATTTCATGGCCTGAAATAATGTTTTATCACTTAGAATACGCCTACTCATAATTATTATGAATCTAGCTAATAATATTTAACTTATTTATTTCGGAATCATGAACTTGAGCAAAGATGGTAAAACTAAATCGTTTGACCAAAAAGCTTCTGGTTGTGCTAAGTCAGAAGCTATCAATGTGCTTTTCCTTCAAAGAGCTAAAAACGCCCTATGTACGTCGTACTTGTGATAATTAGCCTTATTGGAACGAAGTTCCTTATCGCGGATGGCCGAGGGGTCCTAGCCGATAAATATAACGCGTTACTAAAACGCGTTACGAAAACGAAAACGTGTTTAATTTTTTATCAAACTTTCTATTATTATTAATGTACGAAATCAAAATATGTAATACAAAATTTTTCGTATGATTAACACAATCTTTTATAAACAAATATATAAATATTGCAAATAAATTTATGAATATAGCTATTTATTGCATCAATAATCAAAATTAAAGAGTGGGGTGGCTAAGAAAATGAGAGCCTGGCACGTTAATGATTAATTATGCCGACCCTGCATACGAAAGGGACTTTGTTTCAAACGCGTGTCCCGCGCGCGATACTTTAAACTTTTTGAAGTGAAAACTTCTCTAGCATCGTTGTGATTTGAAAGTCGATGAAACGAAAAAGCGACAGTAAAAAGAGACAGACACATAAATTTGTGGCGTACCTACTACGCCAACTTACTATCTACGACTCCGTTGTAGACTCCTTTCCCTGTAACATAAAACAAATATTTAGAAACAATTTAAAAACTAAACATTTCACATAAATACCTACCTAGTATACCTATCTCTAATAGATAAATAAATAATAATAATGTTAGTAAATACAATATACTTACCTAAACGAATTCCTATTAATATTATATAATAATTTGCCTACCTACCTAAATAACCTTCTTAAAACATAACTTACGAGCTAGGATTAAATAATATTGTAAAAGTTGTATTTGGTCCAACTTTCTTTCCCCCCATATTATTTTACTAATATTATTATTTTGTTCTACCACTATTTTTGGTTTTGTAACATTAAAATTACATTCTAATATAACAGGAAAATGGTCTGACCATAAGACATCATATTGTACATATACATTCAATACTGACGGAACAGCTGATTGGGAAACAATACAATGATCCAGCCATCTTCTGGACCCGTTCGCGTCACTTATAAATGTATAAGTGTCTGAGAGTAAACCTAATTTGTCTACATCTACACATATCCAGTCTTGTTCAGTGCAGAAACTAGTCAGTTCTATAGAAAATGTTGTATAGGGATGCGCGTTAAAGTCTCCAAGTATATTAAATAGATGGACAAATATTTAGTACTATTCAGCCAATCTATTCCCAAAGAGTTACCCCCAAAAAAAATTCAACACGTGTTTTGCCTCTCCACGAGGCACCCTCAGGAACACGTGACTCATTCCAGTAAGAAACCGTAAGTTTCTACGTATTTAGTTTTTTACCTTAAAATCTATGAATCTGAATGTGAAAGCTCGGACTGCATGACATTGCAACAGGATCTTGATTCAGTTGAGCGATAGAGTCGGTCTAACAGACTTGCTTTCAATGTTACGAAGTGTAAAGTTTATCTTTACCAGATTAAAAGTTCTAACGATGATGGCATACTCTTTGGCAGGGTCTGAATTGGAGAGGGTAAATGAGATCCGTGACAAGGGGTTTATTGAGGTCACGAAACTTAATTTTCGTTAATTAACGTAAATCTGCTAAGTACATCTACAAGAGAATGCATCGTATTTTTCCGTACCCTTCCTTATTTGTTGTTGTCGTGGTAGTTATGGATATGCTTGAACTGAGGTATAAACAGCTGTGTCTGGCGTTATACTACTGTTCGATTATATTCTTAACAATGGGGACCGAACCCACTCCTATGGCTAACACATCTGGTCTTCGACTAAAATACAAAAGTCAAAACTAAAGGCTTGCCAGCGAGCCATAAAGCTCAGTATTCTTGGAGTTAAACATACAGATCACGTCCAAAATAATATACGGCGCTTTAAAACGCAAAATGTGAATATAGGACAGTAAGTCGGGAAATTATGGTGGGACTGAGCAGGCCACTTATGCCGCATGTCGGATGCAATATAATGCAATATAGGCTGAAGTTTCCACAGAAAAGGTACCCCTGAACTCAAATCGACCTCGCGATAGACCGTGGCGAAGATGGTGAGACTTATTAGACTAAATATCGGCCTACAGTGTGCTTAGACAAGGACGATTGGAGATAAGGAAGGATAGTTTTGTAGTTTGACGTCACGGGATCTTAATATAATATATAAATATATGAATATTTACAGCTGTGCCAGAAGCAGATCAGTCAGAATTAGAAGCTTTTGACAAAGTATTCTGCAACAATAGGGATGCACCACTGATGGTTGGCAGTGTCATGTCGAACATCGGCTATGGTGAAGCTGCCTCGGGGATTTCGGCTATTACAAAGGTATTATTACCAGGGTGTTTGGTACAAATATTTTAGAAGGGAATAAATTATGAACCTATTACATCTGCTACGTCTTCGTCATCGTTAAATCGTTACCTACGTTGTTTTTTATTTGTCTTAGAACTATAATGGCTCGTTTTTCAGACTATGACAAACGGGTTTTCATTCAAGTTTCTAATTAAGAACCTACTTTTACATTTTAGGTCCTCTTAGGTTACCATCGAGGTGAGTTAGCAGGCAATTTAAACTGTGAAACTCCTCGAAGCGATGTCTCTGCCATTGAAGAAGGTTGCATCCAAATATTGAATGAAAACAGGAACAAGTTCAGAAGGACATACGCAGCTATCAACAGCATGTCTGTGACGGGCGTCAATGCTCATGTAATGGTCACTACAAACCTAAGGTATATAATACAAAATGTACTAAAATTATAAGCTTCACCCACTTGGCATGTATAGAACAGTAAAACTTCTTAGCTTCACTATTATTTTCAAGATGCTGTTGCGACTGCCTCTCACTCTGCTGAAAATCGATGCAATTCATTTGTGCATAGTAGGTGCAAAGCCATTACTGCTCGCATTGGCAAACATTTGTGGTAACGCAATAACGTCGTAAAAAGTTGTGTAGTGGTCAGATAGTAAACAAGTGTTTAAAATCTGCTGTTAACCAAGTTTTATAACACGAAAAATGAATAATTTAAATTTAAAATCAACAATAACATTTTACCTAGTAAATTGTATTTAACTTCCTCCTCACTTTCAGGAACCTAACATTATCAATAACCATTTTTGAAATATACCTGAAACTAAACATGTGAACATATCGCACCTAACATACTTTGAACTCCATTAATTGGGCAAAGCCTTCATTTTCTTTAGGATGGTTAGTTTGGATAGAGTTGCAAACATTATTTGTAGTTTTTTAGGGATAGGGGACCATGGTGAGCATGTAAACTTAGAAAACTTAAAAGTCCCATCCATATCGCTCCAGTCTCTTACGCCAGTCGTGTGCAGACAGACAGTATGACATAAATTCAAATAAAGCTAGAATATTTTTATGTTCTGCTACCCAAATTTCATAAGATTATTTTCAATGTACCGACTTTTAGACCTCTACAGTTTTATTGTACATGTACCGGCTTCGCACGGGAGATTTATACACCGTATGAATATCCGATTGGTAGTCTTTGAGTTTATTGCGTTCTGACAGACAGACAGACGCGGCGGGAACTTAGTTTTATAAATGTATACTGACAGACGATGTTTTTACGTAATTCACATTTTCAGGACCTTGGCCGCTATAAGTCCGACATCTCACATCTAGTAATAGTATCTGGCAGACAAGACTTTTCGGTGAAAAAAGTTCTTAA
The DNA here is from genome assembly GCA_948098915.1 of Lampropteryx suffumata. Taxonomy (NCBI): domain Eukaryota; kingdom Metazoa; phylum Arthropoda; class Insecta; order Lepidoptera; family Geometridae; genus Lampropteryx; species Lampropteryx suffumata. The sequence continues at coordinate 5,095,494 of OX402562.1, forward strand.
GGACCTGAAATCTCATCCAATAGACCCCGAGCAACTGGCTTTACTTAAAAATACTCATCAAACTAGAGTCATCGGCCATTTAGGCAGGGGATATGCTATCTTAGGTAAGAGTACAAGCATATAATAATAAAATAATAAATAGCGAGTGATGCCAATACTGATTTATATAATACTATACTTTCTTTACTAAATAAACTATTTCATTAAAGATGTTTTCATTGGTGTTTGCATCCGGAAATCAGCTTTACCCTGGCCAACTTTTCATAGCTAAATCGCATAAATCTTGAAAGTAGTGAAACTGATCAATTCTTAATTGGGCCAGATATTCACAAAAAGCCTACAACGCCTTACGCGTCCAATACAATAACGACTTCAGGATTTTGTTGGTTCTACCGCCGTACTGTAGCGCATAAGGTATGTTCGTGGATGCGCACGTTCCATGGGCTCCACGCAATCATGCGCAAGCGGGTCGCATCCCTGGTGGGCCGCATGCGCCGTAGTTCCAACAGCCTGCTGACCACCGTGGTGCAGGACCTCCGCTCCAGTGTTGTGGGCCACTGGATGATAATGCTGAAACCGGTATCATCGCTGGTGGCTCAATAGTCTGTCTAAGACAGACCTGTAATAGTTTTTACTTTATTTTAGTTTTCATTATGTAATTGTATTTTATTGAGTATTGTGTGTGTATTTTATGTATTTGTGTTCTATGGACTATGGTCTGAAATAAATGATTTATTATTATTATTATTAATGATCCCTATTCCCCACAGTATCTGAAATCCCAATCTTTCTTCTTCTCTAGCACCCATAACCGTAACCTAAGATCTACTCATACTTTTCTTCTGGCAACTCCAAATCACTCAACCTCTTACCGTGTAAATCTTTTAATGTGGTTGCCGTTGGTTTATGGAATTCTCTGCCCACTAAAATAAAATCTGCACCCAGTAAACCAGTGTTTAAAAAACATTTCTACGAATACTTTCAGAGTAAAGTTTAAGACTGGTAGCTTTCTTTGGTTCTAATTTAGTCTTATACACCATAATGTCCCATCACCCCCTTGTTTCTCAGCCAAGCGCTTGCTCGATGCTCGGTTTCACTACTAAACTCGTCAGTCTTACTATTTTGTTTTATTTATTTTTTTTATATAATTATCTTCAATAATGTTCTGTATTGTTCAAATTGATAATTGTTATTGTATGTATTTTTTTTAAATGTATCCTATTTATTGCTATATATTACTTTGAATATAGTATCTATTTTATATAAATATATATATATTAATTTTATTTTTAGGAGTTTATTTTTAAATATGTTGTCTATACGTGTTATATTTCCTTATTCTTAGATTAAGTTAGCACGCCTACTTTTTATTTTCTCAACCTTGCAGGTTGGCTGGTAGAAAATGCTCTAAGCATTAAACCCGCCTATTTTACATTTCTATTTCTTTGTGCAATAAAGGATTAAATAAATAAATAAACTGCTTCAAATAATATTTATAATCTTTCAGACACAAAAGATGAAAAAACAGCATGCTTATAAGCTTGTCGGAGCAAGTAGATTATTTCGATGTTGCCCAGCGCCCTCTTTGGTTTGTCTACAGTGGAATGGGCTCTCAGTGGGCTGGTATGGCCACACAGCTCATGCGGTTTTCAATTTTTGCAAAAGCAATAGAACGGTACGTTATGAGTTTTTACATCACAATCTAGAGATAAAATACCAAGATAGTTGTGAGTTTTAACGTAACATTACTTAAGGCGGAGCGTTCCTTATCTTCATTTTACATGGTATAGCATGTGCAATCTTATTTTTAAGCGGATATTAGCTATTAATTCCTTCCACTATAAAGGTATGATCTAACCGTCAATATTGTTTTAGGTGTCACCAGGTTCTGGAGCCAAAAGGATTAAATATTATCGACATTATAAGGACTTCCGAAAAGACGATCTTTGACAATATTCTACATTCATTTGTAGGCATTGCTGCTATTCAGATTGGTCTTACTAATCTTCTGAGAGAACTTGGTCTCGTCCCAGACAAAATCATAGGTAAGAAGTTAGAATCCCTCATAACGTGGGTAACTTCAAAAACAATTCTTATATCCAGAACAAATACTTGCATTCCTATCAAAAGAGCTACTAGAGGGAATAAAAACCGCTCTTTGATAGACTACAAATATGTAGAACTGAAAGTCAAAGAGGCATGAACTGCGAATATGTCAGTACGCATCAATTTCATCACACAGATATAATTTTTAATATGTTGTAGGTCACAGTGTAGGTGAACTTGGATGTGCCTATGCTGATGGATGTCTGACTGCAGAGGAAATTATATTGTCAGCTTACAGTAGAGGATTGGTCTCTTTAGAAACGTCTTTTATCAAAGGGTCCATGGCTGCTGTTGGCTTAGGATTCCAGGACGTAAGATTATTAATAAATTAAAACATATTTTGTTATATCATGATAACAACTCCTAAAACTTATAAGGTTTTCAGATTGTAAAACTGTGTCCGCCAGAAATCGAGGTAGCTTGCCATAACAGTGCTGATTCTTGTACCATATCAGGACCAGCTGATTCAATGCAAACATATGTCTCGGAATTGGTTGGCAAGGGCATATTTGCTAAGGAAGTCCCATGTTCCAACAAAGCTTACCACTCACGTTATATAGCAACAGCTGGTGGGTAAAGTTCATACAAACCAAAACATCAGTTTTTATCATCACCACTATCTCTAAATAGTTTGATGCTAATTCTTAAATGTGATTTTTGTTTGTATTAGGTCCTGGATTGTTGAAGTATTTGCAAGAGGTCATCAAAACACCCAAAGTGCGTAGCAGTAAATGGGTATCTACATCAGTTCCTCAAGACCAATGGGACGAAGATTCAGCCAAATATTCATCCGCTGAGTATCACACTAACAACTTACTGGTATGATGTTGCATAAACACACCCTGTTTATGTTTGTACTACATATGTATTAAAGGTTCCTAACAAAACCGTATTATATGTTGTTCTAGAACCCAGTGTTATTCGAAGAAGCTAGTAAACTGATACCCAGTAATGCTGTTCTGGTAGAAATAGCACCACACGGTCTCCTTCAGGCTATTCTTAAGAGATCTTTGCCAGAAAGCTGCGTCAACATTCCATTGACAAGACGTGGACACCCAGACAGCTCTCGCATGATTCTAGAAGCTGTGGGAAAGTCAGTACAGTTCTTATCTTAACAATAATATAACGCCAAGCTTATGTTAAGATTGCCAACTAAGAAATATTTTAATTTTTAGGTTGTACATGAAAGGTTACAATCCAAAAATCTAAGCACTCTATCCGAAAATAGAGTTTCCAGTATCGACTGGTACACCTTACCTGTCTTGTCTGATTGATTGGGCTCATAACGAGAAGTGGTACCTTTATTTTCTAATTTACTGTTTAAATTTTATTTTAGAATTACTCTACTATTTCCACTAATATTTCATTGATTTTACTTGTTGTTTAAGGCCGCTGCCGCTTTATGCCTCCGCTCACAGACTAGTTGCAGCATCATGCAAGTTTCTGGTTTCAGTTCATGACGACGATCATAGTTATTTGCAAGGTCATGTTATTGGAAGTAAGTTTTATTTTTCTTCAATTCACAAACGTAATGACAATTTTATTAAATGAATTGATTCAAGCTGACACTGTGGAAATCCATTACAAAAATTATAATAGTTAGACAAATCGTTAGTACTATTATCCCAATCTATTCATAATGACCTAGAATAAATACAAATACGTGCACCTTCCTCCCGCCCGCAATTAAAAAGGCCACGCAAAGAGTCAAATATTTAAAATATAGCAACCCGTGTATGGCAACAATGCTAGTTATAATTTTGAATTCAGGCTTATAATTGCCAAATTATATTTTTTTTTTCAACAGAAAAAGAGGTGTTACCATTTTCGTACGTGCTGGTCGCTGCTTGGGATACTTTAGCGATGACCTTGAAAGTCCCTAAAAAGAAATTGAATGTTATCTTTAAAGATGTACAATTTTATGCACAGCCTGTGTTGCATGATCAGAAAAGTACCAAACTTGTTGTGTCTTTGCATAGAGGAAGTGGACGCTTTGAGGTAAATATATTTCTATTGTGTACTTGCTGTCACAAGAAAACTAATAGTATTTAAGCATGAGTATGAATAGGGGCGCACAGATAGATACACTGATAGGCAAAACTACAGGGATCCTTGTTGGACTTCGAAACCATGAATAAGGGAAATTGGCATCTAAATTATCTTAGCATGTAAGACGATTCAAACGAATTATTTCAATTTATTTTATACAAACGATTTAACTTTGACAAAATATTTATAAAGACACAAAAATAATGAATATCTAAGAACTGTTTTATATAAAACTTTTGTCTACTCGTACTAGTGCGGGAGTTACGAACAAGTTATCTCAACTCTAACTCACCATTTAGATCTACAAAACAAATAACGAAGCTAGACTAATTAACCTTTACCTAAGTATTTGAGATTAATCTCAACTTGGTAACTCTATGCTTTATATCATTATTATACCTCTATCAGTGTAAACTCGTAATTGATCATCAGCACACAATGTACACTGACATTTCAATAATCTAAGCTTTTATAATTTAAGTTTTAACTTTTCTTGTTAATTTTAAATGCTTAAAAAGAATATATATTTTAATTGCTGAGAAAAACTGACAACTCGGTCTTCCTATCGCGTCACTAGTTATCAAACCAGTGTGGTGAATGGATTAAAGTGCACCTCAGAGGCTCCAAACAGGTTAGCAGACAGGACAAAGGGTTATTTTTTCCTTTTTAGTTACGCAGCCACAAACTATGTAGGCCACAGCACTGCACTGGGCGGTGCCCTTAATTTTCACGGTGCGGTTTCTTTGGGACAGGATGTTCAAATCTTATGGGTTAATCTAATTTCGGGGTCTTCAAAATGCTTGTACCCTGAATCATGACAAACTTTACATTGCGCTTAACTCACTTTATTTTCAGGTTATGGATGATAACTTTATAGTTGCAGCTGGATTTATTATCAGTTATGTTAAACTCATTCTAAAATCGAAAGTGAAGGATTTAGAAGCTGAACGTTTCGGTCTCAACAGTCAAGACATTTACCAATTATTATACGAAAGAGAATACTTGTTCCGGCTTCGCTTTAACACTCCTTCGCCTTAAAGACCGGTGCTGCCATCAGGCACTCCCGCGCTGTCACAGCTTTCAAAAAAGTGCAAATTCTTTTTTACTTTGATTTTACATACAGACAGGATTCCTCCGCCATTTTGAACGCGCACCGTACTAGATATAAAAAATATTGTAGAAACGTAATAAACTCAAATTGTTCCTGTACATCGTCTCGACTCTTCATTTAAAGAAGTTTCCTGCACCCACAATAGGCTGTTGCAACATATGGACCTTAAGAGCCGGATCAATAAAGCAATTGAAGAATCTTACTTTCCTTTCCACCAAAATGAGTAAACCAAACACGTCAGAGGTTTCGGTACCTAGTAAATCACGCGATAAATCGCCTTATAAACATGATGTCGGCGAAGATAGTCCAGTGATTAGAGAACTAATTAAAAAACGAGGTATATGTAAAAGTAGATTAACTAAATTCTCAATCTTCCTAGCTAGTTTTGAAGATGAAACTTTGTCTAGTTAAAAACGATCTGAAATTACGGATTCAGGGGGCCACTACCTTGTTCAGTGAGTTCAATGACATTCAAGGTAAAATCGAGGAATTAGTCTCTGATGTAGATGAGCAGTTAACGCAAAGAGATATGTTTGAAAATACCTATTACACTATAATATCTCAAGCTGAATGATTGGCAAGCAAAGGTGAGGTGACTGACAGTTCTAGAAAATGTAATCATCATAAAAAGACCATTAAGTTGCCTACAATTTCTATGCCGACTTTTGACGGTTCGTATGAGCAATGGTTGGAGTTTAGGGACATTTTCCTATCGTTAGTGCACAAGTCAGATGATCTGAGCAATATAGAAAAGTCTCATTACCTAAAATCGGCACTAAAGGGCAGCGCGGAGCTAGTTATAAATTCAGTAGAATTTTGTAGTGATAACTATCCAGTTGCATGGGACTTACTTCTCAATCGATACAATAATAGCAGATTGTTAGTGCATAACCATGTGAAGTCTTTGTTTACTATGCAGAGTGTAGGCAGGGAGTCACCTGTTCTTATCAGGAGGCTAATTGATACCGTATTAAAGAATTTACGCGCACTAAAAATCCTCGCCGAGCCAAGTGACTCGTGGGATACTCTGGTTATCTATTTAGTTGTGTCCAAGTTAGATCAAATCACAGAACGCGAGTGGGAACAACACAAAGGTACACTATTAACTAGAACTGACGACTCTAAAGCTCGGCTTAAATTGGATGATTTGTTGAAGTTTCTAAAAGACCGGGCTGACATGCTGGAAACATTGTAGGTGTCACATAGCAAACCTACGCACGAAAATAAAAAATGTCCGTCTAAAATTCACTGCAATGTCTCCACCAATAAGCCGCAAGCGCAGGTACGACAATCGCGCGAAATCACTAAAAATCTTTGTTTACTGTGTGATAAAAACAATTTCAATTCAATTTCATTCAATTTATGCTTGTCCAAAGTTTTTAGATTATACGTTAGAATCAAAGCTCAAATTCATTAACGAAAACAAACTGTGCTTTAATTGTTTACGTTCAAATCACACTTTGGATAACTGTAGGTTCGGGCCATGTCGATTATGTAACAAAAAACAAAACTCGTTAATTTATTCCGATAATCATGCCAATCGATCTGTAGCACTTCATGCGTCGGGCGATAATGAGTCATCGGCTATTGGGTCTCCAGTCCCAGCGGTGTCGCCGCCCTTTCCCTCGCCCTGCGCACCTAAATCGTCCTCTGCTGTGGAATGTACCACTATTCACGCAAATCAAGCACACATAGACACACCTTGCACTCAAACTGTTGCAATGAAACAGATTTTACTATCGACTGCATTAGTTGAGATAGCTGATAGTAATCACAAAAAATATCATCTAGCTCGCGCGCTTCTTGACAGCGGTAGTGAACGTTGTTTTATTACTAAATCATTATGCAATAATATACAAGCGCCAGTTATACAGTCCACTCAAGAAATTCGTGGTGTAGGCAACTCGGTCACAAATTCCACGCAAGTATGTGACATCGAGCTTAGGTCACGCATCCACCAGTACACCGCAAATTTACAATGTTTTGTTTTGCCCAATATAACATCGGCGTTGCCTGCTTTAACTATAAAAAACGCGCAATTTTGCATTCCTGAGAATGTTGTTTTAGCAGACCCGCAGTTTAATGAATGTAAAATTATAGATTTATTAATCGGCGCCGATATATTTTGGGATCTAATCAAATCAAATAAAATAAGATTACCTAGTGGACCTTTCTTATTAGATACAAAATTGGGATGGGTTATTTCCGGACCTATTTGTTCTACTACGCGTCATGACACGTACATTCAGTGTAATTTTACTCAGTCAATTGATTCTCAGTTACGCAAATTCTGGGAATTGGAAGAAACGCCTATGTATCGCGATACGCGCACGGACGAGGAGCGTGCATGTGAAAACCATTTCGTCGAAACACGCGACACGCGACGTGTAGTAACACGCGACAATGACGGAAGGTTTATTGTACGTATTCCTTTTAAAAGTCCACCCGATACATTAGGTAAAACTTATTCGCACGCAGAACGTAGGTTTTTCGCCTTAGAGAAACGTTTATCACGCAATCGAGACTACAAGGGTCTGTACCGCGACTTCATTCATGAATACATTCGCTTAGGTCACATGAGTCGTGTAGACAGTGTCGGGACGCCCCATTGTTTTTTACCGCATCACGGAGTTTTTCGGGAACACAGTACCACTACAAAGCTTCGTGTAGTGTTCGATGCCAGCGCTGCATCTAGTAATAACATCTCGCTCAATGATTTGCAAATGACGGGCCTACCGATACAAGGCGATCTGGTGTCTATTTTGCTAAGATTTAGGCAACACAAATACACAGCTTGTGCAGACATTGAGAAAATGTATAGGCAATGCTTAATAGATCATTCACAACGTGATCTCCAACTGATATTGTGGTGTGATGATCCGTCGCAGCCGCTGGATGTCTTTCAGCTAAAAACAGTAACGTACGGAACCACCTCAGCACCATTCTTGAGTTGTAGATGCCTCAAACAATTAGCGGCTGAGTGTACGGATCCCCACGTCGCAAGGATCATTAAAGAAAATTTCTTTGTTGACGATATGTTGACGGGTAGCAACAATAAACAACAATTGATAAAGATTTGTGAAGACGTTTCAAATGTTTTGAAGTCAGGTTGTTTTCCCCTTCGGAAATGGATGTTTAGTTTCAGATTAGATAACTCCGCGAATAATGAGTCTAAGATTTATCATTAGATGAAAATGTCCATTCAAAAACGTTAGGTCTAGGATGGCATAATCTTGATGATGAATTTTATTTTAACACACAGTTCAACATAACAGCTGATCAGTCAATAACAAAGCGTTATATCATGTCAACGATTTCACAAATCTTTGATCCTTTAGGATTGCTAAGTCCTGTTATTGTCGTAGCAAAAATTTTATTACAACAACTATGGTTGTTGAAGATAGGGTGGGACGATGAGGTACCTAGTGACGTCAGACGCACTTGGGATTGTTTCGTACGATCTTTGAGTGTACTCAACGAAATAGTTATACCGCGGCACGCTATAGGTACCGACCCGGCTCGTATCGAGTTGCACATATTTACTGATGCGTCGGAGTCTGCATACGGGACATGTATTTATATTCGCACAATAAATCAAGACTCATCAGTAACTATCAGATTGCTCTGCTCGAAGAGTAGGGTCGCGCCCTTAAATCCCGTAAGCATACCTAGGTTAGAACTATGCGGAGCTTTACTAGGCGCTAGGTTATATAACAAAGTACGCGAATCGCTCAACTGTCAGTTCGATAGCATTATTTTCTGGTGTGATTCTACTATTGTATTAGGTTGGCTGCGCATGGCACCTAATTTACTCAAAACTTTCGTACAAAACCGAGCGGCAGAAATTCATGAAATCACTAATGAGCTTCCGTGGTGTCATGTGAGCGGGAAACACAACCCAGCTGACCTAGTATCTCGCGGAATCAGCCTAGAAGATCTCAAATCTTCATCTTTATGGTGGGAGGGCCCCACATTTTTGCATGACCCGGAGTTTGACAGTAGTCAAACGATTTCAGATAAAACTCCCAAAGTGCAGACTGATTTGCCTGAATTAAAACCGATTAAAACACAAGCATTCTTGTCTACGACGGCGGAAAATTCATTGTTTTCATTTCAAAGGTTTTCTCAGTTCAATCGTTTGCAGCGAGCGTGCGCTTACGCATTACGTTTTATTTTCAATACACGCAATAAAAATAATATTCGCCGCGGACCGCTTACTGTAGATGAACTGAGGAATGCTCGAATGAGCTTAGTGAAGTTATCTCAACGTGAATCTTTCCCCGATGAATACAAATCATTATCCAACAATCAGAATCTGAAAAATAAAAACGTCCTTAATAAATTAAACATTTTTATGGATAATGATGGTATTCTACGAGTCGGTGGAAGAATTCAATTGTCTCCTAAATTTAATTTCGATAAAAAACATCCAATATTAATTTCTTCTAAACACTGGTTTTCAGTACTGTTGTTTCGGCACGAACACAAGCGGCTGCAGCACGCCGCGCCTCAGGCGTTGCTATACAACATACGCGAGTCACACTGGCCTGTAGGAGGTAGAAACCTAGCCAAACGCATTGTACACGAGTGCGTCACGTGTACACGGTTCAGAGGTAAATCTTTATCTCCTATTATGGGCAACTTACCGGAGCAAAGAATCACGCCAACCTTTCCATTCTTACGTAGTGGCGTCGACTACGCCGGACCAGTGCTCATACTGAACCGCAAGGGTCGAGGTTCAAAATTAATAAATGGATACATTTGTCTTTTTATCTGCTTAGTAACACGCGCAATACATTTAGAACTAGTCAGTGACCTTTCTTCTGATGCGTATCTACTTGCGTTATAGCGATTTATTTCTCGACGTGGCAAACCGAATGAAATAATTTCAGATAACGGTAGGAATTTTGTAGGTCTCGCAAACGAATTTTCTAAATTTTTGGCAAAATGCTCTGACGATTTAATTGAATACGCGACTAGTCAAGACATCAAGTTCTCTTTTATACCGCCTTACGCGCCTCATTTTGGTGGATTGTGGAAGGCTGGGGTCAAGTCGTGCAAGCATCACTTGTTACGAGTAGTTGGCAACGCACACCTCACATTTGAGGAATATAGCACTGCATTATCGCAAATTGAATCTATTCTAAATTCCCGTCCTCTCAGTCCCTTATCCGCAGATCCGAATGACTTCCTTCCCTTGTGTCCTTCACATTTCCTGGTTGGTCGTCTCCTTACAGCGCCTGCGACAGAACAGCTTTCTGATGTTCCTGCCCATCGTCTGACACGATACCAGAGGCTCGAGCAGATAAGACAACTTTTCTGGACTCGCTGGTCAAAAGAATATATATCGGAAATGCAAACGAGAGCAATATGGAGGGAAGATGGACGTGATCTTCAACCGAACACAATGGTCGTCATCAAAGAAGACAATACGCCGCCACTTAAATGGAGCCTGGGACGAATTATCTCTACTATGCCAGGAAAGGATGGGATTTCTCGAGTCGCTGATATTCAAACCAAGTCTGGAGTCATCAGACGCGCAGTTCCTCGGATCTGTCCTCTGTTCAATGATGAAGATGATGCCTAGCTGTTGGACGTGGATAGTTCCAAGGCCGGGGGAATGTTCCGGCTTCGCCTTAACACTCCTTCGCCTTAAAGACCGGTGCTGCCATCAGGCACTCCCGCGCTGTCACAGCTTTCAAAAAAGTGCAAATTCATTCTTACTTTGATTTTACATACAGACAGGATTCCTCCGCCATTTTGAACGCGCACCGTACTAGATATAAAAAATATTGTAGAAACGTAATAAACTCAAATTGTTCCTGTACATCGTCTCGACTCTTCATTTCAAGAAGTTTCCTGCACCCAAAATAGGCTGTTGCAACAATACTTTTACAGGTATTATACGTTTAATAGTGCCTGAGGAACAAAATAACGCAAAGCATTAGAAGTATTTATAAAACAATAATAATATTGTATCCTTACAGTGGCAAATTCCGTAGTATTCACAATGCAAACGACGACTTGACGGAAGCAAACGTAGTATGGAATGATAATTGGGTCACATTTATCGATGGTCTGCTTCAACTCAATGCCTTGAAACACCCACACGATGCTGTTTCGGAACCAAGTTATATAAGAAAAATTACTATTGATGTATCTGAACATGTTAATCATATTAATCTTATAGATCATGTAACAGCTGTTTTAAAAGCAGACTTTTCGGAAATTCATAATTATACCAGGTAAGGTAACAGAAAGTTTAGCTTGATTGCTAGATTGCTAACGGTTTTTGCAGCGCACGCCAGAATAGCTCGCAGATGGCAATTTTTTTTCCTACTTACATGACACTTATCGTTATATTTTGGTCAATTCACCAATATCTTTATAAATTATATCCTTTGTGTTAATCTAATGTTTAAGCTATACTATTGTAAAAATTCTTTAAAATTTATTTAGTCGTTTTTGCGTGAAAGAGTAACAAACATACATACGAACTTTCTCGTTTATAATATTAGTAAGGATAGTAAGGATAAGGATTCATTAAATGTAGATTTATTTATCTACATACTTGTTAATGTTTGGGACATGTGATTGTATACATTTATTGTTTCAATTGATGATGTGTTATAGATCCGGTGGTGTATTATTAGAAACTATCAAATTTCGTGACTTGCCTCCAACAACGAAAAAGCAAGTAGATCTTCAAACTTTACGATTCGTACCAAGGTTCAAGTTTAATATTGATGTAAGTAAATCAATGTAAATACGCACTTATAATTTGGTAGGTAAGTATGTCGTTAAGTTTTTACCAGATATACTACATAAGACATAAGACTAAATTTGTATATTAATTATATTTTAGACCTTCGCATCATTACAAATCTTTGCACAAATAGTTCCTGAAAATATTAATAAAGAAGTCATCAAGATAGTTGGAATAACTTCTCAGCATGAAGAAGCTACTATATTTAATGAGATGAAACGTGTCGCTTCTGCCAACATACCAGGAATCAAAATCGTTTATCAAACGATCTTCAAAAATACGACTCGGTTTTTCAAAATACTCTAAAAGGAGCTGACCTTCTACTGGTTCAGAACTTATCAAGCTATAGCGAGGTAAGTTTTGATTTATATTTGGCATGCAAATACATAAAACTAACATCTGTATCGCATGTGTCTGTCACCTAGCATACACGCTTTAGTTCTAGTCAATCTACATTACGAAATTTATTCAGCTCTGTCTGGCCAAGTTGTCAGAGTAAAGAACAAAAACATCGAAAGTTAATGTGCAACGGGCTTAGGCGCTCTGTGACTACTTCTTAAAACATCTACTTGATATGACTTCTTTTGTATGTCTTTCTCTTTTTGCGACTGTTTCTCGTTTGTCCTTGTCTACTGTCGTCGCATTCTTATTATTGTCTCTCCAACAAAACAGAAAATTGAATATAATGAATAGGATTTTGATAAACACGGGCTTTACTCACGTATTATTTTGTCGATGGAAGAGAGAAAAAACCGACACTGATTCGATTCATCTAAAGAATCTTCATCAGGGTAAGTTTGACCCGCGGTCCGCTCGTTGCCGCTCGAGTTTACGGTTAGCACGAACCGTGAACTCGGTGCCTCCATCGACAAAAAATACCTGAGTAAAGCCCTTGTTTATCAAAATGTGTTTCTTAGCAAGTCATAAAATCTTAGTTCTTTTATTCCTAATTAATTATACATAATTAAACAGACCGGTGGACGTGGAGTTTTAAAATAGTTCTTAATCATAACATAAAACATATGTATGTGGTTAACTAGGTAGGTAGCCACGTAGCAAGGTTTAGAAATTTTATCAAGTACTTTTATTTCCAGATAACGCAAATCCTCCAACGCTTATCCCAAAAGAACGTTTTTATAATTAGCGAATATGCCCTAAGGACTACCAAGGAAATTAAAACAGCTGGATCTTATAAACTTGTATCTGTTTTAACCGATCATACCACAGATACTCGTTTAGAACTAGTTCATTTTCAATCAACACTACCTGCTACAACAACATCGGTAGTTGTTCGTTCAGAGAAGGACATTCCAAGCCTAATAGCCGCCCGAAGCCAATTGTTAGCAGATAACAGTCTTATCATTTTTTCCGCTTATCCATCTTTCTCTGGTCTTAAAAGATTAGTCAAACATTGGAGAAAATATTCTTCGCGAAACAGAATTCACCTCATAATGATAAATGATATGAAGGATACTAAACACTTAGCTAAGATTCCTGGTGATTTGGCTTACAATATCTTGGACAACGTAAGTCTGTGAGAAAGATATTTCAATCGCATTCAATGTTCATAATTCTCGCTCATTATAAAATGTATTTTTTTCAGGGTGTTTGGGGTGGTGAATATTATTTGCCGTTAAAAGTAAATCTAAAAATATACAATGAAATAACCCTACAAAGTGATATTATTAGAAATCTGGAATCGTTGAAGTGGATTCCAACGCCAAGTTTATTTAATACTCCAATAGCTGATAAACGTGAAGTTATTGTGAAGGTAAGTATCATAAGCAAAAGATACGCGAAGCCAATCTTACGTTCATGACCCTATTTGACGATAAAATGGTTAAAGAAATAAATTCTTAAAACTCCACCCTGAAAAAGTACAAAGGTGCCAAAGTTTGTATGGAAATTTACGCAAACAAGGTTGCGTGGAATTCCACTAGTGCTAGGTTAAGTGTTTATGACGTCTCTATATTTCAGGTTCACTACGCTGGTATCAACATAAATGATGTCCTACGAGCATCGAATATAATTCTATCCAAGAACAATAAAATGGGATATGGAATGGAATTCAGTGGCGTGACAGAAAGGTTGGATTAGTGCTTTGGTATATTCAAGGAGAAAACAACGCAGCTAAACTAAATAACATTTACTATATTTTTTTCTGAAAAACCACTTTCAGAATGACCTGCAGTATTATAATGTATTTTGTTTGTTTTAGAGGTGAATGAGTAATGGGTCTGATAGAGAACGGTGCAGTTCAAAGCCAAGTAATGGCGCATCCTGAATTAATGTGGCCTGTGCCTTCGTTCTGGAGCCTGAAAGACGCTGCTACAGTTCCTTTAGCTTATGTTTTTGCTTACTACTGCCTTGTTATTAAGGTTAGCATCAAAGCTTATTCGTTCTTATGTATTATAATATTATATCATTATAAATAAATAAATGATGCCGGACATTCCACACAGCATCAACTAGCCCCAAAGTAAGCAGAGCTTGTGTTATGGGTGCCACATGACTGATACACTACTTACATACATTATTTTGTAAATTCATACATATTATACATAAAAACACCCAGACTGAGACATATACTTGCAGAACATACTTAGTCGCTATGGTGGCTCATTCACGGTTCACTCTGTGAAATTGTGGAATTCTCTCTCTCACGATATCCTCGACAGTGCTTCGCTTAGCATTTTCAAGCGAAAAGTCAAGGTCATTATCTCTCCTTGTAATTGTTTATATTATTATTTTATTTATGTATTATTTTATATTAATATATTATATAATGTAAGTATAGATATATTTAGTGTATGTAATTATTATTCTAGTTATTTTAGTTTATTAAATTACATTTTAAGCCTGTTTTTATAGTGTACTTCTCTACTTGTTAGTTTGTATATCAATATTTTTTCATTTCTGTTTCTCTTTCTCCTTTTTGTAGGAACGCATCGTACCCACCATTCGTTTATAATATTTTCAAATCCCAAGGTTTGCTGGAAGAGAACTCTTTTTAGGGTTAAGCTGGCCTATGTACATGCCATATGATAATGTATGTTACAAAATGTGTTGAATGTGTGTACAATTCTTCTACTTATCGCGTCACTAGTGATTTCTAACTAGTGTGGTGAAAGGATTAAATTGCGCCTCAGAGGCTCCTTTCACTCCGTGCTCCGTGCACTAAAACTTGTACAAGAAAGAGTAAAGAAGAATAATACAAATATTTGTCCCATTATAATATTAACATTATAATATTGCCACTGCTAGGGCAGTGGCCTAATCTCATGCAAGAGTGATCTACTATGTGGATCAACGCAGATGGGTGTATTGTATTTCTTTAATTTTTACAAACAGTCTGTAAACAAAGCCATGTCTAATGGCAAACATGCCACAATTAAAATCTCACGTTGTATTCTTTTTATTTTGATTTTTTAAATTCACAAAACAGATCACAATCAACTTATCGTTTTAACTAAAATTAGTTTTAATATATTTATTGATCTAGATTCGTAATCAAAAATGTGAATGTGTCAAAATTACAGTGTAACATGCATAAAAGTTATAATACCCTAAACTAAAAAGCAATTAGGTATAACAATTATTCAGTATTAGCATTGTGTTAGACTTTATAAGCGCACTGTTTAAACCTACTGATACAGTTATTAAAGACATCTAGATTATGAGAAGTAGCCAACTCGTTATAAAGACGACACATATTTGGGAGGGGACTGTGAAATGAAATATTGTTTGTGTATTTTTAAGCCAAAGGTTGCAGGATTCCGGGAGCATTATGTGTTTATGCTGTCTAACGCGAGCAAACTAAGACAAACAACAGTTGAATGTAGAATTTTGTGCAGATATAAGTGGTTAACATAATCTCTTCTTGTTGATTCTGCTCTTATTTCAGGAGTTACCAGTTCAAGAGGCCAGAAAAAACGCTGTGCTAGTTCATGGTGGGGCTGGAGCACTTGGTCAAGCCGTGATATCAGTCAGTTTATCTAAAGGATTTCGAGTGTTTGCTACTGTCAGCAACATGCAGAAAAAAGAGTTTCTACTCAGAATGTTTCCTGAAATAAGAGGTGAATAGAAATTTTCATAAATATGTCCATCTCATACAGACTTCGGAGACCTTGATTAGTTGTTAGTCTGGAATATTCAGTAAAGACACAAATGGACTCGTACCCACCATACGAATCCATATGTTTCTTAAAATTTGACTTTTTACACGATTTGAGAACATGATCATAAAACACCAATAAAGAGGCTTCGCATTTGTATAAATGACATTTTCCTACAATATCTTTTCCCGCTTCTCACTTTTCAGTTCTCTACCAGGCCACTCAGAGAGTAATGCGAAAAAAAGTTTTTATGTATGAAGCCCTGGCTGATTATAATGATTTAAAAATATATATTACTAACAAGTAAAAACTGCATCTTTTGGCGTTTTAATTTCTCTCCATATTAATTGAAATTGTGTTTGAGTTTCATTGAAAAATGAAAATGCGTCAGGTA
This sequence comes from Lampropteryx suffumata, assembly GCA_948098915.1. Lineage (NCBI taxonomy): Eukaryota > Metazoa > Arthropoda > Insecta > Lepidoptera > Geometridae > Lampropteryx > Lampropteryx suffumata. The sequence continues at coordinate 5,112,035 of OX402562.1, forward strand.
CACTTTCGTGTTATGATTTTTTTACGATTTTAAATGTGACCTAAAACAGGATGAGCCCTTTGATCGTTTTCAAGTAGCATTTATGGATGAAGGCCCTTCTAAAGCAACCATTTATCGTTGGCATAACAAGTTTAAGCGCGGTCGTCTAACTTTAGGGGATGATGTACTTAAGAATTGGTCGTCTTTCGACGGCTGTTAACGAGGAAAACGTGTTAGCAGTAAACATTTGAATTCAAGAAAACAGGCAAATTACGTACAGATTCAGCATATAAATTACGGGTTTACAAGATTCTACACGAACACTTTCGCGTGAGAAGGATAGTTTCGGGCTGGGATAACCTCACCAAAGCTTAGAAGTAGGGTCGTGTGGAATAGTGCCGTGGCATCTTTACTAATTTATAAAGAGGAAAGATTTAATTGTATGTTTGTTTGTATTGCATAGGCTCCGAAACTACTGGTCCGATTTGAAACATTATTTTACCGGGAAAAATCTTCAACGCATGCGAAGCTGTGCGCGGATTGCTAGTGATTAATAAATTTGATGGAGGCTCGTCTCGACGCGTTTACGACATTGTGACAGGTGACGAATTCTAGATTTATCAATACGATCCTAAAACACAGCGTCAGTCGACAGTTTGGCTGTTTCAAACGAACCAACGAACAAGCGAACAAACACTGAGCTTCGCGGGCTACTACTTCACCACGACAATGCGCACGCCCACTCAGCGCTCAAAGCATGGGACTTCCTGGATACCGCATCAGTCAAAGTCCGGGGTCACCCTTAGAGTACTGATCAGGCACCGTGTGACTTTTTTTATTCCCTAAATAAAAAATCTATTGAAAGGGATAAGTACAGTTTTCATCGCTGGCTTTAACAGCGTTCAAGAATCATATTTCCTGCGGGTCCTGTCGGCAAGGTCAAGAGCTTACATTAAGGCTTACCTAAGTGCACGAAAGGAGCCTCTGAGGTGCACTTTAATCCTTTCACAACACTGGTTAGAAATAACTAGTGACACGATAAGAAGAAGACGAAACGTTCAAGAAAAGCGTTGAAGAGGTATCCGCGGCGGACTGGAATAAGAGCTTCGAGAATTGGTTCAGACGCATGAAACTTTGTACAGAGGCTGGTGGAAAGTTCTTTGAATAGATTTCATAAACATATTTTATCGATTTAAGTTGTTTTTTTTAGTTTCTCAAACCTTCTGAGTGTCCCACGTAATATGGTATCTGCCTTATTGCGCAAAATAAAATTGCGTTGAAATAATTGTGCTAATCTATAAGTTAGGGGTAATGTATGTACTCTATTATGCATGGGTTTCCTGGACACCACACCAGTCAAACTCCTGGGTCATGGGATGGTACCTACTTGTATAATGGTAGATGTAATGTTTTAAATATATAAATAAATGTTTCTTCCTTCCACTCCAAAATACCTTAAGAAACGTTTTGAGTTCCTCCATCTTTCCAATCCTCGATCCTTACGTTCTTTGAAACCCTGCTGCTTAAAACTCCTGCTCATACATCTAGTTACAATGGGACTTCTTATACCTTGCATGCTGTGAAGCTTTCGAATGAACTCCTGTCTCCATCCGATATGCTTTATCTTTACCTATATTCAAAAACTTTGTATCACTATCTCACATAATTTTCAAAGATATCTATTTAGTTCGTAAGTTTTTATGTATATATTTTTATTTATGTGTATCTAAGTAGTGTTTAGTTAAATACATAATTTACAATTCATTTAATTATTAATTTTCATCCAAAGTTTTCCATCCATCTATCCAAGGAGTTTGCTCTCAAGCTATGTATATGGCCGCCCATTGTATGACTTAAATACTTGTACCTTAATTAAATTGGAATATTGTGTTTTATTTTATAAGGTGTACAATAAATATATATATATAGAATATATATTCTATATTATAAGTGTGAAGTTGGAGGCAAGACCAAACATTGAGTTTGGTACACATGCTTGCATGCACAGATACACAGACAGTTGAAACACACAATACGTAATAGTTTTCAGTTACTGCTTATTAGAAAAACAAAACTTATGAAATACAACGTCCGCCCGCTGTAGTAAAAGACATTTTTACAACTGATTGTAAGAACTTATAAAACTGGAAGTAAAGGCTTATGAAATAAAAGGCTTATTATTATTATTATAAAACTATAATAATAATAATAAGCCCTTTATTTCCCAATAATAATTACATTACTTCATATCATAATAATTAACAAAATTCAAATTCTATTGTGTAATAATTTAAAAATAAACGTAGTGAATGAAATGAAACGAAATGAAATGTAGTTTTCCTGAATTCCTTGTTCTTCAAGGGCTTTCCACATAGGTTCATGAAATATAGAGTCGAACGCCTTTGAGTAGTCTATGAAGCCGATGTAGAGTTGTTGGCCATATTCGATGTGGTTTTCAATAATTTGAGTTAAGGTGAAAATGTGATCTGTTGTGGAGTAGTTTGGCCTGAAGCCAGCTTGTTCAATAGGTTGGTTCGACTCTAGTATTTTCGAGATTCTTTTAAGGAGAATAGTGGTAAATACTTTGTAAGTAGTTTGTTGCAGACTTATCGGCCGATAATTGCCAATGTCATTTGGGTCTCCTTTCTTGTAAAGAAGGGTTATGATGGATGTTTCCCATTCTTTGGGGTGTTACTTTACTATATATCATGTCATTGAAAATGTTTGTAAGTATTGGTGTAAGAGGTTCAATAATAGCTTTCAAGACATCGTTTGTAATTCCATCTGCCCCGGGACTTTTTTGTGGTTTTAGGTTTTGAATAGCTCTTCGGACCTCACACTCAAGGAGCGGTGGGATGTCTTCCCGATTAAGATTTGGTTCCAGATCTTTTAATAGGCTTGTGATATTTTCATTTGAGTATAACTTTTGATAAAATTCTGATGCTGTGTCAATTATTTCATGCCTGTTTTTTTTTATAGACTTATTCTTTTGATTTTTCAGTGACACAATCCATGGCTTGTTAATATCTATTCTTTTTTCGCTCATTTTACAGAAGCATTTTTTTCTAACTCTTCTTCAATTATTTTAAATCGGCGTTCTTTTCTATTTTTATCTGTAAGCCACATATTATCCCTAGCGGACGCATGCGGGCGCGCACGTGGCGCCAAAAGAAATTCCGTTGAACCCCAAGCGGACGCAGGCGGGCGCGCTCCCGCATTTAAAACAAGACCTTATTCTAAACGTTTACAGACTACTTTCGTATGGAGAAGTTTACTGAGTTACGTTCTTTGATATATTATCGACCTTCTGAGCAAAAAATATTAAGCAGTCTGTGATCGTTCAATTTTTCATCGTCAGTTGAACTTCGCGTCGCTCGGCGGCAGGTCCGCGAACCGTGTGTGAGAGAAATAGTGAGTTTTACTGGATTTATCGATAGTGAGGGGTGTTTATTATTACAAAAACGGTTTATTATGCTCTTATAAGTGTTTGTGGATAATAAAATACATAGCTACTAATAATAATAACTTTTAGATATGACGCGTAAATTTCCGTAAACTCCCGAGCGGTCAATGGCGGCCGCGCTCGCCCCATTTGATTATAAAAATAAATTTACATGTTTACAGTCTATTTTTGTATGGAGAAGTTTACTGAATTACGTTCTTTGATATATTGTCTACATTCTGAACAACAAATATAGCATAATCAGTGTTCGTTTAGTATTTTATGAATTTTCGCGTTTCGCGCGTGAGTGAGTGTGAGTGCAGTGACCGTTGATTGTGATTTGACTTATTTGATGGTGGATTTACTGGGTTTATCGATGGTAAGTGGTGTTTATTATTACAAAAACTGTTTATTCTGCTCATTATAAGTATTTTTGGATAATCAATTGTAAGAAATACATAGTAATAACTTCTAGATAAGCCGGGAAAAAGTTCGTTGCCATGCTACTGATTTTGAAGTGATTTATTCTAAACTATTTATTCTAAAATATAGTATTTGACTAAACACGTTATTTTTATGCCTGATAGATAGGTAATATATCTATTATTACATTGTTTTTTACAGAATAATAAAATATGGTTTGGTTGTAGAGTTATTATTTTTTTAGAACAATGCAGTATTTTTTACGCTACTATAATCTAGTCTAGTCTAGTTTAGAATCTAGTGCTAGGGCTGTCAAAATTTTAAACTATATTTTGTCCCTGGTCTCAGGGGTTAATTTGTACAGAGCAGTTAGTTTATTCTTTTCTGATCTTGTCTTATATGGTTTCTCCTTAAGGATATATCTCTCTTCTATAAAATGTTGTATGTGGTCATCTAATTGAGGTACTACTTTATATTGTTTTGGCAGTTTGCTAATCGAGCTTTTGATGTACATAATTAGATTGTTGTATGATTGTTGGACATGGCTATATTCAAAAGATTCTGTCATATTGCTGAATATATTCTCTAGAGATTGTTGTTTAATAAATTTCGCCTGAAGTGAAAGATTTCCGTAGAATTTTCGTGATTTGCAGCTGTATTTAGACGAAAGTTTTGATCTAACAATTCTATGATCAGATGGAAAAGTTGTTTTGATTACTTCTGTGTCCAGAATAGTATTTTTATTTTTAGCTAAAATAAAATCAATCTCGTTTTTTGTTTTGCCATCTGGTGAGATCCATGTCCATTTTTGTTTTGCATGTTTTTTAAACTGTGTGTTCATTATAAACAGCTGATTTTCATGGTAGAACTCTAATAAAAGAGTTCCTCTTTCGTTTCTGTTGCCATATCCCCATGGACCCATTACTTTTTTATCATCAGAAGTTTGATGTCCAATACGAGCGTTGAAATCACCCATGACTATGGTATCCTTGCTTGTTTGCTCTAGCGCATGTCTTATGTCGCCATAAAATGTCTCTATGATTTCGTACTTTGCACGTTCTGTCGGTGCGTAGCATTGAATTAGTGATATTATGTGGCCTTCTATACTTAAATCTACGCGTACAACTCTATCTGATATAGGGTTGAAATCAGTTATAGAACTTTTCAGTACTTTATTAACTAGGAAACCGACACCATTTCTACCACAAGTCTTGCCATAGTACAGTAAAATATATTGTTCATTTTCCAGTATTTCTTTACCTTCTATTTTTATTTTCGACAGACCAATGATATCCCATTTAATGTTTTTCAAACAATGCTCTAGTTCGATTATTTTAGTGGGATGAACTAGCGATCAGACATTAAATGTACATATTTTTAATGTATTTTCTTTTCGGTTGGAGGGTTGCGTGGAGAGTGGCTTTACATGCACATGACTATTCTAACGAGTAACTAGTCTATTCTATTATATAATAATCAATTAATAATTAATGTATTTTTTATGCATAATAATAGAAAAATATTAGTTTTCTGCACTCCTTCTCTATGAATACTATAGGTGTGCAAAATTTCATACTCCTCCGTCCGCGCAATTTTCGTAAAAAGGAGTACAACATTTTTGTTTCACGTTTAATATATATATCAAAATTAAGCTTAATTACTGATTTATTTCTGCTTAGCTAGCCTAAATACTATCAAGCATAAATATACAAGCCCACCTAGAGTGTTTCTTAATGTGTTTTCTGTGCGAATCTCTTTATATATAAAAGCTGTTGCAAAACTTAAATTACAAAGTGGTTGGTACAACTACTTTTGTATAAGTCAGTGGCCAACTTTGAAGACCGAGTTAATAGGGCGCCCGAAAACCTCCGTAACGGCCTTGAAACTTTTGCAAAGCCGGGACTGACGTCCTTCTAAAAAATAAAATGGCACTGGTGAGGCACCTCTAAAGTGGCATTTTCATTTGAGCGCACAAGGTAGCTTAACAGAACTGACAAAACGTAGGTTCGTCGATAAACCGTTCAAGCTTTACTTGAGTCATTGGTAAGTACTATGTAATTCATTGATTGATCACATTTTTTTTTAATAGCGACTTCAAGTGTTGGTGAGTGACGGTATTGATAGTGAGGCTGTGCGTCCTCTATCGCGAGTGACATATAAGCCACAAGACGTGTCGCGGGCTTTCCGCCTACTATCAACCAGCCGTCACCGAGGACGTGTGCTGATACGTCTTCCAGATCAACAGCTACTAGCTTAGTCCAGGTATTATGTTGCAAACCAATAACGAAATTCACACAATACGAAAACAACGTTTTAATGGACTACCAACAAAATAACAATGTTGCTAGTGTCTTGGAGACGCTGACCTCTAGCATTGATCTGCATCAGTTGAGCTGTCTATGAATCTTTTTACAACCGTTTCACTGTGTCTATTCATATTGTTGTATACTAGCTGCCCCGCTCGTGAAAGTTCCAAAGTTCCAAAGATTACCCCGAAATCTCGCAGAATCAAAAATAAACCTTCAAACTTGACGCCTATAAAATTAAATAGACTAAGAAATATACGAATGGTTAAGTAAATGAATAAGTGACAAAACTATTCTTAAGTAAGTGTGTGCTTTTTGTTTGAGTTTGATGCAGTCCCGTTGCTTATTTTGGTAAAATTATTTTTTTTTAAATCCAGCCGTAGCCGTCAATGAATTCCACTCCTTAGCAAAGTGCTTATCTTGTGAATGAAAAGTAAATATCTTCCCATTATCCTGTTGCGTACTTTGCAAAAGTAGTTTATAATTTTCCAGACTTTAAATTTATATTGATCCTGAAAATCAGCTTCACTCCTTAGTAGAGTGCTTATACCTAAAATTTCTTTTAAAACATTAAACACGCGTGTCTAATTATTTTGTATTTATGTTAAAATAACGAAGTCTTAACCAATTCGAGCGCCTACATCCCTCAAAGAATGCTCGTGCAAAACGTCAAATCTGACCCTTGTAGTTTTGGAGATTTCGTAATGAGAGTAAGTGATTGGACTTCTCCTTTATAATGTATAGATATAGATTAAGTACTTAATGTTATAATTTTTAGTAAATAAACATACTAATATCTACGCATACTTAATTATATATGACCGCAAAAACCGAACGATGGCAGAGCGTTACACGAGTTGTACAATACAATTGAAGATTTTATACATTGGACGCTAACTCTGCGTTTGTTTGCAGGTTGACATGTTCTAAAGATGGATGCCACGTAATATTTTGTGATGCTCAACCGCTAGGACTGCAGCTTGCTGAAATGTTAATCAGTTGCGGGGCTAGGAAATGATCCTAGCCCCGCAACTGATTAACATTTTTCACAACCACCATCTCACTTACGCTACAGGCAACGGTTTGTAATAAAATAAATAAATTAAGGATGTTAACTGATATATAATTTAACAGATTCAACAATTTAAATATATTGTGACCTTTTATATTTCTATTTTAGTTTGTGGGATAAGCAAAACGTGAAGGTGTCAATATAATCAGATGAACTAAATGATGAAACTAGTTTTACGGACTTCATAAATAAAAACGCAACGTCGGGATATGTCGAAGGTGTTTATGTAGCTGCGGAAAATATTTTAAAACCAACCATGCTAACAACCCTGGATTTGATTGTTAGAAAATTATGTCCAACTCTGAAATAAGTAATTTTGATGATGATTTGATGATGATTATTATTGTAATATTACGAGGATTAACATTGAAGACAAATAAGACGACTTCATGGTTAAATACGTAAAAGGTTGCATTCAACCTTGCATACAATTTTTGGTATTTTAGGTACTTCTTGATGTTCAGTAATGGTGATGACTTAGGACAGTTTATATCAATGAAAAGAGCAAAAGATGGCCTACCAGCTACGCTTGTCAACCTGTCACTGCTAGATAATGTAAGTTATTCAAATATTTGCTCATAATCATAAATAGTATTAACCAAACAGTAGTAGTTACCAAAATAGTGAAAACTGCACTACATAAACTAGATTCATACCTGCTGCGATCAGAATGATTTAGGCCCACACACAATAATAAATCTAAGTTCTGATAATAATGTATGCCTTCAGACTCCATCATCTGATGAGGTTGTGCAGGTTAGTAAGTAGTTCAATCAAATATATTTTAGATATTTTAAATGATTGATCGATCGACTGGCGAATTGACGCACATTTAAACGTATTTGTGATTGTTCTATGGAACATAAATTTAAATCAAGCCGTTGGTTGACTTTGATTTATCCGGGTATCTTTGGGGTGTCAAATAAATTATGGTTAGTTTTTTCCAGTTTACTGATGAAGATGGTTTAACATGGTATAGAGGAATAAAAGAAGGATCAGAGCTAGCATTGCTTAGTTCGCATCCCGTACTTTTTACTCAGTTGACATCTGCCAAGAGAATCGTTGGTTCAACAGATCGCAACGCTGACTGGTACTCGAATATTTATTGAATGATTTTACATTTTAACACTGATTTTTTTTTACTTTTAAAGATATCTAAATGAATTGCAGATATAACAATTTCGGATGATACTAGCAACAGCTTAACACTCGATGGTTTAGGGATTCCTATAGAAAGCTCACAAACTATATCATCATTCTTAAGACATAAGTATAGTATATTCACTAAAGAAGCGGATATACCCATGTTATCTTTAGAAAGGTAACTTGCAATAAATATTCACCTAAAATATTTACTTAGTAAAAATTTGCACCTTTTGTTTTCAACTGGCTTAATTATTTCCAGGATAAAACAAATTGAATTGAAGTTTAGTGAGCCTGAATTTGAAGACTACAGAGGATTAGGAACATTCTTTTCATTTGTTGATGCTGATGAGCTTTTAGCTACAACTGAAATGATCATGATGCCTACACTGACCAACAACTCTGATATGGTAAGCTACTATAAATTAACTTTGATTATTATCGTCATTTAACGTGTTTATGCCTCCAGCGTCTTGGAAACGCTGCCCTCTGGTGGAGATCTGAATCAGTTGAGCTATCTATAGATCGTTTTAAATGATCCTTAGATAGCTAAACTATTTCACAAGTATTTTATATTATTGTATATTATTCTGTACATTTTTGTTAATAAATGCAAGTTACTTTTAGAAGTTCGTATTTCTAGGAAATAAATTGATCAAGTGTAAGTTTTCCTTTCACAAATAGAGTTCCGGTTGAAAGAGCTAATAATAATGCTCATTACTAATGTTTGATTAGTTTATTCACAGAGGGATGAGGAGTTTGGGAACGAGACCTTTTTATGCATAGTGCCAGGATTGGTAGGGCACCACAAGAGGTTTGGCACCCTCTGTGAGCAACTGAAGCTGCCTGCTCTGGTGCTGCAGCCAGGATTGGATCATTTACAAGAAACTGTTGAAGAACTCGCCCTAAGATACTCCAAGGTACTTATAATCAAAAGGTCTTAAAGTTTACTTCCATTATAACTATGGCGTATATCATACTTAACTGTTGTTATTTTAACAGGTTATCATGAAAAAAGCAAGTACCAATAATAGTTTTAATATCTTGGGCTACGAAACTGGAGTCATAGTCGCCTTGGAGGTAGCTGCAATTTTAGAGCGACATGGTAAGCATACCTCAAAACAATACAACTTACGTGACCAAAACAACAGTATGATTTAAAATAAACGTTTAGTTCCACTTAAAGGTACATAGGTAATCTAGTGGCTCTGTGAGTTGTAGACCTCGCGAGTCTGTCTTTGCATAGCTTGTTAATATGGTCACTATCGCCGTTATGTCAAAAGCTTCTTCAATCCATTCAAGTTTTTATTTTAATTAGGTATATTATTAAATTGCATGGTGCGACAGTCTCATTTTACTATCGATGTCAAAGTAACCAAATATGAGAGATATAAGTAACCAAAAACCAAAAACCATAGTTATATTCCGAAAGCTAATAAAATTTGTTTTTTTTTATTATTTTACACCCCCTACCACGAAGGGGTCGGCCCTTGAAGTTTATCGAATAAAAAAGTTGTTCGAACAAAAATGTTGTGTCATAAAAAGGGTAACAAAAAAGTTTAGTGACAATTTTTAACATTTTTCGAAATGACTGATATATAACTTGTTTTACGTTTTCAACCCTCATATCTCCGCCATTTTGAAAAATATCCAAAACTAAATCAACAAAAAAAAATTATATAGTAATAAAACCTGCTCACAAAATTTCACGAGAATCGTTTAAGAAATGCGACCTGTAGAAGGAAATATCCGGACAGACGCCGGCCGGGCAGACATACAAAAGCATTTTTGCCTAAACTGAATAGGAGACACTCGCTCGCGCTTTGCGCTCGCTTGGTCAATAATAAGTCCTGTTCAAATAACAAGACTAATTATTGACCAAGCGAGCGCAAAGCGCGAGCGAGTGTCTCCTATTCAGTTTAGGCAAAAATGAACACCAAAGGTGTCTGGTGTTTTAAGGGGCTCTATTGTTTTTATACAGGTCAAACCGGTACAATATTCTGCATAGGTGATGGACCAGAGGAAACCAAGTCACTGATGAAGGAGCAAATACTCGAATTTAATAATGAAGAGGCGTTGCAAATAGGCCTGGTGAATCACATGTTTACCCTAATGGCAGGAAAAAGTGCATGGACCATGAAGAATGTCGAAGGAGCCACATGGAGGCAGCGTGTGGACACCTGCGTACGGACGCTGCTCGGCCACGTCTCGCACTCGGCGCAATACGCACGCACGCTTATAGAGGCGGCTTATGCAAGAATTATCATTACAATCAATTGTCAAACAAACCATAAATCATTGAAATATAATATTGTTCTACTTAGAGCACTAAGCTCTTATTCTGCGTCGTTTATACCTTGTTCGCTACAGCGCTATTCACAACAGTCAATCAGTATCTACAACCTGACCACACCCCACTAGCGCATGCAACTAATGACATGCGCTGTGCAGCCTTCATCAACAAACACCTTTCTAAAGAAATTCTAGACGCATATGCTAGTAAAAATCTTTGTGAATCGTATCTCTTAAATGCCGACACGTTTATGACAAGCTCAGAATCGAATAAAATTTAATAAAGGTAAAAATATTTAATAACTATGAAACCCGACTTCAAAATTAAAAGCTATAAATACCAATTTATTAAAGCAATAGGTATATACAAAAATAAGGGTGTGCTGTATTTAATTTTTAAAAAGTAGGGATCGCTACGAAAATAGCAACAGTGTAAAGCCAAGGTATCAAAAAACTGCCCATAAAAATCATTATTTGGTGTGCGTTTTGAAAACTAGTGACTATAATTATGTTTATGAAACTCATCATTACCTAAAAAAAAAGTTAAGTCACAAAAAATATTTTTTGCTAACATAAGATAATCAATATACGGGTCGAAGATTACTTTATCATGTTTATCTTTATCCAACAAAATTTTTCTCTTAATGATAAGACCGCTCATAGTGCCTTGGCATTTAGTTTTTTTCTAGTTCTAGTTGTTCACTGTGTGGTTTGCAATAAAGTGTTTTCTAACTATATTTATTTTTTTTGTTTCTCTGTTTGGTTATTTTCTGGTTCTAAACCTGATAAAATTTGATTAAGCCTTACCTAATAAGCCGTGCTAATTTTCCTGATAATTTCAGCATAGCATACCCTAAAGCCGCAAAGTTTTTATTTTATAACTTTATATACAAATACGTTACCATAAACATTTTCATTTCGATAATATCAAAAGTCTACGAGCTAGAGCTCTGATTGAAGGAGGACAGGTAGAAAAACAGATAGACAGCCGGAGATAGCAAAACTATGAGGGTTCCTTGTTGGTCTTTAAAACCGTCATTACTCTCGTTTTGTTATTTACAGCCCTGATCTCTATCATTATTACCGTATTTGATTTTCTTAGGAGTGCATTGGTAAATAATTCGCAGACCATCGTGACGAAACCGCTTTATACAGCGACCTTTAGAAACCCAGGGGTCTCCACAAGAATTCTATGAAAGGTGCCAGAATTTATTAAGCACCATAATGACTTATGTTTCGCTACACAAGTCAGTAGCTACCACATTCCAAGCGAAACGTAATCTTTACCAAAAGTTAACCATGCAGGCTTATTTACGAGGTCTGAAGGACCCTTTAAGATCCAGGATACGCTGTATGCGTCCTGAGTCGATGGAAAAAGCTCTAAAGTTCCTACAGGAAGAGGAAGAAAAAGACGCTTTATATGCAAGAGCGTAATAGAGGTACATCTAGTAGAAAGGATTGGCAACAGCCGTTCTCGAGCGCACCGAGGTTTAATCTCCCTCTCAATAACAAAGTTTTTATTTTATAAAAAGTTTTTATTTTGTTTTTTGTGTGTTTTTTGTGTGTTTTTTGTGTGTTTTAGTGTGTTTTTTTCGGCGGTAGTAACTCGCTAAAGCAACATCATTGTTTGTTTGCTCCGTAGTTTTAATTTGAAAAAGTGGAAAAAAGTGACGTGATTCTGTTGCGAGTTTATGCAATTTGTGACCAGTGAAAACACCTTTCTGGTAACTGTTACTTTTTTCTAATTGACTTAGTGATTCCAAAGTTATTAGCAAAAACATTTTAAAATATTTTGTCAACCGTCCGGTAACTGACCTAAAACAAATCGCGCTCAGCGCTCTTGCACCGACCCCGCGCAGTGAGTCACCCACCACCCGCCCGCGCTGCACTGACCGCGCTGCGTACCTACTGGAATCCTACGCTTACGACACGCGCCTACGACTTTTGTCATAGTTACATGATGAGTTGCTCTGCCTGTGATAGTGGCATACCTGATGAAGACTATCTCCGATGTGTGATCGAAGGTTGCAATAAGCGGTATCATCTGCTGTGCATCGGTGGGAAAGACTCGACTATTGACGAGAAGACCTGGGTATGTCCTGAATGCTGCTGCGCTGCCAAAAAAGGAGGAAACAACAGCTCTACTCCTGTGGGTTCTAGAGTGCGGGATTACAGCTCAAAAGTAACGAATAGAAAGAAAACACCTCTCCTAACCAACATGGATTCATCATCTAAATGCGACACGCCTTCCGATCTCTCTATAGAAATCAAAAGCAAAGGTGGAGACAATAGTCTGACCCCTGCCGGCGCCGCCTCTAAGAAGAATCGCGATACTAATGTTACCCAGCGAAAAAAAATCCCCATTCTTTCGGATGCAGAGCCAGTAAGTAGCGTAGAAAACGCATCATCGCAATTGTCAGCAGAGGTTCGCAGCTTAAGACAGGAGGTATCGATACTGAGAGATCAGCTTGCTCTAGCTATATCGATACTTACCAATTACGACGCAAAACTAGAAGGCTATTCATCACGAGTGGAGGCGCTTCACAGCAAGTACGAGAAGGCAGCCGCAGTTCCGGTTCCGGTAACAACAAACCCGCTCCAGCCCCAGGAGGTACCCCGGGAGCCTTTGCCAGCGACAGCTCACAAACCGGCAATGAAATCGAAGTCGACGGTATCGATGAAACCAAATACCGCAGCTCCAGTGGCGCCACCACGTCCAGGCAAGGATGCTAATACCAAGGCGACGCGGCCCCGCGGAGGTGAAATAGGTTCAAGTACCAGCGAATCATCGGGTCCAACTCATAGCCAGAACCAGGGACCAGAGGTCCTTCAGCAGTGGACAGAAGTAAGGCGAAGCCGCAGGCCAGCCTCACTGAGTGGTACGGCGGGCCCTACTGTAACGACACTAAAGGCGGTGGAGCCTCGTAGCTATGTTCATCTGTGGAATATGGAGTCAAGCGCCGATGAGATCCGTACTTACCTGCGGGACCTGTGTCCCGGCGGGACCTGCTCAGTGACGGAACTTTCGGCGAAGGGTGACTACAAGTCATATAAAATAGGAGTTCCTGTACCGTATGAGGAAATGTGCCTGTCGCCGAAGTATGGCCGGTTAACGCCAAAATTAAGCCATGGATTGTGTATCCAGCTAGATATAATGCACGCAAACCAAACCAGCCCTTTCGTGACGGCGCCGACGGCGCGCAGAACCTGCCCTAAACAAGTAAGTAATATTGAAATATATTACCAGAACGCTAGAGGGCTGAGAACTAAATTAAATCGGTTCTTTACTAACATAGAATGTTCGGGCAGCGACCTTTTTGCCATCACAGAGACGGGATGCAATGACTCAATAGACGATGCAGAAATAGTACCTCCGGGGTTCCAAGTACTGAGGAGCGACCGCACGGACGGTAGAAAGCACGGCGGGGTGTTTCTAGCGGCAGCGCCACGGATAGACTTACGAAAGGTGGACGTACTAGCGGGCGTAAACGTGGAAAATTGTGTTTTTGAGATTATTGGGGCGACAGTTTTTTTAAATAATAATTTTTTGTTTTTTTGTAGTGTTGTATATATTCCGCCAAATAGTAATGACAATGATTTTATGATTTTATTTAGAATACTAGAAAACTGGTGCGCAAAATATAATTCATGTTTAGTTCTAGGTGACTTTAATATGTATTCTTGTAGTGATAATATAATCAATTATTTTGAATATGTAATGGCTTTCTGCGAGTTCGCTCAAAAAAATGAGGTACGAAATTGTAACGATCGAATACTGGATTTAGTGTTAGCCTCTCTGAGTATGCATGAGGTGGTGGTTCGCCCCGCGGACGAGGAAATGGTGCCGCGTGACGAACAGCACCCGCCGCTCGCGGTGTCGGTGCGTCGCGCGCCGCAGGCCACGCGCGAGCCTCGTTCCACGCCGCCATCCCCGCCTATAGACGAACAGCAGTGGAATTTTTCTAAAGCTGACTACCATTTACTGTACTCATCGATAGCGGAAGTGGATTGGAATCCCCTCTATGTTATACGAGATCCCGAAGAGGCCGTAGGTAGTTTTTATAGAATTTTATTTGATATTTTTGACAGTTGCGTTCCTAAAAAACGTCTGCCGAGAAAGAACTCTAGATACATATATCCAAATTGGTACACTGCGGAGATAATCAGAGAAATTAAAGTAAAGGCAAGACTACACAAGCAGGACAAGGTAAGTGGATCCAAATATGGAGCTTTCTCGAAATGTAGAGCCGGAGTGAAAAGGATGATAGAAGAGGCTCAGGTGCAGCATCAGAAACAAGTGGAGCATCGTCTGACGGAGGATCCGAAATCGTTTTGGAATTATGTGAGGGCAAAGCGAGGGGCCGTGAACCGAAAGCAAATCTCCCTGAATGGAAGAACTCTGACAGAAACAGAATGTGCAACCGAATTCGCAAAGTACTTTCATTCGGTTTACGGCACTTCGGTTGCTCACCTGGACGTGGCAGCGGCGGAGGCGATGAGTCACGCCAGTGCCGCGCGTGTGCACGTGCCGCGCCTGGCGCTGGCCGAGGTGCGCGCGGCGTTGGCGAGGCTCAAGCCGAAGCGATCCGCAGGTCCGGACGGGATCCCGGTCTATATTATGAGAGACTGTCGGATGTCTCTGGCCGAGCCACTCGCTTATATTTATAATCGTTGCCTAGAGGAGTCGCATTTTCCAGAACGATGGAAGATAACAAGAGTCATTCCTATACCTAAGGGCTCCGGAGCAGATGTGACCGAATTCAGACCAGTGGCCATTCTGTCGACGGCGGCGAAGATCTTCGAGTCGGCGGTGCAGCGCGGCATGCAGGAGCAAGTGTCGTCACGGCTATCCGATGCGCAGCACGGTTTCCGGCCGGCTCGTAGCACCTCTAGTAACCTCCTTGACTCAATGAACTTTATGCTACCGCGGGTCGACGCAGGAGTGCAAGTCGACGCCGCCTACTTCGACTTCAAAAAAGCATTCGACTTGGTCGATAATGACATACTGCTTCAGAAGTTGGCTACGATCGGCTGCACAACCAAACTGCTGCGGTTCTTCGCAAGCTACATGAAGAACCGGCAGCAATACGTCGACTACGCGGGATGCAAATCGGAGCCTTACTCTACCTTAACTGGAGTGAGCCAGGGAAGCAATTTGGGGCCTCTAGAGTTCATTATCATGGTCAACGATCTCCCGACAGTAGTCAAGGACGCGAAATGCTTGTTGTTCGCGGATGACCTCAAGTTACTCTTACCGATAAAAGACGAAGAGGACTGTAAACGCCTTCAACGTGACGTGGACAGAGTGGTAGAGTGGACTGCTATGAACGAACTACAGTTCAACGTCAGTAAGTGTTCCATCATAACTTTTAGTAGAGCGAAAACACCAATCCACCACAATTACCAGTTGAAGGGTTCACAGTTGAAGAGAGTCGATTCGGTGAGGGATTTGGGGGTTCGCCTCGACGACAAGTTGCATTTCCGTGTACATGTGGCTAACATCTGCAAGAAGGCATTTAAGACCCTAGGATTTGTACTCCGTCAGACGAACAACTTTACAAATATTAAAGCAGTAAAGACTCTATACGACGCATTGGTGAGAAGCCATTTAGAGTTCAATGCTGCGGTATGGGCACCACACGAGGCCAAGTACAGTCAAATGGTGGAGCGCATTCAAAACAAATTTACCAGATTTCTATACTTAAAGATTTACGGCATCTATCCGTTTTTCCCGTTGATGTATCCAACCTTGTTTGTTATAGGCATGGTTGGATACAACAAACTGGAGGTGAGGAGAGATGCAGCGCTCGCTCTGTATTTGGTTAGGATACTTCGTGGGATGATCGCCAACCCAGGCATTTTAGAGGAATTGCGGCTAAATGTGCCGGATGAGTTTGTGCACCGACGGAGGCGGCCCGCCCTATTGGCTGTACCAAGAGGAAGGACCAACCTCCTGAATAAGGCTCCTCTAACGCGTTCCATCCACACGCTCAATCTAGTAGCGGAGAGTGTCGATCTTTTTTATTGCTCCCTGAGCGAATGTCGCAGGACTCTGTTATTTATTTTGTGCTATTATAATTAGATTTGACATTGTGTAGTTATTTGACATGGTATATTGATTGACGAATTTTTATATTTTATTTGATTTGACTTTATGTAATTTGAATTTATTAATTGAAGAATTTTTACGTATATTGTGAAATTATTTGACATTGTATATTGATTAACAAGTTTTTATTTTATTTCTTTTATTTGACATTACGTTATTATTTTTGACATTTTGACATTTGGTTTGACATTATGTAATTCAATGTTATTAATTGAAGAATTTTATGTTAACGTGTACCTTTAAATTTTTAAGTTCATGTTCATTGTTTAATTGTTTTTAATTCTTTTATTTTTCTTTACACTATTGCATTAGGGGCCCCTGTAAAAATAGTGTAAGTACTTTTTATAAATAAATAAATAAATAAATAAATAAATAAATAAATTTTATAACGTATACAAATACGTTACCATAAACATTTTCATTTTGATAATATCAAAAGTCTACGAGCTAGAGCTCTGATTAATGGCGGACAGGTAGAAAATCCGATAGACAGCCGGAGATAGCAAAACTATGAGGGTTCCTTGTTGGTCTTTAAAACCATCATGTTAGGTATAGATAATTATTGTTAGTAAATACTTTTTCTATTATCTATTGGATTGTATTTCCTGTGGATGTCATGAGGTTGCCTGGCAACCAAATGGAGCACTAATGAACTCTTAAAATATCTGCTGATTTTTCGTTAGCAATTTATATAGATAAGGAGAAAAAAGGGAAGATGGCGAGGGAACGGACAGAGACTGTCGTCGGGATCGATTGGAGATGTTGATTAATGTATGGAATGCTGATTGTTACATGGAAATAAACAGTGTAATATCTTCCTTTTCTACTTAGCTCGTAAACGCTCTTTATGTACATATTATATTATTTTACTTACGTTAGGATATGTAACGGATTATACTGATCAACATAAACAAGCTGCGTCTTTAACCATATTTATGGTATTCCATTTTACTTTCGTATCCTTGACTTCATACGGAGTTTCCGAGCAGTTTAATCTGAACACCATCACAAATTTCTACCACATTTTACGATGTTTATTTATATTCATAACTTTTCATTGTAAAATCTTTGTTTACATTTTAATTAATCAAAATTGAAAGGTGATGGAAGCTGTCAATATATTTCATAAATTCTCAAATTAGCGAGAGGTCTGCTAATATTACAATGAAAGCTTTCATGACACTGTCTGGCTGAAACTTGAAATTCGAAATCCGAGATGGATTTGAAATGCGCGATTTGCGCAAAAAGTGAAGGGAGGACTGACATATGGGGAGTCAGATCCGAGTTTTGAGACAAAAATGATGAAAAATATTATCTATTAAGGAGGCCATACACGCTAGGTTTTGCATGATGGTTTTAGCCGTGCATGCATAACCGACAGGCAAGCCCTAGCGTGTATGTGATTAAACTGTACAGTTATCGGTGCATGTACATGCAACCGAGCAAATATCAAAATTGATATTTTATGCCGCTCGGTTATGTTTGCGTGCGAGCATAACCGAGCGTGTGTGGCGTCCGGCGAGCTTGCCTGCCACAGTTCTCAGTTTTTAATTGTTTGTGACGGCGGAAGGTCGCGCGCGCTCATCCTCGCGAAAATGGCGAGCCGCAAGCGCAATGCCACATTAGAAGAATTCATTGAAATTTATAAGTCGGAACCTTGTCTTTGGCGCGTAAAGTGCAAAGAATATCACGACAGAGACAAACGATCAACAGCATACGAGAAATTGATAACTAAGCTCAAGGAATTGGAGCCAACTGCTACAAAAGATGATGTGATTAAAAAAATTAATACGTTACGCAGTAACGTTAGACGAGAGAAAAAAAAATACGATGAATCTGTGAAGTCTGGAGCATCATCTGATGACATTTATAAACCAACACTGTGGTACTTTGAATTATTCAATTTTATTGGAGATCAAGATGTTCCTCGCAGCTCGCGATCTAACATTTCGGACTTTGACGAGAATGATTCGAATGTAAGTATAAATTAGTGAATTATTTATTTTGGAATTTATAGATTAGGTACGGCCGACCACAAACAATGTAGTAAATTTTTTCATATCGTTTATGTTACAATGAGATAGGGTAGGTAGGTACTCTCGACAACTTGTAACGCGTGATGTGTGGTCGTCTGTGCCTAAGTTTTTTGCAACGTCGTTTATAGCTTTACAAAATGTAGGTACCTACATAGATTGTTACAGTATAAACTCTTAAGCGGTGTAGTTGCTCATTTATTAATAAAACAATATTATTACATAAAAATAAAAGAAATATGTCACATTTCAATAAAACTATCCTGCCAAGGTACTTTGCATTCATTGACAAAGTAAGTTTGGTATTCTAGTCTGACTTTTTTTGCATCATTCAGGACATTTCCTCGATTTTGTACTTACTACTAATTTTCTACGTTTGAACGTGTGGCATCGTAGCCCGTGGTAACAACAGTTCCATTATCCACATTTTCTCGATAAAAACATCTTGGAGGTGCATATGAATTAGGAGTGTGCTCCATTAGAAAGTTGTGCAAAACACATGTAGCCATCACCACTTTTTCTATATTGTTTGGTTCTAAATTGATCTGAGTATGGTAAATGCGAAATCTTGATGCTAGTATGCCAAAAGCGTTTTCAACTATTCTTCTTGCGCGAGATAATCTATAATTAAAAATTTTTTTTTCGTAGCTGCTCAAATCCGCTTGACGATATGGTTTCATCATGTCAGGTCTCAACGGGAATGCGTCATCAGCAACAAATACATATGGCAAACACCTTGAACTGTGTTGAATCGGTTCGGAATTTGGAAGATTTAAATGTTTCATTTGTAACTTTTCAAAAAACGTTGTATTCTGCAAAACACCTCCGTTGGAAACTCTTCCATTTGTACCAAAATCTGCTAATAGAAATCGGTATTTGGCATCAACTATTGCCATAAGAACCATGCTATGTCGTCCTTTGTAGTTGTAGAAATAAGATCCACTATCAGCAGGTGGCACTATGTCTATGTGTTTTCCATCTATGGCACCCAAGCAGTGAGGAAAATTCCATCTCTCTTCAAAAAGTTGTGCGGTTTCCTTCCATTTATCCGATGAATCTGGAAACTAAAATAAATATTATTTTGTTGTGTTATAGGATGCTGACAACTCGACTGAAAATACAATAGATACAACGGATAATGCTGCTACAAATGTTAGTACAGGGAATACAGACGATATTACGACACCTAAGAATACTCCATTACCTGCTACTAGACCGGGAAGAAAGAAAATGACAGAGCAAGATCACTTAACTACTGACATATTACTATCTGTGAAAGACCATTTTAAGCGTCCTGCTTCTACTCGAGGAACAGAAGATCGTTACGATCTTTTGGGAAGATCTATCGCAATCAAATTAAGATCATTAGACAAGCGTCAACGCTTGATTGCGGAGAAGTTAATTAACGACACCCTGTTCGATGCCGAGATGGGCAATCTGAATACCGAAGCAATTCAGAATCGTCGAAGTTTAACTTTTGTTTCTTCACCAACTCCTAGTCTCTCACGAACTCCAAGTCCTTCGCCCTCACTAGTTCAACAATATTATACACAACCGTATACTCATACCGCTTCTGTTGCGCCTCAAATTCAACCCTGCGTATCTCCGATACAACAGTACAACACCCAACAACAAAGGTACACGATTTCTCCTGCACCGCAAAGTCAGCCCTGCGCATCTCCAATTCAACAATATAACACTCAACAACAAACTACTTCTCCTGCACCACAACGTCAGCCCTCTCCAGCACTACAAGAAGAATTTGTCACACAAATAACAACAGCAACATTTTATTCAAATTTTAATTAACAAATGATTTAAATAATATATGTACATACATATGTAATTGGTTAATTAAAATATGTACCTACCTATTAAACTTGTCTAACGATTTGAATTTGGTTTTAATTATTTACTCACCTGTAAATAGTCGTCTTTCAGTGCTTCATAAATAGCATCGCATGTTTCTGGTATTATTCGGCCCAAAGCCTGAGGTGATATAATAGCAGAATATTTAAGACACTCGTATGTTCTTCCTGTTGCAAGAAATCTTAATGTTACTGATAGTCTCTCATGTGCTGATATTGCTTTCCTCATAACAGTATCTTGTCTTTGTATTAACGGAGTAATCAATGATAATAGTTTCAAATAATTTTTTTCATCCATTCGTAAAAAATTTTTGTAATCTGTTGGTGTAAATCTCAATTCATTTATCAAATTTACGTGGGAGAATTGCTTTCTTTTCAATAACCAGCGCTTAGACCATTCAGTGCGCTCTCATTTTCTTTTTCTGTTCTGCAGAACAAGTGTTAGGCCAAGTACAGCTATCACATCGTCGTCGTCCATTGCGTCCTACACACCATCACGTACTACGTAGCTCAACTCAGAGTTCATGTCAAGACGGTGCATGCAAAACCTAACGTGTATGTGTAGTATGAAACTCGGTTATGCTTGTCGGTTTTGCATGCACGGCTAAAACCATCATGCAAAACCTAGCGTGTATGGCCTCCATTAGTGGAGAGAAAAATGGAGAGTCTGAGCCAATTCTAGGCAGGGAAACGCTACGGACCCATATCAATTAATGGACCAATGGTGACGAGGATCTTATATTGATGAAAAGAGGACGTCCCCATCCATCCGAAAAATACCAGGGACGGAAATAATCTTAATCATGAAACTATGTGTGGAACTCTCTGGTTAGTGATACTCTAACATCTTCTAAAAGCCAAATGAAAGAAACGTACAAACTTTTAAATTAGCAGATCTATAAAATAACGGAAACTTCTTTGAATTATTGATTTTCTTTTTATTTAATGTGTGATATTTGTATAATATAGTAACTGTGCTTATAAACTTTATTTTTATTTCAAAGCAGAAAGCTTCTCTCAGTATTTTTTTTTAAATTTCAACTTAATTTATTAAATTAATTGCAGCTAATAATCCTCTTTTTATAAAAGGGGATTGTAATGCTACAACAGTTTTAGTGATTGTACATCTGTTTTTGGATTTGGATTATCTGACCTGCAAAAGGTCAGAAGTGGGATCGACGGAAAAAACATCATCTAAAAATGTTCCGTACCACGTCCGTTTTAAACATAACAAAAGGATAATATAAAAATGGGCGAAGGTTCTCTGAAGGATCAAAATTGGATAAACGTGTGACCAAACGAGGGGAAGGTTTGGCACATGTTGGATCAGGAGAATCTAAATTGGATAAACGTGTGACCAAACGAGGGGAAGGTTTGGCACATGTTGGATCAGGAGAATCTAAATTTGATAAACGTGTGATCAAATTAGGGGAAGGTTTGGCACATGTTGGATCAGGAGAATTTAAATTGTTTAACGTGCGACCAAACGAGGGGAAGGTTTGGTGCATGTTGGATCAGGAGAATCCAAATTTGATAAACGTGTGATCAAACGAGGGGAAGGCTTGGCACGTGATGGAACGGATGGACATAAGAAGGACGCAGACATGACCAGACGAGGGGAAGGTCTGACTCATGGTGAATCGGAAGGACATAAAGGCGCAGGTATGACCAGACGAAGGGAAGGTCTGGTATATGGCGAAACGGAGGAACGAGGTACTTCTGTAAAAAAAACATGATTTGGAGGATACGCAGCGGAAATGGCGTTGGAGCAGGAGGGATCGCAATGAGACTAGTAAGATATCCAGTTCTGAAGATGAGCAGAAAAGGAGAACAAGACCTAGAGAGACCAGGAGTATTCTTTGAGTCAACTCTCAAGAGTTAGCATTCCGTCTTATGAGACGGAATGCTAGACTGAAGATCTAAAAGTAAGATAGATAGATAGATAAACACTTTATTGTGCAAGGAAGAACACAGAAAAGATGATGCTTGGCACTACGGTTGTACAATAGGCGACCTTATCGCTAAAAGCGATCTATTCCAGGCGGTCTTTGGATGGACGGGATGGACAAGAAGCCAAGGAGTTGGCGGTGTACAGGAAAAGTTGCCTATACTTGGTCTAATACATGGAAACACAAATGTTACAATAACTATGTAAAAATGCCTATAATTAGGCCTACAAAACAAAAGTTACACAGGGAAAGATGACACACATACCAGCCAACGAACAACTTTCTATAGTGATAGAAGCTAGCAACCATTTGGCAGTTTCCAGATATGGACAGATAAAGGTTGTGGACTTTGATTTTAAATATATGAATAGATTTAGATGGGCGAATGGATGGGGGTAAAGAGTTCCATAGGTGTACGGCTTGAACAGTGAAGGATTCGCCATACATGGCTGAACTGTGAACGGGAGTAAGGAGTTGGAGAGTGTCAGACGAACGCAGATCACGATCGTTTGACTGGTGCAGAAAAGTGGAGCGTTCCTTTGAATAGTAGGGAGACGAAGGCAGGAGAAGGATGTTGTGTGGCAGCTTCAGGATATGAGCATTTCGGCAAAGGCGAATGGGGAGCCGCTTGGGCTTCGTGCGAGATTCTGAAGCATGGTCATATTTACGCGGGCCAAATGTGAGCCGAATGCGGAGGTTTTGAAGACGCTCAGGTTTGTTAAGATGGACTTCGGATGGATCAAGATGGCTGGCGTCTGCATGATCTGTTATTTGATAGAGCGGGAATTGTGCTGGCATAACTTTGGTAGCGGTTGGCGGAAAATTACGAAGTCTTCGTGAAGACGCGGATGATGCGAGCGTTTTTCGACTAATTTCAGTAGTCCACGGCTGCCATGTAATCGATAGTTACGTCATAAATAAATATAGGTAGGTAATTGTATTTTTGTGAAATGGTTGGCATATTACAATATGAATGTATGTACTCGTAAATTAAAAAGCTAAGCGTGAGGGCACGCTAGCTAAAAAGGAGCACTAATGATCTCCTTAAATATCTGCTGATTTTTCTTAAGCAATTTATATAGATAAGGAGAAAAAAGGGAAGATGGCGAGGGAACTGACAGAGACTGCCGTCGGGATCGATTGAAGATGTTGATTAATGTAAAGAATGCTGATTGTTATATGGAAATAAACAGTTAAAGTGATTGTACATCTGTTTTTGGATTTGGATTATCTGACCTGCAAAAATCAGTATTCCCGTTTTGTTATATACAGCCCTGTTCTCTTTCATTATTGCTGTATTTGATTTTCTTGGGTAAGTAAATAATTTCGCAGACCATTGTGATGAAACCGTTTTATACAGCAACCTATCTTTAGAAACTCAGGGGTCGGGGACTCTACAAGAATTCCATGTAAGGTGCCAGAATTTATTTAGCACCATAATGACTTACGTTTTGCTACACAAATAAGTAGCTACCACTTTCCAAGCGAAACGTAATCTTTACCAAAAGTTAACCTTGTAGGCTTATTTACGAGGTCTGAAGGACCCTTTAAGATCTAGGATACGCTGTATGCATCCTGAGTCGATGGAAAAAGCTCTAGAGTTTGTGCAGGAAGAGGAAGAGGAAGATGCTTTATATGCAAGAGCGTAATAGAGGTACATCTAGTAGAAAGGATTGGCAGCAGCCGTTCGCGAGCGCACCGAGGTTTAATCTCCCTGTCAATAACTTTGTGCCTAGTCTGACCAACGGACTTTGACAAATGAGACAACCCATTTTTAGTTTACCTGGTCCATCAAGGCCGAACCCCATGCAGGTTCAACCAAATCAGAGCTGGAAGCCTAACCCCGCGCCTCAACAGATGTTCTGCGCCCCTCCATATAATTATAACCCACAAAGTAACGTTTTTGGGATGTCATACAGACCTCAGCCACAGAAACCGAGCAATTTAGGCTATGCCCCGCGTCCTACCCCCATGAGTGGCGTTAGTCATTTCGCGGAGAGACGTTTACCTCAGACAGTACATGACTGGCGAACACACAGGAATCCGCCCCCGAGTAACTATTTCAAGACTCGCGTGAAATTAACTTGAATGAGTTAGACGGCTATGACAATTATGATTACAGCTACGATTATGATAAATACTCCGAGTGCTACAAAGATTATTAAGCGTACGAACAGTACCCTGAGTATTGCGTGAATGATCAATACGCAGCCGCCCCTATCTCCAGCTATTCTGAACCACTGGTAGTAGAGGCCGGGCTTAAGCCCCCGAACAAAAAGCTGAAAATTATCGGATAGAGTCGAGTTCAGAAATGCCAAAATAGAAGTTAATTTCTATATTCATAGCCAGTTAGGTTATATTCAAATCGCGAGCCCCCTTTAAAGTTATTAATCGATACAAGAGCCAACCAGTCCTTTATTAGTCCCAATGTTGTAGGAAAATATTTCCGTCATATACCGTTGAAATACGATCCATTTGAGGTAACGAACGTAATGTTACTAGCTCTGTGGGTTAGAGCCTGTTCAGATGGAGCGTTTCAGATGGAACATTCGCGCGTTCTCCATCTACTAGAGCCACATACATCGCGTCCAGATGCCTACGCGCGTTTCTTAACTCGCGCGTAAAACGCGTGTAACGTGCCGGATTCTCGACACGCGCGTTTCGCGCGCGAGCGCCGCGCGAGTTGATATACTCAGGCGCCATTGCTGCGTCCAGAAGTGCGCGCGAGTCCGTGGCGAGTGGACGTATTTAATGCAAAATGGAGCTTGATCATTTTGATACCTACGAAACTTTTTATTGCCAAGTTGAAAATGAGTAGCCACATGGGATATGGAATATTTGGATTATTATAATATAGAGTCATAAGGCGGAATAACTGGGAAGAAATAGTCGAGACTTTTTGTGAAACTTTCAACTTCCTCCTTGTTTACGACGTTTCTATCGGCGGTATGCAAACCACAACACAATTGCTTTTCTGGCTCCATGCTTATAACTGTCCCTAGGTCCCTCCCATACACATCGCGCGTAGGAGCGCACGTAAAACGCGGCATCTGGACGCAAGACAAATTTAAACGCGCGAGGGCACTCGCGCGTAGAACGCTCCATCTGGACAGGCTCTTAGAGTAGAGAGAGGAGGAGCCTGCCTAACGCTGCCGTATGCGAGAGAGGCGCCGTAACGCGTTACGTAACGAAGCGGTTAACCCCTTTACATAAGAAGTTATCACTTCAACAAATGTATATACTTATGTAGTATATATAGAACATCTATGACACCTCAGTCGGACGGTTAACTGTGTGTCTTTTAGCTCGTACTTGTATTTAATAATTTACGGCATAAAAGTGATTTATTTTTGAAGGTTTAGCACTACATTTATTTCTCATTACTTTATTCACACGTTTATAACAGTTTTGAATCAAATCAGTGCGTATTTGAGCGAATTCCGCAATACTCAGTTGACTCAAGAATATTTTTAATCATCGAAAGAAGGTACAGTGTCGCCGGTGACGCCCAACTCCCGCAAGGCATTCTCACGGTTACGCACTGTACTTAACCGTGAAAGTCGCGTGAACATAGCGCGGAACGCTTGCGCTCGCATCACAACTACGAGTGGCACAGAGTAAAGAGTGCAGAACGGACACGACCCACCCCTACACTTACCTATCTGTGAGGCAATTTTATATTGACTATCTAACCAAAGTTCAAATAGCCAACTCTGTACATTAACCAACATGAAGTGTGAGGGGTGCATGAAATCTATCAAAGACTCAAATTCTATTAAGTGTACTACTAACACATGTGATAAAACTTTTTGTTCACTATGCATAAATATTAAAACGGAAAAGCGGCAGCTATGGAAGTGCCCTGACTGCTGTGCTGCACAGAGGAGAGGAGGGGATAATAGCCTCACACCAATTCGAAGCGGCTCTGAAAACGTCACCACCCGCAAGAAGGCCGATTCCACGGGTTCTGAGATAAATCAGCTCACTGAGCAATTGTACCTCTTAACCAATGAATTCTCATCTGTGAAGACCAAATTAGATGATCTGACCCAGTCTCTGCTTACTTCTGCTTACTTTAGGGCTAAATGATGATGTGTTATATATCTGGAGTAATTTTTGAATTTTATATTAATTAAATCTGCTTACTAACACACCAATTCGCAAAAAAATGCAGTGTCTCCGTGACAAGACCTCTAGAGTATTTCGACCCAGTCTAAAATTTAGCCCACGTAGGATTCAGACATCATCTCTTATGAAGGTTGGATAATGTATTAATAATATAATATAATATATATAATGTTGAATAGTGTATGTTGGTGCCTACAGCTCAAGTACCTACATTAGTTTCCTTAGCGTATGCGGAAACAAAAGAACATGAATATTATTTGAATATTTATAAGTGCAAATAGTCTGGAACGCTTTTTGGTCTATTGTTTGTAAAAAATTTATTTAGCCTTTAACATTAGGCAAATAGTATGTACTAGGCAAATGATTATAAATAGGGGAATAGCGCGGAGCTGCAGGCATAGTTATTAATGAGTTCTATGTTAGACCAGGGTGTGTTAAGTGTTTCGGATCCCATTTACCTAGAGGTAATAAAAAAAATAACCAGACATAAAGGAAATAAGGATGCCAGGCTTGAAATTCAATCAACTAAAACTATTTTTATATTAATATCACAAAGACTACTTTGAATCGTCTTTTTAAATGCTAGTGCATTTAGGTGTTGGTTCCTCTTAACCCCAGTTCAAGAAGAATCCTGCAAGAAACTCATCTGGTTTTAACACTTCTTTTGCGTTCTAACAAAGCTTCTTGATAATAGTGTTACGGATGCCGAGTTGAGTTAGAGCAGGTTCATTCTAAGCTCCATCGTTATCTGAATTATCGGTTTTTTTATATAATCTAAATAATTTGCTATATTATAATAACAAAATCCTTTGTTATCTGAATTATCTGTTTTTTTTATTATAAACTAAATAATTTGTTGTATTATAATAATATAATATGACAGTTTATGTATTATTACGTTTTTAAATTTTCCAATCCACAAATCTAGTACGTCGCTTGAGACCTTGTTATAAAAGCGTTGCCCTATAAAATATTTACCTACTTTAGCGAGCTTGGCTGTAGAAACAGCGAGTTTATTTTTATTTCTAGTTAAAATTATAATTATTGCTATTTTTTATAATTGACTATTTTTGAAGAGAAACATTTGATTTTCATATATATAATGGCAAGGCACAGCCATCATATTTATTTCCTTAAACTTATTTCTTAGTGTTTCTCCATGTCATAAATTGCATAAACAGCCCTCTTCTGCAACACAAATATGGTGTTAATATCTGCAGCACTCTCCCACAATACAATGCTGTAAGATAGAATCACAATTACAACTCACATTTAGCTTATATTAGTTTTTCATTAACTTCTTTTTCAAATGTAACTGTGTGCACAATTCCTTCAGTTTTTTGATGCTTGGTAAAAAGTATTCTCCTCCTGGCATTGTATGGCTTATTATTGTGAACGTTTAATAACACAAGTTCGCTAAGTAAAAGTAAACACTTGTTGTGGTAAGGAGTTTAAAAATGTTTTTTATTACGTAATTTACCTATAATTGAACAATGGGAATGTAAATTGTATATCAGCTACTTCTAGTGTTCTGTTATAATTATAAGGCATCATTCTAAGTAGCTGATGTTCTAGCAATTTTAATTCTACAAACAGGGCGTACCACTTACAAAATAAAACTTTGAGTATTTGAAAGAAATATTCAAAAAAGCTAATATTCTCATAATTCATAATTGTACATCCATAAGTTTCGACTAAAAAGTCAACAGATCCTTTAATTTTAGTCTAAACATCATAAAACAGCAACTGAACTGTAGCTAAAATAAGTTAAAGCTCATGTAGTATGTTGTGTAACACCCGATTATGTGATCATTATTATCACCTCCGGGTAAAAATGATGGTATCGCAAAAGAGCTCTAATTAGACTACGGAAAAGTGGGGGCTCTTCTAATACAGGTTATTTTTAATATAACAGAAAAGACCCCACTCCAAAAAATTTACTACTTTATTGAAAATAATATTTTAAGTCACCTCCCCTACATGTAACGTAGGTACAGATATTTGATATATATTGGAAGTACTTAAAATGAGATTTATGCTGAATTATAAACCTTAACAAAAGTTACAAATGCTTCATACTGACTGGCCTGTTAGCTCAGTTGGTAGTAGCTCTGCCGTCTGCGCTGTAGGTTGAGGGTTTAATTTCCTCCCAGGATAAGCATTTTGTGATGAACACAGGTGTTTGTTCTGTGTCTAGGTGTTATAATGTATCATATGTATGAATTTTAAAATATATAAGTATTCTATCAGTCATCTGGTCATCATAATACAAGCTATGCTTAGTTTGGGGCCAGATGGTGTTGTGTGCATTGTCTAACAATATTTATTTATATTATTTATTTACCTATACTAAAATACTTTTTTTGGCTAACTACATGGTAGTAAAATGGTTTGAGCCCTGACCTAGTAATTCTTATCCTTATTGATTGTGGAAGCCTTCACTATGCGTGGCAACATGCGCTTGCCACATTGTCGCGTAAGGTGAAAAAGGTAAGAAAAAATGGAGAGAATAAGTAAGAAAAACAATAAATAGTTCAAAAAAGTGTATTCCAAGTCAGTCAGGGTCGGATAGTTCAAGCCAAAGTCATGTTTTAGTCCGTTCAGTTTGGGAAATACCGCACTCTCCTTTGGCATTCTCGTCGACGGCCTTCTGCCGTGTCTCCCAGGCAGCGTCCTGGAACAAGCGCACGTTAGCAGGAAGAGCAGTGCTAATCCCGGTCTTCCCGTCTTCAGCGTTCAGTCTCCCGTCTTCTAGCAGCTAGGTTTAGGCACTTTAAGCTACGGGGTGTTCCTGGAATCGCAATACTCAGGTATTACGATCACGTAACGAAAGGTGTTTCAGAAGAAAGCCTAGGGATCACACAGTACTCCGCACTACAATTCAGACTACAATAACTCCCAAGGTGAAAAGAAATAAAGGCGGCGTTTAACATTAGCTAGCACAGCAATAAGAATAAGGTTAGATGAGAATAAGGTCTAGGTTCAATAAAAACTTAAAACACAGCTTACCCAGTATTGGGAACACAGTTGGCACTGAATATAGTTTGAAAGTTACAATTAATGTATAACGTAACGGTTATTGCGCGGAAAAGTGGCGTTTGAGCTCGGGTAGACACCTCAATACGAATGAAACTCGTCGTATGTCGAACCAGTTTCGCGCTGTGAATTAGCTAATAGTAATGCCGCCCGTGTGAGTTTGTCTGTTCCTAAATAAGTTCTGTTACAACATATTTACATATATTACCTTTAGAGGAACGGAACACTAAAAACTATATTTTTGCAGGTTAAACTCGACACCACAATGACCTCAACTCCGCAATGCGACGACCCTACGCTCACCGAGATACTACCCCCTAGTGACGGGAACCAGGTTGTCATCTCGGGTATGTCTGGCCTTTACCCGAAGTCCAGATACGTGCGGGATCTTGAGAACATTCTTTATAATAAGGTGCGTGCGTTACAAAACTGATTAGCATGTAAATTAACCAACTATCCGAAACGATGTTGATGGCATAGCATGCATATCGTTTGATGGAGTTCCACATAATTTTATTGGTGGTACTGAAGACGTACTTTTTCCTCTGAGCTGAAAGACCAAACACTTACTTTTTGTCACATTATACTTTAAGCTGTGCCTAAGAACATAGCTCTCACAGACAGTCAACATTATACCACAAACCGATGCACTCAGCAACACCATTTCATCTGCGTAACTAATATAGTTGACACAAACTTCATCAATATGACAGCCGGCATAGGTGCTACTAAGCTCACATAGAAGAGCATTAACGTACAGGTTGAAGAGCTTCGGAAGGTTCAACCCCCCTTGCCTCACCCCACCACAGCAACGGTTCCGAATAGACTCCCGTCCATCTCACTACGTTGACCTGATTTTTGTACCAACATTTAAAGATGTTGTTCAACTCTGATGGCAGCAGTGTTTTTAACTTAGTATGTCCTAGTTAACCAATTCAAATGATTTTGAGAGGTCAAGGAAACAAGCATGAATGGGAGTGTTATGGTGAGTGTAGTACTTGACGGACTGCTTTAAATTCAATTAGAAAATCTCTAAAAAAACCAGGTCTAAAGCCGAATTTATTGTCATGTAATTTCAGATAATGGTCTAATTAAGCGTTAAGCAAATATAGTTGCCAAAGATATAGATCTGTAATTAGACTAGTCACTTATATTTCAAGTTTTGTTTTTCACAATAATATACCACGGTATTCATCATAGCAGGCGGTATATATGAGTGTCCTGAACATAGTCGATAGTCGATATCGATATGCGAAAACTATTAATTGGTCTTTAGTTATCTATTTAGTTCATAGTTATAGTATTAAGAGACTGTTTGTTTTCCTAAGAAAATAAAATAAAATAAATAAATAGTGCATAAAACGTCGCGAGTACTCGGTAAATAAGGGCCTGCATGTTTAAAGTGCTTGATGCTGAGTCCATCGTGTCCTGGAGACCTACCATGCGACAACGATTTTACAGCCCTTTTAAATTTATTAGCTTAAAACCTAGTAGGGTAGGGCGGGGCTAGTTGAGCAATTTTTCACTTGAGCGGATATAGCTCCTCAATGATAAGTCTCAATGAGTTGTTATGCGGCTTAATGGATTAGTAATTTATCCCTTAGCAAAAGTGTCCATTGTATTTTTTTTGTAACAAATCTAATTTAAGAGCTACAGCTGTTTAAATGCAGAAAATCAAGTACGCTCAATGTACCCCATAGGTGAGGTAAGTTGAGTATGGGGCAAGTTGAGCACTAAGAATGTCTAACCAAACCATGGGTTCAATGTTGACAAGAGCTAAAGTAAAATATGTGTTTAACAATCAGCTCATTATTTATAGTCTTTTAGTGACCGAACAACAGATTTTAAAGTAGTTTTCTTTGAATAATTAACCAAAATTAGAATCAACAAAACGTATCTTATCGTAAGATTTACTACAGCATTAGATTTAGTCTTTCTGTTGAAAATCAGACTTAAATGTTTATTTTTTATAAGATATAAGCTATATGGGTAAAACACCCATATAGCTTATATCTTATAAAAAAAATAACTAGATCTTTGGAACTTAATGGTCATTGTCACTGTTGCAATTGACATAAATATAAGTAAGTTTATATAGGCTTAGTGACAAAACAAAAAAACTTAAAGTAATTTTCTTTGGATAATTAACTGAAAATAGAATAAACAAAACATAAACATATCTTAAGACTAACTTCAGGATTAGATTCAGTCTTTCTGTTTAAAATCAGACTTAAATAACATATTAATAAGATCTTAGTAATATAATCGACGTTGTCATTGTTGTAATTGACACAAACGAAAGTAAGACCAGCACCTGAAACACATTTTGTATGTCCCCGTTCCCTGCCAGCTTTTTAAATCTTCAGTAGTGTAAGAACATCTTGTAGTCTTCCTCTTGTAAGTCCGCATCCTAACAAGAATAAAACATTTATTACATTAGTTGTTTGTGTCATGGGTGACCCCATGTTGAGCAACTTTAGCTCAACTAACACCAACCCGGAATTTTAAAACAAAAGTGAGGTTATAAAAAAATCGTAAGAATTATACCCAGAACCTTTCCACATATCAATAATTCTCTGAAAGATTAACACTTACCTGATTGAAAACAGATAACAATTGACAAATACAGACAAAAACTTGCGATAAACGACGTTTTTACTTTTTGGTAACAAAATAAACAAAACGCACGGACGCTTAACTCGCTCGTCAAGCCGCCACTAGCGATCGCGTGGTGATTACCCCTCCCACAACCCCTTCTTTCCGCCATACGATGCCCATACGTACGATGAATAGTATGCGAGATATAACGATTGCCCAACTTGCCCCTATGCTCAACTAGCCCCGCCCTACCCTACCTAAGTCTTGAACACATGACCCCACATTGATCACAGACTGTGATGGTCTTAATGGTGATTGTATAGTGAAGTTTTCCGTAAACAAGTCAGCTATGTCTTTAGAATCCCTGACAACCACAACATTCAGTGCTTGGCCAGACTGCAAAAGCGGGCGCGGGGCGGGCGCGGTGCGACAAACTCAAACTTAGGAACTTCATTTAAGCGTCCATAGTGGGCACGCGGGTGCGGGGCGAACGCGGGAAGCAGCGTGGGCTACTTGGCGCGAGAAGCGAGCGGGCAACTCACGCCATAGTTCGTTCATATAAGTGGCCGTAATGAAAGCGCGGGCGTCAAGCGACAACCCACGCGGGAGCGGAGATATCAAACTAGTTCGAGCAAACCACGCGCGTTCTTGTGATGGCGTCTTCACAAATTAATGTAGAATAATTAATAAGTGCTATTCAAGCACGACCTGCACTGTGGATGTCGAAACAACGTAAATACAAAAGCATAAAAGTTAATTTAATATTGTAGAATTAAATAAAATCAAAAAACTTTGGAGATTGCTCTTGCAATTTTTTATTTAATTTAAATATTGCCATTTAATGTAAGATATTTCCAGTACAAATAAGTCTTCTTCATCCATATTATATTTTGACAAACACTGGGATACGACACTTGGAACGAGGCTGCGCTCCACTGCGGACAGGCACAGTCGTGCGCGTTCGCGCCGCTCCCCGCACCGCGCTGCCAGTCTGGCCAAGCACTCACAAGAAGACCCGGTCTACTATTCAGTTTGCTAGTAGATTTTAAAAAGTAACGAAAATCCTGTTTTGTATGTTGTGATCCATTTTTCGTACATTTTATATTTAAGCACGCCCAGAACTTGGTTTTCCACAATTTTCCCAAAGGTGATATCTATACCTAGCCTGCCTGTGAGCACCACTTACATGCTTGTTTCACCCTACAACAGGTATTTTTTCCTATACTCGATCTACACTCAAAGTCTGATTGTCTGTAGCGGCCTGGCATAAAGTGTTCACAATTTTATAATACATAATGTCAATAGATAGATTAAAACTTTATTGTATACAAAATGAACACATAAGAAATAATAGAAATGCAATTGTATAATGAACAGCCTTATCGTTAAAAGCGACCTCTTCCAGGCAACCTTTATCAATAACATGTCTATGGTCAAAATTATTACATGTATAGTCACAATAATTTTCAATTCATATGGAAAATCTATTTCTCTCAATTTAATATGTTTCTTGTCTCTGCTACCCCGTTATACGTTATTATTAAAAGTACACTGTATATTCTGATTAATTAATAATTTAGGTTTTATTATATTAAAATTATTTATTAAAATTAAAGGATAGTGATCTTACCATAATACGTCATATTTAATGTGTCTAACGGTTATCTGCGCGGGGGTTGTAGCAGTGTGACAGTGGCGGGTGTCGGCGTCTTGTGTGGCCCGTAACGACCACAAGTGGCGCGTTGCGGACCCTCCTGGCTACATGTGTGCGGCGCGTATATACAAAATATATGAAAAAGTGTGTTAAGTAGCTGTCGCTGGCCACCAGTGGCTGTGGTCGATGGCCCATTTGCGCCGAGCCTTAGTGATCACACAGTGATAGTTGATGTATATGTATAGTTTTGTAAGTGAGATAAATGGTATCTCACTTACAAAACTATACATGTTCGAGTTAAGTCCTAATAGTTCTACATCCGCTCATAACCAGTCTTGTTCCTAACAGAAAGTAATCAGTTCACAAAAGAATAGAGCATTTGGACGAGCATTATAGTCACCGAGTATAAAGTATACTAGGTAATTCAGTATTTTCCTTGCTTATTATCGCACTCACCACAACGAGACAATCTGTAAACTCCGCCAAGTTTGACACTGGACCATAGGCATATACACACTGAGCGCTAAGAAATACCTTTGACCATAAACTATTTTTATATATATATGGTAGCGGACGCAATGAATCGCGCCCGAACGTACCGGCAATTACAGCGATCTGCTCGCCTTGCAATAGCGTACCAGTTGACCGCCTAGCCAACGTATCCGAAGCTGCCGCCCTCTCCGCCACCTCCACCCTCTTTGTAGCCGCCCGGTCCAACGTCACCGTCTCGACAACGACATCAATGGGTTGCTCAGTTTGAAGGTAGATTTGAGATAAAAGGACACTATTTTCCTTTGCTGAACTTGATTCCTTGCTGATGCAATCTGTTAAAATCATGTCAAGATGTTTAAGACTGATTTTATTATTATAATTGCAGCCACCTCTTCAAGTATTTATTTTTATATTAATATATTGGTAATATAAAAAAAGTTAATGTAAAAATATATAGTCGATTAATTTGTATTGAAGTTCCTTTTTGTCGATGTCTTTAACTCATCCACGTGATCGTTTGTGACATACATTAGAATTTTGGAGCAATCTACATGTTCAAAATGAATTAAGGGTAATTTTTCCAAGATACGAGCAACAAAGATTGGTATGAGTTCCGGATCTGTTCCTTTGAAAAGAAATATAATACTCGTATGTTCAATGTCACGAGACTCGGGTAATACGGGTGCAACATTAGCATTTGTCATGATTTTTGTCTTGCTCATGTTCATTTTAAAACCCACCTGTTGGGAGACGATATTAAGGTCGCTGAGCATTGTGCCAAGGTCTTACAGCGATTCTGCCATGAGGACTATATCGTCGGCAAATCGAAGGTGAGTGATGTGTTCGCCATTGATGTTGATACCATGTCTGTGCCAGTACAAGAGCTTGAAAATATCCTCCAATGCAGAGGTGAACAGTTTCGGAGAAATAACATCTCCCTGTCTCACCCCTTTATGCAATGGGATTTGATTCGTGCTCTGGTCCTGGAGTCGGATAGACATGGTGGCGTTACTGTACAGACATTTCAATACTTCGATATACCGATAGTCGATTTGGCACCGCTGGAGTGACCGCAACACTGCCCAGGTTTTGACAGAATCAAAGGCCACTTTGTTTAGCGTTTTTGGACTATGAAAAAAGTCCACAAACGCTAAACAAAGTGGCTGGTTATACTCTTCGGTCTTCTGTATAATCTGCCGGAGCGTATTGATGTGGTCTATGGTGTTAAAGCCTTTTCGGAACCCGGCTTTTTCGGGAGGCTGGAAGTCGTCATACCTACGAGCGAGACGATTAGTAACTACTCCAGAAAACAGCTTATAGACATGGCTCAACAGCGAGATGTGCCTGTAATTCTTTAAGAGGGTGGTACTGTTCGAAAGGGAACCCTTTCGAACAGTACCACCACGCTCCTGTTCCACGCCTCTGGCGTAGTTCCCTCAAGGATTACGAAGTTGAACAGCTTCTGGAGGACGTTAAGTACCGGTGTTCCACCCGCTCTCAGAAGCTCTGTCGTTATTCCGTCTCCCCCGGTGCCTTGTTGTTTTTAAGCTGCTTGAGAGCCGTTCGGATCACGTATAGGCTGACGTCCGGAATGTCTTCTGTGTAGTGTCGGGTTAGGCGGGCTCTTGCATCGCTAGTCGTGCTTATAGTAGGACTTTGCGATGAGGTGTATGGTTGTTCATAGTGCTTCTCGAGCTCTCGTAAAACTTCAGGCTTCGAGGAACCGACACTGCCACTGTCGGTCTTCAGCTTCGTCAACAGACTTTGCCCAACAGACAGATCTCTCGCGAACACTTTGGAACCTTGGTTGCGCTTCATTGCGTTCATAATACTACACGTATTAAAGAGACACATACAAATTATATATATATACGAATCGAATTGAGTCACCTCCTTTTTCCTCCAATGAGACAGCGAGGTATCGAAGTACACGAAAACATCATCGATGTATACAATATTTGATATTGATATTTCAGCTCGACCGATTTGATAAAATTTTAACTACTAATATACTTTAATATACTTCACAGGTGGTCCACCTGTGAAGTATGGGACCCTTTTAAATCGGTTCAGGCGTTTTCTAGTAATCGGTGAACATTCATAACAAAAAAAAAAGATTCCGACGAATTGAGAACCTCCCCCGTTTTGATAAAGTCGGTTAAAAGAGTTCAATCTGTAGTTTGTTGCCTCTAAAAATACATAAGTTGCGAAAGAGGTAAGTCATTAACGTACCATTTCCACAATTTCATTGCCAAGGGGGCAGAGGATATAGCCAGGTTCTCAAAATACTCCATCCATATATTGGCCACTACTAATATGTACACTAATTGGTAATTATATTGTAATGATGTTCGTTTTAGATAAACCCTATAACAACAGATGAGGTCCGCTGGAAATACAACCACCCAGAAGCAGCTCAGTACGCTGGCAACGTGCCTGATCTGGACCGCTTCGACGCCCAATTCTTCAAAGTGCACTTTCATATGGGAAACCACATGGATGCTATGTCTCGCAAGATTTTGGAACAAGCCTATGAAGCAATCTATGATGCTGGTAAGAAGATTCTAATTAGATATACCTAAATAAGTAGTTAAAGTAAGTTAACTTATATGTTACTTAAACCTTTTAAAAAGGCCAAACCTTTATAAAATTAAAATATGTTTTTTCATAAACTCAGTTTTTCACTGACCGCAGGTAAAATTTTCAAATGGTTGGTAACTTGCAACGTTATCTCGTTACGTTACCAGAGGTAAACACCAGCTCTTTGAATATTGGCCTCGTCCACCAGTCTCTTAGATAACTCTTTGAAAATGAGCCACACCGAAATGAGTCATGAATATTTCCGCCTCTTAAGATCTTATTTTTCAGCAGCATCGTTACCCACGCTTTTAAACGTAGACGATACGTGGGGCGCCACTAGCGTGTCCACACAAATCACATCCCATACCAGTGGCCTACCACGACTCATGACCTAGCGTCAGGCTTCTTACCATCATCACGTGCTATACCATTTGGCTCTGGGATATCCGTCATTTGAACGGCGGCGAGTGATAGATGATGTCATTAGGATTGGCGTGGCGAGACGTTTGACTTACTTTAAAGCGGCAGTAGAGACTCATCGGTAGTGGCTCCTACACGAAGTTTTACTGTAATAGAAAAAGTCTTGTTATTCATGAACGTGCCTATGCTTGCTAATGGCATAGCATGCATGCAGCCAAAATTCTAATTCCAGGGGCTTCTGATGCAATGAAAAAAAAAAGGCGAGACCGTTCTGTTTGTTAAGGAACTATAGCCAAAAATCTTACTGTGTTTTTTACAAATAGGCTTGTTTTAATATATCTGTACATGAGGTTTTTATGAATTGTTTTGGGTGGACTGGCCAAAGTACTTTTGTTCAAGCACACTTTTATACAAGCAATTTTAATGGTACTTAAACATTATTGTATAATTTTAGAAAACAGATTTGTTGTACTAAGGACTGTAGAAAAATGCTAAGAGAGAAACCCTAAAACTAAAACTTTTTCGAACGGTTTCCCAGAGAGGTCTGGCACCAAGAAATAACAATGGGACATTGGACGTTGCCGGTCTATAATACTGGCCATTTGATGTGCATATAAAACTTTTCTATTATAATAATAATAAGTAAAAAATAATGCCGGACATTTCACACAGCACCGTCTGGCCCCAAAGTAAGCAGAGCTTGTGCTATGGGTACCACATGACTGATATAAACTACACACATCAAAAAGTCTAAGCAACACATAACTTTCATGGAATATCAAGCCTTCTTTGAATAGTCAACCTTTTTGATAAACCAATAAATACTGGCAGTTTTTTTTCAGTAAATTATCTTATTAAACGTAGACAGAGAAACTAATAGACGACTAGATAGCATCCGTCGCATTCATACAAGAAAGAGAACAACTTATGATATACTGTAAAGAAACGAGATAAATAGATTTTTTGATTCATGTCGCGTGCCTGTTTTTTCAAAATCCGCACCAGATTGTGCAAAGCAACGTTTGACAGTTTGCCATTGTTTGGATGGTTTATGCTAGCTTTGTGTGAAATAACCGGAAAAAAAACAGTTAATCATAAATTGTGTACACGCTGAATTACTTGCGAATTGCAAATAACAAATTCCTTTACCGGATTTTGTAAAGATAATGGTTCGATGTATCGTTTTAGGATGTAAAAGTGATAGTGAACGGAAACACCCCGATTTGTCTTTTTACTCGTAAGTACAAGTATTTTTGAGTAGTTATTAGCTTTCAAACTGTTTTTTTAATAATATACACAATAGATAACAGCATTTCGAACTGAACTTTGTTCGCTACAGCATAATTCATAAATCATAACAAATAATTTATTTATTTTGGTGTTGCCTGCATTCGACCTTAACATTCCCCAGACTAGGTACATAAATTTTACATAAAATATGTTTTACATTTCGTATGAATTTGAATAATTCAATTTAACGTAAGTATCGTACAATGTTGATAGATGAATATATGGAGGCAAGGTAAAGGCAAAAGCTGCTTAAAATCGGTCTGAGGAAACCTTTCATACATTTTGATGTCAATTGATTGTGAAATAATGTCCTGTCAGCGACAATAACCATACCGCCCTATATAAATAAATAGATTCATCGACTAGAAAAAGTAATTAAGTTCTTTATCGGGAACACGGTGCGCTTCTATAATAAGCTTCCTGAAAATGCAACTAAACTACCTATTAAGAAAATTAAAGCTTACATAAAAGAGTCTTTTGAAGAAAGCTTATTATAATATAAATGACTATATTATTGATAAGAACGCATGGCCTCATGTCGCTCTGCCCTCAGACAGTTAACCGACACACTTGAAATGTATAAACTCATGTATAAGTATATCGTAGTTAATTTTGTTATAAGATGGATCATGCAAAAATGCGCTAGGACCAGGACGAGTTTCTCTTCTCGGGCTTGGATTATAAATTGGAACCTAAATTCACCTAGTAGGTAAGACTTAGTTTCAAAGTGATCCTTGTGATTGTATTGAATAAGTATCTTTTGACTTTGTGTTATATTTATGGTTTTTTACTTTCTGTAATGTAGTAGCTTTTTTAATAGCTTACCTTAGCTTTAATAATAAGTAACCAATTAAGTACACAAATGTTGTTATATGTTTTCTATATCACACATCTGTTAAAAAGTTTGAGTTTTGTGATAGAGAGGAAAGCTCTAGAGATTTCTACTACAACATAACGTCTCGAATAAATCT
Organism: Lampropteryx suffumata; assembly: GCA_948098915.1. Classification (NCBI taxonomy): domain Eukaryota; kingdom Metazoa; phylum Arthropoda; class Insecta; order Lepidoptera; family Geometridae; genus Lampropteryx; species Lampropteryx suffumata. The sequence goes on from OX402562.1 coordinate 5,151,820, forward strand.
AGGATTACTTAGGACTAGGGTAAGCGTTTTAATGTGGCAACAACACCACCCACCTATCGTTCTATCTCACACGCGGCACGATCACCATGTATCTATTGTTTTCTCTGTCTATGTTATTAAACAACAAAAACATTATTTTGTCTATTTTAACGGCATTTCATAGATGCGGCTTTATATCTTATTCAACGAAAAAAAATTAGTAACCGCAGTAATCATTGATTGTGTGTCGTGAATTATACGAGCTACGAGTTTTTATTGTGTAATGGAGCGTCATCATCTTACCACGGAAGAGATGCAAAGAGCTGTAGGGATGCTAGAAATTGAAAACAGTCAAGCCTATGTTGCCCAGAATTTCGGTGTTATTGTGACACAGGTGATCCGTCTGAACAACACCCAGGCCGAGGGCGTAGTACCACTCGTCGTCAAGACCGATACATTCAGGTAACCTGTAGACGTGAAACAAAGCTGACTGCCCAAGAGATCGTATTAAGGCTACAGAATACTGATGGTCCTGCTGTTTGTCCCCAAACTGCGCGTCGTCCAATCAGATGCCCAAAGATCCGTCACAGAAATCGAGTTCGTCGTATTCAATGGTGCAGACCACGCGTGCTTTGGGCGCAAGAACAATGGGACCAAATTTTGTTCCGCGATGAATCTCGATTCGGGTTCAAATCTGATACTAGAAGAATGAGAGTATATCGTCGCCCAGGAAACGCTGAACGTCTAAGATGTGTCCAGGAAGTTCACCCATACGGCGGTTCAACAGCAATGGCTTGGGCTGGAATAGCTAAAAACCGCAAAACTGATCTTGTTTTTATAAATGGCAACCTTCATGCTGAAAATTATGTGGTACATGTGCTAGCTCTCTATGTGCATCAATTTTCACAAACATTGGTACCTGAGTTTACATTTATGCACGACAATCCCGTCCGCACACATCATAACGGACTCAAGAATGGCTAAAGGGCAAAAATATATGCGTTTTGCCATGGCCAGCTCAATCGCCTGACTTGAATCCCATTGAGAATGCGTGACATATGCTCCAGAGAAGGGTCCTGAAAGATCTTGATGGGGTTTTAACGGAACAACAGCTAAAAAACCTGCTCAAGTTCCACTGGGACTAATTGCCCCAGGAAGAAATCAATAACCTAATTGACTCAATGCAGAATCGTTGCCGACAAGTTTCAATCAACCGAGGAGGAAACACGCTGTATTAGATTTATTTTAAATGCCCAGTAGAATGTTATAATTTACGCAGAACTCATTTATTTTTGTTTATTTTTACCATTATTATAATACAAAATTTGTACCCAGATTCACAGCAAACTTTTATTTGTAAATAAACATTTTTTTAAAGAAATTTATCGAGTTTAGAATACATATACAACATAGAAATATCATTTAATTTAAAAAGAAAAAAAAACTAAAATCAATCTATAAAATTTAAATATTCAAAATTTATAGGTGTTGCTAAGACTTTTTTGATGTGTGAACTTATATTTTTTTTCTAGTTCTCTAGTTATTCTAGTTTCACAATTAGTAATTTGTAGATTATTAAAAGTGTTTTGTTTACATCTTATTTGAAATTTTTGGACACGTTAAAACTTTGATTAATTATGGAATGCGAGTACCGCCGTGGTAAATGAAACAGAAACCAATGGCACGCAACATCAACGACTTATACTGAGCAAATACTACAAACAAGCGCAACATTTTACAAATCATCATTTAGCCCTAAAGTAAGCAGAAGCCTTGTATTATGAGGACCACATGACTGATTTTTTGTATATTCATACATTTTGTACTTAAAAAAACACCCAGACCCAGACATAGTATATATGCAGATCATATAAATATTTATATAATGGCGGGAATCAAACCTGTTACCTTCTGCGTCTTTAAATATTAGCTAGCCCTAGTTCAGGACCTAGGTGATGCCCTAAGCGAAAACTTACCCAATAAAAAGTGTTGATGTTTTTAGGATGCAAATGATTATGTTACTTCCTCTCCTTTAGCGTATTGGCACTGTTTTATTATTTATTGGCTACTTCGATGTATTCTAGCTGTCGGGTTTTACTTCAACAGTGAAGTGCATCTCTCAAATCAATGCTAGCCATGTAACATAAGCTGTCTTGTAGTCCTCCTTTATGTGTTCCAACAATTTTTTTTAAAGATTTCAAATTTAGAATAAATTACTAAGTAAATAATAAATAATGATCAGAGCTCTTGCTTGCAGATTATTAATCTTATACGTATTCAATTTTGTAATACTTATTAGAAGGCTCTACAAAGTTATGTTTTTCTTCCTAACCAATCTTGTCTCACTACTGGGCAAAGGTTCTCCTTTAACTTCCATTATTTGCGCTTTAAGGCCTCAGTTTGCCATAGTATTTTGATTTTATAAAATAAATATTTATTAATGTTTTAGGGGTACCTCCCCAACATGTAAAGTAGGGTTACATTTTATTTATCTATCCACCTAATAATGTGACGTATCGTTGCACATGTCTTTCTAATATTTTATGAGTTTTTGATAGTTTTTTGAACAGTTGTTCGACACAGCTATCGTTTGATAATCGCTGGTATCAAAATTATGTTTCAAATGTTGTATATGTTTAAAAAATTGTAGCATATTTACTGGAGTTAAATGAAAATTATTACGGCTTATAAGGCTTACCTAGATTTTGAGTATTTGTGAACCTTAAAAATATTTAAGAAAGCTTTTTTTTTAACGGATTCATTAATGTTTTATCCAGGCAGGTACAAACAATTAACACTCTCACCTAGTTATCTTATACTAAGCCATTCATTTTATTTTCTACTGCTCATAACATATAGTAATCATAGCATGCGATAGTTTAGATTTTTTACATAGTTATTGAAAATGTAAAAATATATGAAAAATACTCCAGAATTTCTAATAATGTTACTTGACGATCTCTGTGGCGCTTAGGTCTGCCTGAGACGCAGAAGGTTGCGTGTTCGATTTCGATTTTCGAAATCCGAAGTTCGATTCGCGGCGAGAAAAATGTTTGCTTGATCTCCAAATTGCTCAAAAAGTATATTAAGCAGTATATCAGTGGGTCAAGCCCCGGCTGAGACGCAGAAAATCACAGGTTCGATTCCCGCCGCGGGACAAATGATCTGCAATTATTTTGGGGCTACATGATGCTGCGTGAAATGTTCAGCATTATTTATTTATTTATTTACAGTGACACTAAGAGTTATTAAATGGTTCCTATGTTGTTTTTTTGTATAGTTTTTAAAAAAGTTTAGACCCTTAAACAAAGTTTAAGATTCAATATCTCTTGCAGGGATCAACCCAAATAATCTATCTGGTAAAAAAGTCGGTGTTTACATTGGAACATGTTTTTCTGAAAGCGAGAAAGCTTCCTTCTACGCTGCAGATTCTAGAACTGGATTTGGTATAGCGGGGTAAGTTAGACAACTAACAGAAATGTGAAAATAATTTATTCTTTCAACTTCTAGCTGCTGCCTGTGGTTTGGCACGAGTGGAATTTACATAAAAAATTGCCAATATCCGTCACAAAGATGCAATCTATCTCCGTACCGAATTTCATCAAATCCGTTTGGCCGTGAGCAGGTGATAACTATAGGTGATAACTGACAGACAATTTATAATACTGTTACGAGCCGGGTACTGATAAATTATGATACCACTCGATTTTACCAAATTATAACTTTAATTTCAAAGTTACTACACACAGAACTAAATCCAGTTTGGTCCACGTTCGTAACTAAGTTTTCATAACTAGTTATATATCAGAATTTTGTTTCACTGTTTTATAACCAGTTATTAAACAAGATTTTTTTTCTATTTTGATAACCAGAACACAAGAGGCTTTTCTTATTTTTATAACGAGAACCTCTTAGTCATGTATGGTCTCCTGGTACACTGGACAAATTAGCGACCGGGACATAGTAGATTTAGTTACGGATGCCGAGTCGTGTTGAAGCAGATTTATCCCAAGCTTTTTTGTCATCTGAATAATGTTATTTTATAGTATGCTTTAACGAGACGATTTCTGTTTAATACTTTTTTAAATTTGCCGATCGACAAATCTAGCACGTCGCTTGGGACCTTGTAATAGACGCGTACACTTTGCTTTAAACATACGTATTAACTGCAGCGAGCTTAACTGGGATCAGCGAGTTCTTTGTGGGATCTTTATTTCTAGTATTAATACTATGATTAATGCAATTTTTTTAAACAAAGGAACAATTTTGTGAACATACCTTAGATTTTAGCATATACATAATTATACTGACAAAGCACAGTCATGATATTTATTTCTTTAAATTTATTTTTAAGATTCTCTAGGGCCCATGTTATATATAAATTGCATGAACAGCCCTCTTCTGCAACACAAATAGTGTGTTAATACCTGCAGCACTCCCCCACAACAAAATGCCAAAAGACACAAGCATGACACACGACATAAGGATTGGCTCAATTTATTTTGTATTTAAGGTATATACAAATCAAGTTTTAAGCAAATCGCGATCAAACGTTTCGATATAAACTTTTAACCCACATTGCACCCTTGGCTAGGGGTTGTTTGAAATTAAAAATATATTAGTCTTTTATCATTTGCATCATAGCATATTTGAGCAATGTAACACAGTTGTAACTGCAAGAGACACGATTTTTCATACAAACATTTTTACTCATTTTCACTCTAGTATGAGTTGAATTATGGAAAAACCATTCTTAGCGAGCACCTACACTCCTCAAAGAATGCTCGTGCCTATTTCCAAATCTGTAACGCTTGTAGTTTTGGAGATTTTGTGATGAGTGAGTGAGTCAATGAGTGGACTTCTCCTATAAATACAAACATATAGACTAGCTGTCCCGCTCGTGACTTTGTCCGCGGGTTTTAAAAAGAATAACATAATAAAACTTCTTTTGAGCATTTGAACACCACTCCTTCGTATAGCTCTTGTCTTGTTTCTGAAAAGTAGGTATTTTCTCTACTAACTATGATACCACGTTGTCCCGTTGCTTGAAATGCATAAGTTGCTTATAATGTTAAAACTTTACTTTATAATTATAAATAAGCGTCCGTGTTTTAGGGTTTAATTCCCCCTTGTCCTGTTGCTTATTCGGTTTAGTTTATAATGATATTTTGTGACTAAAATTGTCCTGTTCCTTATTATGCATAAGTGTATACTGTTCCAAGTTATCAAGCAATCAGTTTATCCCATGTATAAAAGGTATGTAATTTCCCTTTAAGCAACGAGCATCGTTTTGGTCCATTGCTTATTTTATATATTCTATAATGATCGGGACTCCTATATTATAACGACCGGGATAAATATACCATACATACCATACGTACCATACATACCAATGATCAGTTTCACTCCTTAGTAATGTGTTTTCTGTGTCTGAAAAGTAAATATTGTCCCTACAAGCATTGATACCCTTTGCTTTAATTTTGCTTGCTTGAATGCATAGGTAGTTTATGATGTTCCAGACATTCTAACTAAAAAAAATCTTGGAATAAAAACACTGCAGGTGTTTGTTTTTCGCGATTTTTTTCGGTTTAGATTAGATCCGTTTCTTAGTAGATTGTTTAGACCGTATCTGAAAAGTAAGTAGTTGATACGAGCACTTCTAGACTTCAAAATTATAATTTTTCTTTTATTTTGTAAATCAGGTAAGTTCGCAATCAAGTTTTAAGCAAATAATACGTTTAATAAAGCTCCTCAACATATATTAACATTTTTATACCATCATTTATAGGGTTGTTTTTATTAACTTGAATCACGCGTATCACAATTTTCAATAATGGTACACAAACTAAGTTTTAAAATGTCCCACAGTGGTCGTCAATTAAAAATAATTTAGTCTTTTATTACGTGGGACGCTCAGAAAGTTTTAAGAATCTGACCAACCAAGAAAACCAACTTATTTGGATAGAATATGTTTATTACATCTTTTACAAGAACTCTCTACAAGACTATTCAAAGTTGCATGCGTCTGACCCAATTTTTGAAACAGTATTTCTAATCCACCGCAGACACTTATTCTACGGCCTTCTCAAATACCTTTCGGTGATAAAACTGTTCCGTTCCGTTCCATTCCGTAGAGGCGAACATTCACAGTGATTAAAACAAAAAAAATATGATTTTGGATTTGAATTTAAATATTAGTATAGCTGATCATTTTACTAGCCTTTAAAATACTTAATTATATCCGGATAATTATATGCGTTTAATGTTTAAAATATCAAAACCCTTAAGTCCAGAAATGAATGGTTAATTTAAGACAAGCGTGCTTCACCACCATCACACCAATAATACCATCACGCACCAGCAGGTGTGGTGCAAGTCAAACAAAAATGAAATTTGCATAGAATGATTTTGAAACAATTATCGGATCTGATGATAGAGCCACGAGGTGGATAGTTTAACTTTTCAATGGCCACAGAAAGCCCTTTAGGTTTAATTTAAAAGTATCATACATTACACTAGGTGACGGACGAGGGTCTGTCTGGAGTTAGGAAGTGGAAAGGGGAGAAAGAGTTTTTTAATTCTAAACTAATATACACTCCAGAGCAATGAATCCGGGTCACTTAAAGAAACCTAGAAATCTCGGAAACTTAGAATGAAATTGTGTTTAATAGACAATATAATACCCCTTAAATGAGAATAATAAAATTTATGAGTCACTACATATTATTTACTAAAAATTACATAAAGAAAGAAACTGCTGATCTCGCCCTAAAACAAAAATAGGAAACATGACATTTTGAACAAGATTACGATTTTTTTGAATTTTAATACTTTGTATTGCCTCCTCGTGCTTCCATTAATGCGTTTACGCGGTTTGGCATGCTGTACACCAAGTTCCTTATACGATTTTGGGAAATATTATCCCATTCCTCTGAGCTCACGAAGCGGGATAGGGGGAGGGTTTTGTTGTTTTACGCATCTTCCTAGCTCGTCCCAATCATGCTCGATCGGGTTGATATCCGGGCTGCGTGCTGGCCACTTCATACGAGTAATGTTTATCTCTTGTAGGTAGTCATTCACAATCCAACCTGTATGAGATCGGGCATTGTCATGCATAAAAATAGCTTCCTCATCCAAATTGACCATAAATGGCCCAAAGTATTCATTATGGATTTCTTCCACATATCTTACGCTAGTTAAAGAGCCGTTTTCTATGAACACCAGTTCTATGCGACTCTCAGATAAAATTCTGGCCCTCACAAGTACAGACCCAGCACTGTAGGCTACTTTTTCTTCGATGCATGCTTGCTTGAATCTTACCCCTGGTCTTCTATACACTCTGTATCTTCCATCGTGCTTGTAAAGCATAAACTTTGATTCGTCGAAGAACATAACTTTTGACCAATCTTCAATAGTCCAATTTAAGTGGTTCTGGTCTGAGTTACTTCCTCCGAGGCGTCGAAACTGATTTGTAAGTTCAGTTTCTGTGAGAAAGCGATTACGAAGCATGGTGTTTACCAAGTATCGATCTTCTCGAGCTGTGGTACATCTGTTTTTGCCTGTTCCTGGTTTGCGTAGGTTAGAGCCAGGTTCCTCGTAACGTCGGAAAACTCTTTGTAATATTGACACCGACAGTCCTGGCTGTATCGCGCTGACTCCGGCCGTATTCTAGCATTGTGAGATTTCTGGTGCGTTCTTCAGGTGTAAACGACATGATTATAGCTTGAATAAGAATTTTTTATGACATAATTTTACAATAACTGAGAAGTTTTATTACTTTAATTTATGGAATATTTAATTGTCTATTAAACACAACTTATTTCATTAAGCTAGTATTCTTAGTATCCGAGTTTATAAGTTTCTTTCAGTGACCCGGATTCACTGCTCTCGAGTGTATTATAATTGACTCAAAAAAGTAAAAAAATAAGCACGTTATATTTTACTTTACAGATGTAACAAGTCGATGTTTGCCAATCGTATATCGTACTGGCTGAATGCGAAGGGACCCTCGCATTCCATCGACAGCGCTTGCTGCAGTTCCACGGTCGCCTTAGAGCAGGCGTATCTTGCGATCGAGAGGGGGGAATGCGAGGCCGCCATAGTTGGGGGCGCCAACTTGTGTCTGCATCCTCAGTCTTCTGTACACTATGGAAGGTACTTGCCGAAATCAGTACGTCGCCATCTACCATCGTCGTAGCACGCCTACCATCTTTTTCTTCTTCTACTTCTTCTTTGTTAATGGCCTGAGACATATTAATGTCAATTTTGCCAATGTCAATTCTAGACGTCACGCGGAATGGCGTCTAGAATTTTCATATTCATTAAAATTCCGCCAAGATTACTGAATAAAAGATGCAATAAAACATGTAAAAATATTAAATTAACAGAGCTATGTTACTCCATGAAATGACAGACGAAGAATCCCCCATCTACCATCCTAATAGTACTCATTGTACTTGACATTGGCCAAATTGGCATAACGACACATGCCATTAACGAAGAAGAAGAAGTGGATTCGTTAACATTTCACGAAATAACGTAGCTCTCATTAATTAATTAGTTTTTCTCATTATTTCATGTTTTATTACTCTAGGTAAATAAAAAATAGGTTGGTCGATTTTTTTTAAAACATTGTGAGTTTTTATGTAGGGTTTTAATTTATTAAATAAAATAAAATTAGAAATACTATTAAATAGCCAGATTATTTCGAGTGCTTTAAACTGTATTGTTACCAACTACTACAAACATTAATTTAAAAAAATAACAAACAATCCACCTCCAACTAAAACTTTACCAACACTTATAATTGTAATCGAGACATCGACACAAGAATACCTTAGCAACCATACAGCGCAAAGATACTAAGTTCCTAACACAACGAGCCGTCCGTAAGTAAGTAAGTAAGTAAGTAAAAAAGTTTATTTTGATAAACTATACACACACAGATATAAATAAAACAATAAAAGAGCATATATATGTGTCGCACTGACTGTGTACAGCACATCAAAAAGGGTCAGTGTTCAGCTTAATGTTGCAGTAAACTGCAGCGCTGGTTTTCGACACAGACCGTGTCCGTCGAGTCTGAAAGCCAAGCGAAAAGTGTGCGCGCGCTGCCCTGCTCGCTCTTTTTATGCACTGGCCCACGTGGTTGTTGTTACGTCACCAGGAGGTCCCTAACAGTATTTTATTGAGAATTATTTAATTCGTGAGCGGGCTAGCTATTAACTATATAAAAATCTTACTTTGCTTCCTATTGGTAAGTATGGTATGATATGTTAAGGCTCTCATCGCACGCTAATTAAATAAAATATTGTTGCTCACTCCGCTCGCTAGCTACTTATAGATTTGTAGATAGTCAGAGCTCATTTCGCTCGCCAAATAGGTACAGTTGTATAATACAGATCTGTTTGCTTTTTTTCACATAAAACTTTAGGAAGTAGGAAAATAATTTATGTAGTATCATTGTAGGGATTAAAATTAAATGGTAACATCATAATTATAATCACGTTGTCTACGAAGGACTCTCTACTTATAATATCTGGTGAATAAGGTGGTTGCTCGATGGTATTTGTTGTTGTTTTTTATAACTTTATTTATTTCAGAATCATGAACTTGAGCAAAGATGGTAAAACTAAATCATTTGACCAAGAAGCTTCGGGCTGTGCTAAGTCAGAAGCTATCAATGTGCTTTTTCTTCAAAGAGCTAAAGACGCCCTTAGGTATGTACATCGTACCTAAGGTACATAGCTTATTTGCATCGTTTAATTTAATGATATTTAACCTTAGTTTGAATTGAATCACTTCACATTGTATAGGTGCGCCCGACGAACACTTAAGTAAGGCGACACTTCTAAAATTCATACATTTCGCCAAAAAAATGCTTTGCTCCTAAAGTTTACCAAATAACGTTTATGTATATAAATTTTAAATACCTTTATAACAAACCTTTATATTATTAGAACATCTAACTTTCAGAATCTACGCAAGTGTGGTTAACGTCAAATGTGAATTCATTAAATTACCAGATGGAAAAACGGGACCAAAATATGGATTTTACAGAGATCCCGAAGATACTGCTAAGTTTTTAACAATGTTTTATGATAGAACTGGAGTTTTGCCAAATAGGGTCGAATATGTTGAAGGATTCGGTTCAGGTACAATACAAAATATAATTACGTATTTCAATGAATCAAGTAGGTAACCCTTAGGTAGGTAAGTTCCTTTTTCAATTTTGTGATCAAAAACAAAAACTCATATTGATGATGATAACATCATGATAATGAGCGAAACCTACCGAATTACCTTATTATAATTATTTGTTATTCGTCCGAAAAATAGAGCGATATCTATAAAAATATTATGCTAGTGAGTTATTTAAACTATATTTACAGCTGTACCAGAGGCAGACAAGTCAGAGTTAGAAGCCTTTGACAAAGTATTCTGCAACAATAGGGATGTACCACTGATGGTTGGTAGTGTCATGTCGAACATAGGCTATGGAGAAGCTGCTTCAGGAATTTCGGCTATAACTAAGGTAAAGTAGTAGTATAGTAGAAAGAAGCCTCTAAGGCGCGCCTTAATCGTTCATCACACTGGTTGGATAGTGATACGATAACAAGAAGAAGTATAAAAATATAATTGACCTATTAAATCAATCAATCAAGCAATGTTTTGTCATCGTCTCGTAAGCACAAACAACATATTTCACTGTGCAAAGAGCGAGTTCGTAAGAGCGACATTATTTAATTTAAGTTATTGTATATAGGTAATTAATAATATTTTTCTTCAAACTATATTAAGATTATAAATTTGACATTATGAAGATTTCAATGTAATTATTTAGTTATTATTTTATTAAATTTATTATTAGTTGTTATTATTGTGTGATTGAATTATTTTATTTTATTTTTTGCCCTATGACATGTATTAATTATATTGTGTGTGACAACTCTTATTGTATTAGGTCTAACCTGTAATGGTAAATGTAATGTTTGAAATAAATACATAAATTATTAAAATATTATTAAAAAATTATGTAGGTAACATAATTTTTTAATTTGTCTTGGATCTTATTTTACACAGAGGTCTTTTATTAGAAACTTGAATGATCATCTGCCTAGGTTTTCATTCATGTTTCTAATTATTTTTTCTTCTTAGGTACTCATAGGATACCATCGAGGTGAGTTAGCAGGCAATCTGTACTGTGAAAGTCCTCGAAGCGATGTTGCTGCCATTGAGAAAGGTCGCATCCAAGTATTGAATGAAAACCGGAAGTTCAGAAGGACATACGCGGCTATCAACGGCATGTCTGTTACGGGCCTTAATTCTCATGTTCTACTTCATGGTCACTACAAACCCAAGGTTAGTTTTAGTATTAGTTAGTCTAAAATCTCGAATCGAAATTCTATGTAATATTCGAAATTTAATACTAAGAAGGACAAAGACTAGCTTCGCTTCTGCCGTCAAAAAAACAGATAAAAATACAAATTTACCTAAGTCTTGGTTAATTGGTCAATAAAGAAAAAACTTGTCGGAAAAGCCGCAAAAGCATCAAATTTTTCGCCATCTAAAATTAGTCAGTTTTAGATTTATATTTCAATTTCTAACTTTTGATAAAATTGTCGTACTGGAAGTAGCAAAATAAACATATTTTCCAGTTAAATTATTTCTAACAAAGATTTTACATAACGCAAATTTTCAGGAACTTGACCGCTACAAGGCTAACATCCCACGTCTAGTAATCATTTCTGGCAGACAAGAATCCTCGGTGCAAAAGTCTCTTGAGAACCTGAAATCGCATCCAATAGACCCCGAACAATTGGCTTTACTACAAAATATTCATCAAACAAGAGTCGCCGGGCATTTGGGCAGGGGATATGCTATTCTAGGTAAGAGTGCGATACTCGATAGTCATAAAATAATATAATAAACTGGCGAAGCGTACCTATGTGACCATGCACAATGAAGGTTTATGAAGACAGTTAAAATGAGCAGTGGAGAGTTCCTAAACCAATAAATAAATAGATAATAGTGGACACAACATCATCTTGCCCCAAAGTATGCATAGCTTGTATTAGGAATACTACATGGCTGATAGATTGTTTTCATGTTTGTAAATACATGCTTAAATTCTTCTGATTAATGAAGCATATAGCTTGTTATTACCGTTTACAAATCAAGCTGTTAAATAAATAAAAATAAATAAACTACCCTCATAATCATAAACTCATAAAACCTTACAAATTGGTGTAAAATACTAGAAGCTGGTTCAAATTCTCTTTTACAAAATTAAATAGGGGCATGAACGTACACGTTCACACAAGGGGTTTCTACGTTAGATCAGGGGGGAGGTTGGTAGTGGACTGTATTTATACGAAACTAGAAGGGCGTAACTATATGAAATAACATCGGCATCGATCCTTAAAATTATAGTTAGGACAAACGAACTGCTGTAAGTAGGTAAATCACAGGTAGACAGCAGCCTTAGGGAAGGAGCATGCACGCACCTGTACATTTCTGCATGACCAGGCATCGGTACCAACGCCACGTTAGAGTCAGTGCAGCAGTGGTTCGGAACGACACTTTATTTGGCGTAATAGTTAGCACACGTGGGTTACACACGTTAAGTTACACTTATGATTATATGTATTAGGAAGTAATATCCTTGGATTACACCAATATTCTTGGATTATGAGCTTGCGCAGCTATTTGCTTAATAGTACATGTGGCTCGCGGAAGGCTGGCGAACGAAGGGGTACGAACAAGCACGCTCGATCGGCCGTCAGAGTAGGACGGCGATATAATACTCGTGCATGCGGGAAGGAGAAAAGGATAGAAAAAGATCGTTGCTGATCGTTGTTGATCGTGTGGTAATTTTTAAACATACTAAACCCATTGGATTTTAAATTCACTACTAACAATCACGACTTCATATCTTCATATTCTCCTAATATATTTGAAAGACTTATATACGACATGTCACACTGTAAAGGGGAGTAAAAGACCCTGTATGGTGGGAGTCTAGGCCTAGGCCTCTTAATTATTGGTGGTTGGTATTTAGTGTGGAGACAAAATGAGAAGTCCAAAGTTCACTAAGATGGTTTTGTATACTTAGCTTCACACCAGTTCACAAATGGTTATTAAATTATATTAAACTGGCTTAAAGACTAAGATCGATAATAATATAAATGGTATAAAATGGTATGTATGAGATGGTTATAAGTGGCGCGGTGCCGGCCTGGCATATGGCGCACTGGTTTGCTCAGGCAATTGTGCATATTTGATTGAAAGACAAAAATGCATAACTGCTGTGTTCGGTGTAAAGCCGAACACACACAATAGGGTAGGGCGCCAGGGAGCGCTACTTCTGTCTGCCATGTAAATCAAATTATGCGATCATAATTCGCGTCATTGTGGGTCCAAATATGTATAACAAACCTTTAAAAAAAACATAAAATTGTATAAGCATGTATACAGAACTCACTCTAAGAGTTTTAATGTTAGGTAAAACTCTGCTTTTACGGCATTCCGTCGGCATTTGAGGCATTTTAAACACCATTGAGACAGTGTTTGTTTTCGCACGGTGAAAAAATCATATATATTATATATCAATGTCATATATTACAAATTAATATAAATTATCTTTAAACATTAATAGATATTTACAATAATTACAGAAATGTACAGAATACAATATAAAAAAACATGAAACATCTTGAAATATCTAAAGACTATTTAAAACGATCTGTAGATATATCAACTGATCCAGATCACTGCCAGAAAGCCGTGTCCTCAAAATACTGTATTGCCACATTGAATGGCAATGCTAATATGGATAGGATAATAGAGATTATGTGTATGCTCGTGGACGTTTTTGATGTGTTTACGGTTAGTAGGTTGTGTTGTAACCAGAAAGATAGGGAGTTCAGATTTGATTAAGCTTATTGTAGTATATCTTGAAGGGAGGATCCAAAGTAAAATAAACATTATGTTGTCTGGATACAACGTTATATGCCCATATAGTCCGATGCCGTGAATGTTATTTATGTACATTATGTCGCAGCAGGGTGGTTTGCAGGAGTCAGTGGGCATATATTCTCGATTTGTTCCGACATGATGGGCTGCCTCGAGCAAATAATCACGATCACAGTCGGTAAATCAAGTATCCAATTTTTATTTAAGTAGGTACTATTATACTAATTAATCAAAGTGATTGAGTAAATCAAACAGACACGTCCGCTCGAGCGAGCGAGCTCGGGTAGAATGCCCCCCGCTCCAACGGCCGTATCAAGCATGACTCGCTGTGGCATCTCGCTTGCGTTCGGTAGTTGGTACAAATCAGAGTTGCCACTACCTGATTACGATACGATAGATATCGATACTGTAAAATATAAATTAAGAAAAGAAACGGTCCTAGTATGAATTCTTGGAGGATACTACAATATATAGGTGTTTCATTTATACTAATCGATATCTGTTAGGTTTGAATTCATAATTTTAAGGACATTGCCTTCAATTCCGACTGTTTCTAACTTTATCAATAGTAGTTCATGGCTGACGGTGTCAAACGGTCAATGAATATTCCTAGGGCTTTTTTTTTGTTTTTTGATTTAATTTAAGTGAATAGGTCGATTGTTGCTCCTAGGTACTTTTAGATCTGAAACCGTATTGTTTTGTCCTAATTAAGTCGATTGAATCTTAGTACGTCTCGAGACGTCTGTATATAACTTTTTCGATAATTTTAGAAAATGCCGGTAGAACTGAAATTGGCCTGTAGTAGTTTTTGTGTTTGCGGGAATTCACCTATCTTGAATAGAACGTTAATACAATCTCTTAGTTTGTTAGTGTTTGTTGTGTATCAGGTTTTTCAAAGATTTAACAACTATTAGTTTATTTAATTTTATTTATCTCATCTAGTCCCGCACTGGAATTTAAATTGAGCTTTCGTATAATTTTATCCATTTCACTGGGGCTACATGGGTAAAAATTGTACAGTTTATTTACTTTTGCTGGATCACTATATCGCTTACCTCACTCCAGCGAAGTAAATAAACTGTATTTAAAGTAAAATGCTTTAAAGATTAGACCGGCTAGCTGAGGACCTATTATAGATACGTATTGGTTAAAGGCTTCGCAGACATTATATAATCAATTACTTGTTTAGAATTTACTACAAGTTTTTGAGGCACGCATCTATGCTTAATTTTGTTATTGGCTAAGTAATTTATCAAGTACCATATTCATTTCGGTGTCTTATTACTATTTGTAAATTACTATCTTAATGAAGTCTCTTTTGTGTCGTGGATCATATACGATGGATTAAAATCAATCTGGATTTTGACAGATTTACAAAATGATTTATTTACTTTTGATCTGCCAGAAAAATACTTATATTTTCAGATTCAAAAGACGGAAAGACAGTGAGCTTGTCGGAGCAGGTGGACTATTTCGACAATGCCCAGCGCCCTCTGTGGTTCGTCTACAGTGGAATGGGCTCTCAGTGGGCTGGTATGGCTACACAACTCATGCGGTTCTCAATTTTTGCAGCAGCAATAGAACGGTAAGTCACAAATAATCACATTACAACCTAAAATATCTAAAGAATTGTAAGTTTTCAACGTAACTTCTGTTTGTGGGTTGTTCGTCACGGTTTAGCACAAAATGTATTTTTATTGTCTGAGTGCTGATTTAGTCCATCATGTACTTTTTTTTTCAACATCATGAGCATTTACATATGTTAGTCTACTATTATATATAGTATTATATTAGTATTATATTATATATAGTATATAAATATATATATATATATATATATATATATATATATATATATATATATATATATATATATATATATATATATAGTATATATATAGTATATATATATATATATATATATATACTATATAGTCTTAATCACTACCACATTCTGCCTACCACTTTTAATAGATTTTGTTTATTGATCTAACCGCCAGTTTTATTTCAGTTGTCATCAGGTTTTGGAGCCAAAAGGATTAGATATTGTCCACATTATAACGACATCCGAAAAAACTATCTTTGACAATATACTCCATTCGTTTGTAGGCATCGCTGCTGTTCAGATTGGTCTAACCGATATACTCCGAGAACTTGGTCTAGTCCCTGATAAAATAATAGGTACGTACCTAATGTTCCTCATAACTTGGGTAACATAAAAACCAATATTTAGATCCGAAACAAATACTTGCATCCTAACAATCACTGTCCTGCTAGCGAGAATGAAAGTCTTCGTTGGACTTTATTACTTTTTAAATGAAGATGTTTAAGTCATCATTATCATCAATTTAAGTTAAGGAGCAATGAAAACCATTAGCTTTTCAAAAAGTTTTAATCAAATTTAATTAGAATAACTAGATACAGATACATTATATTGTGGACCTAGATATATTTATTTCTTTCTTGTAGGTCATAGTGTAGGTGAACTCGGATGTGCCTACGCTGATGGATGTCTGACTGCAGAGGAAATGATAATGTCGGCTTACAGCAGAGGATTGGTCTCTTTGGAAACGTCATTTACTAAAGGATCCATGGCTGCTGTTGGCTTAGGATTCCAGGAAGTAAGATTATTAAATTACCTTAAACTTACAGTATGTGCATATGTATATTATTATGATCACAACTGCTTAAACTTGTTTACCAATTTCAGGTCGCAAAGCTTTGTCCGTCAGAAATCGAGATTGCCTGCCATAACAGTGCTGATTCTTGTACCATATCAGGACCAGCTGATTCAATGAAGAGCTTTGTCTCCGAATTGGTTGCAAAGGGCATATTTGCAAAAGAAGTCCCATGTTCTAATATTGCGTACCACTCACGTTATATAGCTGAAGCTGGTAGGTAAAGTTCATAACAAAAAAAAACATCTATTCTTATCACTATCACTTTAGGTTGAAGGTATTAAAGGTAAAGGTATTTTTTGTTTTTTATGTAGGTCCCGGATTACTGAAGTATTTGACAGAGGTCATTAAAATACCCAAAGCACGTAGCAATAAATGGGTCTCTACATCAGTTCCTCAAGATCAGTGGGATGAAGATTTAGCCAAATATTCATCTGCCGAGTATCACACTAACAACTTACTGGTATAATGTTGCATAATCTCATAATCTGTGTAAGAATATGTACTTAGTTATTGTTGGTGCCTACCTACACTAAACATGTTTTACTTGCTGTTGTAGAGCCCAGTGTTGTTCGAAGAAGCTAGTAAACTGATACCCAGTAATGCTGTTCTGGTAGAAATAGCACCACATGGTCTCCTTCAGGCTATTCTTAAGAGATCTTTGCCAGAAAGCTGCGTCAACGTTTCATTAACAAGACGTGGATACCCAGACAGCTCCCGCATGATTCTAGAATCTGTTGGCAAGTCAGTACAGTCTCTATCTTAACAATAAATTTTGCAACATGCTTATGTAAAGATTACCTACTAACATATGTTTACATTTTTAGGTTATACATGGAAGGTTACGATCCAAACGTCCAAGCTCTCTATCCGAAAGTAGAGTTTCCGGTATCCACTGGTACACCTTACTTATCTTGTCTGGTGGATTGGGCTCACGATGAGAAGTGGTAACTAAGTTTCATAACGTTCAAATGTCAATGGTCGAAGAAAAATAATAAACTGATTTAATTTTATTCATAAACTACACAAATCAAAAAAGTCTAACCTTCGTTGTAAACTTTCATGGAATATCAAACCTCCTTTGAATAGTCAACCTCTTTGATAAACAAATATATACTAGTAGTTTTTTTCAGTAAATTATGTTTTTAAACAATAAAAACATTATTTTGCCCATTTTAATGGCATTTCATAGATGCTATTTTATTTCTTATTCAAGGAAAAAACAAATAGTACCGTTGTTGTGTGTCGCGAATAATACGAGTTTTTACTGTGTAATGGAGCGTCGTCATCTTACCACGGAAGGGATACTAGAAATTGAAAACAGTCAAGCCCATGTTGCCCGGCATTTCAGTGTTCATCGAAGCGTAATTTGCCGACTCTGAATGCGTTATGGTGATATGGCCAAGGGCGTAGTACCACTCGTCCGTCAAGACCGATACATCCAGGTAACATGTAGACGTGAACCAAAGGTGACTGCCCAAGAAAACGCAGCAAGGCTACTGAATACTAGTGGTCCCGCAGTTTGTCCCTAAACTGTGCGAAACAGTCTGCGAAAGTATGGTCTACGTACACGTCGTCCAATCAGATGCCCACAGATCCGTCACGGCAATCGATCTCGTCGTATTCAGTGGTGAAGACCGTGCGTTCTATGGCCGCAAGAACGATGGGACCAAATTTTGTTCTGCGACGAATCTCGATTTGGGTTCAAACCTGATACTAGAAGAATGAGGGTATATCATCGCCCAGGAATCACTGAGCGTCTAAGATGTGTCCAGGAAGTCCACCCATACAGCGGTTCGACAGTAATGGTTTGGGCTGGAATAGCTAAAAACCGCAAAATCGATCTTGTTTTTTACAAATGGCGACCTGAATGCTGAAAGTTTTGTGGAACATGTGCTAGCTCCCTGTGCTAGCTAGAACATGTGCGTCTGTTTTCACAAAACTTGGGAGCTGAGTTTACATTGATGCACGACAATGCTCCGCACACAGCGAGACGGACTGGCTACAGGGCAAAAATATACGCGTTTAGCCATGGCCAGCTCAATCGCCTAACTTGAATCCCATTGAGCATGTGTGGGATAAGCTCCAGAGAAGGGTCCTGAAAGATGGGGTTTTAACGGACAACAGCTAAAAAACCTGCTCAAGTTCCTGGGGCCAATTTACCCATGCGGAAATCAATAAATCAATAATTTAACGCAGAAGTCATATTTTTGTTTATTTTTACCATTATTATAAAATACAAACTTTTATTTGCAAGTAAAAATTTTTTTTGGAAATTTTCGAGTTTAATATACAAATACCAGATAGAAAAATATCAATTTTTAAAGAAAAGTAATAATTTAAAATAAATCTATAAAAAAATATATTATTCAAAATTTATAGATGTTGCTTTTACTATTTTGATGTGTGTATTTTGTATGTCACAATATGAGTTAATTCATTCTATTTGTTGTTAAAGGCCACTGCCGCTTTACACCAGCGCACACAGGGTTGTTTCAGCATCATGCAAGTTTCTGGTTTCGGTTCATGACGACAGGCATAATTATTTGCAAGGTCATATTATCAGAGGTTAGTATTTGTGACCTCAGATCATAAAATGTTAATAAAATATTGTATTTTGCAAAAAAAATTTGATCCTAAAATTCAGAATAATTCATATATTGTTAAGTTGTAGGATATTTTCATTCGTAAACAGGCAAAAAATATTTAAGAGGAAATTTTAAAAACATATTTGGCAACGTAATGCAATTTAAGATTATAATAAACCCAATATGGTGGAATATGTGCTTGAGCCTTATCACTGTGATTTCTTTATTGTCAACAGAAAAAATGCTGTTACCGTTTTCGTACGCACTGGTTGCTGCTTGGGATACTCTAGCGATGTCTTTGAAAGTACCTAAAAAGAGTTTGAGTGTGGTATTTAACGATGTACATTTATATGCACAGCCTGTGTTGCACGACCAGAAAAGTATCAAAATTGTTGTGTCTTTGCATAGGGGAAGTGGAAGGTTTGAGGTGAAAATTGTTTTATTACTTGTTTTAACAAAACTATCAAAATCGATCTAGGTTTCCAAGTAACTGACGAACCAAATGAATATAATAAAAAAATTAGGTCTTTAAAATAATTGATCTCCGAATTATGACATACTTGAATATCGTGAATTGCGATTAAATTACTTTGCTTCCAGGTGATGGATGGTAGTTTTAAAGTTGCAACTGGATTTATTATCAGTGATGATAAACCAATTCTGAATTCGGACGTAAAGAGTTTAGAAACTGATTATTATAGTCACAACAGTCAAGACATTTACCAATTATTCTACGAAAGAGAATACTCCTACAGGTATGATACGTATATAAATTCCCAATGTATCAAATTACAAAACAGTTAAGTATCCTCATAACAATAATATAATTTTATTTCGGCAGTGGGAAATTCCGTAGTATCCACAGTGCAAAAGACGACTTGACGGAAGCATACGTAGAATGGAATGATAATTGGGTCACATTTATTGATGGCCTGCTTCAGCTCAATGCTTTGAAACACCCACACGATGCTGTTTCCGAACCAAGTCAGATAAGGAAAATTACTATTGATGTAACTGAACATGCCAAGCAAATTCTTCTTATAGATGATGTAACAGCAGTTTTAAGAGCAGACGTTTCGGAAATTCATAATTTTACCAGGTAAAGTAATAGAAAGTTTAGCCAAATTGAATTATAATACATACTGTGATTATTATATATGGATAAGTAAATGCTTATACATATTTGATGCCTGTGATTGCGAGTTATATATACATTTATTATTATATATTTATGATGTGTTCTAGATGTAGCGGTGTTTTATTAGAAACTATTAAATTTCGTGACTTGCCTCCATCATCGAAAAAGCAAGTTGATCTGCAAACTTTACAATTCGTACCAAGGTTCGAGTTCGAAATTGATGTAAGTAAATCAATGTAAATACGCACATATAATTAGGTAGGTAAGTATGTTGTGATGTTTTTACCAGAGATATACCTACCAAAGTAATTGACATTGTTACTTAATTATATTTTAGACCTTTGCATCATTACAAATACTTGCACAAATAGTAGCTGAAAATATTAATAAAGAGGTCATCAAGATAGTTGGAATAACTCCTCAAAATGAAGATGCTGCTATGTTTAATGAGATGAAACGTGTCGCTTCAGCCAACATACCAGGAATCAAAATCGTGTATCAAACGATATTTAAAAATACAACGACTCAGTTGTCTCAAAATATTGTAATGGGAGCTGACCTTCTACTGGTTCAGAATTTATCAAGTGATGACGAGGCAAGTTCACATTTAGTCGAATATTAGCCATGAAAATAGATAGAACAACAACATCGTAGATCTGTTTCGCATGTGTCTGAAGCCTAGCGCTTTATTTATATAGCTATATCACAAAATCTACTCATCTCTGAGCTGCATTGTCTGTTAGAATAAAGGACACGCGTGTGGCAGTGTATATGTCACGCATGGATGCAACTAGACGCAGACCTAGTTGAGATTGCAAGCCACACGCACCAGTGAATATGGAGGGTGGAGGGTTTACTTTATTTAAAGTTGTTTGTAATTAAAATAAAAAATGTTTATAATTAGAATAAGAGATCATTATGTGAGTAACTGCGTAAAATGTGTTATGTAATACAATTTTTTGATTTCCAGTTTACGCAAATCCTTCAACGCATATCCCGAAAGGGCGTTTTTATTATTAACGAATATTCTCTAAAGACTACCATGGATATTAAAACAGCTAGACCTTACAAAATTGTATCAGTTTTAACTGATCACAACACAGATTCCCGTTTAGAACTCGTTCGTTTTCAATCGACACTACCTGCCGCAATTATATCTGTGGTTGTTCGTTCAGAAAAGGATTTTCCAAGCCTGATAGCCACCAGAAGTCAATTGTTAGCAGAAAACAGTCTTATCATCTTTTCCGCTTATCCATCTTTCTCTGGTCTTAAAAGCTTAGTCAAACATTGGAGAAAGGATTCTTCGCGAAACAAAATCCACCTCATAATGAACAATGATACCAAGGATACTAAGAACTTAGCTAAGATACCTGGCGATTTGGCTTATAGTATCTTGGACAACGTAAGTCTTTAGAAAGAGATTTTAGTTCCAGAATCAAGATTATTAATAATTTTTGCAATTAATTTGTAATAAATGTTATCTTTCCACAGGGTATTTGGGGTGGTGAATATTATTTGCCTTTGAAAGAAAATCTAAAAAATAACTGTGAAGTATCTCTACATAGTGAAATTATTGGAAATCTGGAATCGTTAAAATGGACTCAAACTCCAAGTTTGTTTAATACACCAATAGCTGATAAACGTGAACTATTTGTGAAGGTAGTTATGATTCCGCATCACACTTTTATTTTGTTTGTTTTTTATATTCTAGTTCCGCTATTAAAAATATTTAGTTAATTGTTTTTATTAAGGTTTACAAATAAGGCTTTCACTCAAAACTAGTAAAGTTATGTATATCTAGCTGTTATATTATTCATTGTAATTTCATCATAATATCCACTTGGATAGGAATCTTGAAATATTGTTTAACCGGTAGGGCTTTCCTACAGGCACTTCTTAAGTTCTCACTAGTCAAAGATTTATCAAATGAATATCTATGTCAAACACCTGTCCAAATATCTCTTAGTATCTTTGAAAGAAATATCCAACTGTATATCTAACGAGAAGGTAAAAAACATCAACACAAACATACATACTGCCAGACAGACAGGCGAAACAATAAGAATTCTTGCAGAGTTCTTGCAGTTTGTTGAACTCTTCTAAACTCTAAAAAAGGATACCTGAAACGTGCCGAGGTTCAAAGTTTGTGTGAAAATGACGTTACGCGAATAAAGTTGAGAAGAGTTCCATTAGTGTTATTATTTACCAAGTAACGTCTAAGGAATATTTTGTATTTCAGGTCCATTACGCTGGTATCAACATGAATGATGTCCTACGAGCATCTGGTATTATTCCATCCAAGAACTATGAAAAGGGATATGGAATGGAATTTAGTGGGGTGACTGAAAGGTGGGAGTCGAGATTGACTACTGTATATATTCTGAAATTATAATTGTTGAATTTCATACTTGAATTATTACAGTAATAAAGAAGCGAAAATATAACAATAGTAACTTTAGTACAGTATTACAGTACACGTCTGGTACCGGTTTTAATAATTAGCAGAAACATCAAGTATATCAAGTTTTGTTTCCTTCCATACATTTACCTGCAGCGCGGTTAGCAAAAACTTTGATGAACTGAACGATAGTACGTCAAAGTAAAAGATATTTTATTCAATACAATCACAAGGATCACTTTGAAACGTCTTACATACTAGGTGAATTTAGGTGCCAATTTCTCCTAACCCAAGTTCGAGAAGAACCGGCAAGAAACTCGTCCTGGTCCTAGCGCTTTTTTGCATGATCCGTCTTATAACTACCTAAACTACGAAAAACGAATACAAGAGAGTATACATTTCAAATGTATCGGTTAACTGTCTGAGGGCAGAGCGACATAAAGCCATGCATTCCTATCAATAACATGTATAGTCTACGGCCTAAATATAATCATAGTTCGAATTTGAAATAAGTTTTCTAGTTATAATGAGAAAATTGATTTTTGGATGTGGAGGGTTATCTTTGAAATCACCAAACCCGAGTGCTCTTAAATGTTAATATCTTTCTCATTAAAACGCGAATAAAGTCGCAAGCAGGACTACTAGGAGATTATAAATTTTTGGTACGTTACGAAAACGTTATATAGTTTCGTTTCTGTAGCAGTAGCATCCCTAGCTGAATCTTTCATAAATTTTATGGGGAGTACTGAAATATATGTCCCTATTGGTTTGCAGATGTGTAAACCAGATTATATGAAATGAAAGTTAGTTTAATAGAGTTAAATATTCAGCTCTGGACCCAAATTGTTCCATGCCATGTCATCTATTTGCTTGATATGACACGTAGAATTATGTTTTTTGTATATTTTAGAGGTGAAAGAGTAATGGGTCTGATAGCGAGCGGTGCAGCTCAAAGCAATGTGATGGCACATCCTGAACTAACGTGGCCTGTGCCTTCGTACTGGAGCCTGGAAGATGCTGCTACAGTGCCTTTAGCCTATGTATATGCTTACTACTGCCTTGTTATTAAGGTAAGGATCTTTTTTTGTAATTTAAGAGTTGTTGTTCTTGCCCGTAAGTGGCTCATTGGCTCATCTCGCTAATTAGTGGCCTTACATTTTCTCTCTTACCTTCAACTTCAACTGGTTCATTGTATCATGTGGCCAATCATTTTCTCTCTTCTATTACATCCACAAAGTTGATGAAGAACTAATTGAGAATAGGTAGTGGCAATATTAAAAGTCTGATTAAAATTACACTTATGAATAAATTTACATTAATCCTTACCTGTGGTGTTCAAAATGGAATCATCCACAAAGTTGATGAAGAACTAATTGAGAACTAATTAATAATTAGAACTTCTACATTTGTTACACTTCTGTTAGCAAATTTATTCCATTCATTTTAAACACCAGAGGTAAGGATTAATGTAAATTTATTCATAAGTGTCATTTTAATCAGACTTTTAATATTGGCAATATTAAAAGTTATTCTCAATTAAGTAGTTCTTCATCAACTTTGTGGATTTGACCAATGCAAAATGTCTTCTATTTTTATTTATATTTTGTACTAGCTGACCCGGCAAACTTCGTACCGCCTCAGAATCAATAAATAAAAAAGCAAGCATTTTTTTCATATTTACTCACCCTTTAAACTTTCCCTGGACTTCCACAAATAATTCAAAACCAAAACTAGCCAAATCAGACCAGCCGCTCTCGAGGTTTAGCGAGACTAACGAACAGCAATTGATTTTTATTATATAGATAAGCCATTAAATATAGCCTAACAAGGCTATCTTTAATGGCTTAACAAAAAAGCCACATTGAGAGATTCAACTTGGATTCTGCTATTTCTTTAGGATCTAACAGTTAAAAAGGACACCATACACACTGTGTTAGTTCATGGTGGGGCTGGAGCACTTGGTCAAGCAGTGATATCAATCAGTTTATCCAAAGGGTATCGAGTGTTCACGACTGTCAGCAACATGCAAAAGAAAAAGTTTCTACTCAGAATGTTTCCCAGATTAAGAGGTGATATATTTATTGATATATATATATATATTTAATAAGTGACTTACGATCCACCTCTTCATACGGGTACATGTCCATAACAAAATATTTAACAGATGGACAAATATTTAGTACAATTCCGCCAATCTATTTCTAAAGAGTATCCTCCAAAAGAAATTCGAGGTTTGGAAATTGGAGGTAACTCTTTAGGAATAGATTGGCGGAATTGTACTAAATATTTGTCCATCTGTTTAATGTTTTGTAAAGGATTTCCGCAAAGTCACGCCTGAATCAATTATCTACATGTCCATAGTCAACATTCATTATGAAACGATCTAATTGTATATGGATTAAAAATCCAGACACGATTGTCATCATTTTTCGATTCTACCAGCTTACTTACTTATTAAGTGCGTAATAATTTATACTATACTACTATAAGTTATCTGAGATTGCTTCGAGATCACCAGCGAGGAGGTGTGGAGAAAAATCTGTTTTCCAGATAATCAACAATCGCAGGGACATCATAACGTTGAGATAAGCGATTTGTAGATGGTTCGGTGGTTTTAGGCTTACAGCAGACAAGTATAGGCAAATTATCGTTGATGGGAGAGTTGAGTATAAGAGTAGTTGCGGGATTACGTGAATGAAGTAGTACATGGTCAATGCAGCTTTTGTCTCTTGTAGGTATGAGATGCGCAGGAAGGAAGACATGTGAAGCAACTAGATCTGGATATTCTTCTGAGTTTGATTTAGAATTTCCAGGAAGCAAGTTTATATTAATATCTCCGATGATAATAGCAGTCTTGAAGTTGTTTAGGCTTTTTAGCTTAAGGTCTAGGCTAGAGAGCTATAATTTAGCTATAAACCTTTTCTCTCCAGCCTAGACCTTACGCTATAAAGCCTAAACAACTTCAAGACTGCTCTTCTTAATGCCGCGCTGAGGCTTAAATATGTGCCAGACTTATGGAAAGTTGTGGAAGTAATAATCATAGCCAAGCCAGGAAAACCACCTCATGACACAACATCATATAAGCCAATTTATTTGCTATCTATAATGTCCAAACTGTTCGAAAAGTTATTATTAAAAAGGCTCAAACCTATTATAGAAACAAATAATCTCATCCCAGAGCATCAGTTCGGTTTCCGTGAAAAGCACACAACGATAGATCAAGTATACCGAATCACCAATCTGATAGAAAAGGCTTTTGAATATATAAAAGTCTGTTCTTCTATCTTTTTAGATCTAGCACAGGCTTTTGATAAGGTGTGGCATGAAGGCCTTGTAGTAAAACTAAAACAAATGATACCGAAATCATACGCAGACAAGCTTGAGTCATATATAACAAACTAGAGGTTGCGTGGTGCGCGAGCTGTATACAGCTCGCGGGTTTAACCCCTACAAACCCCTACAACCCCTAAAAACCCCTACAAACCCCTACAACCCCTAAAAACCCCTACAACCCCTAAAAACCCCTACAAACCCCTACAACCCCTACAAACCCCTAAAAACCCCAACAACCCCTAAAAACCCCTACAACCCCTAAAACCCCTACAACCCCTAAAAACCCCTACAAACCCCTAAAAACCCCTAAAAACCCCTACAACCCCTAAAAAGCCCTACAACCCCTAAAAACCCCTACAACCCCTAAAAACCCCTACAACCCCTAAAAACCCCTACAACCCCTAAAAACCCCTACAAACCCCTACAACCCCTAAAAACCCCTACAAACCCCTACAACCCCTAAAAACCCCTACAACCCCTAAAAACCCCTACAAACCCCTAAAAACCCCTACAACCCCTAAAAACCCCTACAACCCCTAAAAACCCCTACAAACCCCTACAACCCCTAAAAACCCCTACAAACCCCTACAACCCCTAAAAACCCCTACAACCCCTAAAAACCCCTACAAACCCCTACAACCCCTACAAACCCCTAAAAACCCCAACAACCCCTAAAAACCCCTACAACCCCTAAAAACCCCTACAAACCCCTACAACCCCTAAAAACCCCTACAAACCCCTACAACCCCTACAAACCCCTAAAAACCCCTACAACCCCTAAAAATCCCTACAACCCCTAAAAATCCCTACAACCCCTAAAAAATCCTACAAATCCCTACAACCCCTAAAACCCCTACAACCCCTAAAAACCCCTACAAACCCCTAAAAACCCCTAAAAACCCCTACAACCCCTAAAAAGCCCTACAACCCCTAAAAACCCCTACAACCCCTAAAAACCCCTACAACCCCTTAAAACCCCTACAAACCCCTACAACCCCTAAAAACCCCTAAAAACCCCTACAACCCCTAAAAACCCCTACAACCCCTAAAAACCCCTACAAACCCCTACAACCCCTAAAAACCCCTACAACCCCTAAAAACCACTACAAACCCCTACAACCCCTAAAAACCCCAACAACCCCTTAAAACCCCTACAACCCCTAAAAACCACCTACAACCCCTAAAAATCCCTACAACCCCTAAAATCCCCTACAACCCCTAAAAACCCATACAACTCCTACAAACCCCTACAACCCCTACAAACCCCTACAACCCCTAAAAACCCCTACAAACCCCTAAAACCCCTAAAAACCCCTACAACCCCTACAAGCCCCTACAACCCCTAAAAACCCCTACAAACCCCTACAACCCCTAAAAATCCCTAAAAACCCCAACAACCCCTAAAAATCCCTACAACCCCTAAAAACCCCTACAACCCCTAAAGACCCCTACAACCCCTAAAAACCCCTACAAACCCCTACAACCCCTAAAAACCCCTACAAACGCCTACAACCCCTAAAAACCCCTATAAACCCCTACAACCCCTAAAAACCCCTACAACCTCTAAAAACCCCTACAAACCCCTACAACCCCTAAAAACCTCAACAACCCCTAAAAACCCCTACAACCCTTAAAAAATCCTACAAACCCCTACAACCCCTAAAAACCCTAAAAACCCCTACAAACCCCTACAACCCCTACAAACCCCTACAACCCCTGAAAACCCCTACAACCCCTAAAAAATCCTACAACTCCTACAAACCCCTACAAATCTCTAAAAACCCCTACAATCCTTAAAATTCCTTACAACCCAAGGTTAAGGTTGCTATGTCTATCTAGCACCGTTTAAAAGTTATGATCGTTTAAAGTTTTTTATTTCTGAATCGGATAATGAAAAGGGTCTTGAGCAACATTAGTTGGAGCACCAACCCCCTCCGACTTGTAGTTTCCGAGAAAATGGGGGGGGGGGGGGGGGGGGGGCAAAAAGGGGGGCAAGGAAAGGGTGTCACACAACTTTTTTCAACTCTTCCGATTATCCTCTATACGGTCCCACTAAAATTTCAATTCCAACATGACGCCTTCTGGGTATACCTTAAGAGGGTGGGGGAGAAAAATGGGGGAAGGGGGGGAGTTTAAAATCGTTTCTGAATCATTCAAGCATCCTTTATACGATCCCACTAAAATTTAAATTCCAACATGACGACTTCCGGGTGTACCTTAAACTGGGGTGAGAAAAATGGGGGGAGGGGGGAGTTTAAATATTGTTTTTTAATCCTTGGAACATCCTCTATAAGATTCTACAAAAATTTCAATTTCATCATGACGCCTTCCGGGTACACCTTAAAAGGGGGGGAGGGGGGGAGTTTAAATTTTTTTATGCATTTCTTAAAGCACCATGTATACAAATCCTCAAAAAAAAACACTAAAATTCCATACAACCCAAGGTAAAGTTTGCTATGTCTCTCTTGCACCGTTTAGAAGTTATGGCAGTTTAAAGTTTTTTATTTCTTAATCGAATAATGAAGTAGTTCTTGAGCAACATTTGATAGAGCACCATCCCTCTTCGACTTGTAGTTTCCGAGATAAGTGGAGAGAGAGAGAGAGAGAGGGCAGAGGAGGCAAGGACAGGGGGTCGGGTAACACATTTTTTTTCAACTCTACGAAGCATCTCTATACGATCCCACCGAAGTGTACAACCCTACATGATGCCATCAAGTCTGCGAGATTTTGTATGGGAGTGCACATTTTTGTATGGGACAATATTTTTTTTGTATGGCGGCCATCTCTTTTTTTAAGATTTAGATTTTAGATTCGGATATTGAAAAGGGTCTTGAGCAACATTAGTTTGAGCACCAACCCTCTCCGACTTGTAGTTTCCGAGATAATGTGGGGGGGTCAAAGAGGGGGGCAAAGAGGGAAGGTCACACAACTTATTTCAACTTTTCCGAGCATCCTCTATACGATCCCACTAAAATTTCAATTCCAACTTGTCGCCTTCTGGGTATACCTCGAAGGGGGGTGAAAAAAATGGGGGGTGAGGGGGGAGTTTTAAAATCGTTTCTGAATCCTTGGAGCATCCTCTATACGATCCCAATAAAATTTCAATTCCAACATGACGCCTTTTGGGTATACCTTAATGGGGGGGTAAAAAATTGGGGAATGGGGGGGTTAAAATTTTTTTTTGTATTTCTTAAAGCACCATCTATACAAATCCCTAAAAAAAAAACACTAAAATTCCTTACAACCCAAGGTCAAGTTTGCTATGTCTATCTAGCACCGTTTAGAAGTTATGAGGCTTTAAAGTTTTTTTTTTCTGAATTGGATAAAGAAGAGGGTCTTGAGCAACATTTGTTTCAGCACCATCCCTCTCAGACTTGTAGTTTCCGAGATAATGAGAGAGGGAGGAAAAGGGGGCAAGGACGGGGGTGGGTAAAACATATTTTTTCAACTCTACGAAGCATCCCTATACCCCTATACCTCTATATAACCCTACCAAAACGATTCCACTAAAATTTTAATTCCAACATGATGCCTTCTTGCTATACCTAAGGAGGGGAGGGGGGGTGGGGGGTGGGGGGAATGGGGGCGGGTGCAGTTTAAAAAACCTTTGTACATTTTGAAGCACCATTTACAAACCATTATGCAAATCCTCAAAAAAAACACTAAAATTCCTTACAACCCAAGGTAAAGTTTGCTATGTCTATCTAGCACCGTTTAGAAGTTATAACCGTTTAAAGTTTTTTATTTCTGAATCGGATAATAAAGTAGTTCTTGAGCAACATTTGATTGAGCACCATCCCTCTTCGACTTGTAGTTTCCGAGATACATGGAGAGGGAGAGAGAGAGGGGACAGAGGAGGCAAGGACGGGAGGTCAGGTAACACAATTTTTTTCAACTCTACGAAGCATCCTCTATACGATCCCACCGAAGTGTACAACCCTACATGATGCCATCTAAGTCTGCGAGATTTTGTATGGGCATGCACTTTTTTGTATGGTGGCCATCTTTTTTTTTTAGATTCGGATTTTGAAAAGGGTCTTGAGCAACATTAGTTGGAGCACCAACCCTCTCCGACTTGTAGTTTCCGAGATATTGTGGGGGGGTCAAAAAGGGGGGCAAAGAGGGGAGGTCACACAAGTTTTTTTCAACCCTTTCGAGCATCCTCTATGCGATCCATTTAAAATTTTAATTCCAACATGACGCCTTCTGGGTACACCTTAAAAGGGGGGGAGAAAAATGGTTGGAGGGGGGGAAGTTTTAAAATCGTTTCTGTATCCTTCAAACGTCCTCTATACGTTCCTACTAAAATTTCAATTCCAACATGACGCCTTCTGGATATACCCTAAAGGGGGGGGGGGGGGGGGTGAAAAATGGGGTGGGGTTGCACTTAAAAAAAAATGTATTTCTTGTAGCTCCATGTATACAAATCCACAAAAAAAAACACATCTCGTCAGGAAGAATCCGTTGTCGATTCGTGGGGGGGTCAGTTGGGGGAGGAAAAAGGGGCTTTTTAGGATTTTTCCACCACTCATTGGAACCCCCCCCACAGCTTTTTATAAAAAAAAACACACCTCCCCCTGCACCATCTGGGAGAACAACCATGTCAATCAGTCAGTGAGTGAGTCAGTGGTAATCGAGCTATAATATAGTAAGGTGTTTTAAGATTTTGTATGGAAATGCACTTTTTTGTATGGGACAATATTTTTTTTGTATGGCGGCCATCTTTTTTTTTATGGATTCGGATATTAAAAAGGGTCTTGAGCAACATTAGTTTGAGCACCAACCCTCTACGAATTGTAGTTTCTGAGATAATGTATGGGGGGGTCAGTTGGGGGGGGAAAAGGGGTACTTTAGGATTTTTCCCCCAGTCACCAAAACCCCCTCTACAGCTTTCCATAAAAAAAAACACACCTCCCCATCCACCAACTGGGAGAACAATGATGTCAGTGAGTCAGTCAGTGGTAATTAAGCTATATATAGTATAATATAATAGAGTAATCATATATAACAAATTGCCTTACTCTAAAGTAAGGCAAGAATCGTCTTGCCTTACTTTAGAGTAAGTTTTGCCTCAATTTCTTTTATATCAGTGTAGGCATCGGCCTACACTGATATAAAAGAAATCAAAGCTGAAGTACCGCAGAGAAGTGTGTTGGGCCCGGTCCTGTACTTGATATCGACGCTTGAAAGGCAATAATTACCAAGCGACATTTTGGCGATATTGAGTTTTATATATCATTGAAATCAGAAAAAAAATCTGCGTCGATTGGTCTTACTCTCATGCCGCGAGGACGAAGTTGGTTGTCGCTTGGTAACTCTAAAAAAAAACAATTTTCTTAGTTTTCGGCGTCCAAGCGACTATAATTTTACCGATTTATGAATAACTTTTACTTAGTATATATTCGATTTTTACTTTTTACACTTAGTCATTTTTGCCTAGACTCGAAATAATGCTTTTAAACATAAGGTATTTTTTGCCATGCGGTACCAAGGGTATAAACATTGATTAAGAAATTTTACCTGATTGAACTTTTTTTTCTCGTAATTTAAGACTTTTCGACGCCATTCCGTAAAACCCCAAGCGGTCGTATCCGACCGCGCTCCCCCATTTGAATAAAGACCTTATTTTAAACGTTTACAGACTACTTTTGTATGGAGAAGTTTACTGAATTACGTTCTTTGATATATTATCTACATTCTGAACAATAAATATTGCGTAATCTGTCATCGTTTAGTATTTCATTGGCAGTTGAATTTCGTGTTGCTCGGCGGCAGTTTAGTGAACCGTGTGTGAGAGAAATAGTGAGTTTTACTGGATTTATTGATAGTAAGGGGTGTTTATCATTACAAAAACTGTTTATTATGCTCATTATAAGTATTTTTCGATAATAAAATACATAGTCAATACATAGTAATAACATTTAGATATGGCGCGTAAACTCCCGAGCGGTAACGGGCTGCCGCGCTCGCCCCATTTGATTATAAAAATAAATTTACATGTTTAGAGTCTACTTTTGTATGGAGAAGTTTACTGAGTTACGTTCTTTGATATATTATCTACATTCTGAATAACAAACATAGCATCATCAGTGTTCGTTTAGTATTTTATGTGAATTCGCGTTTCGCGCCCGGTCTGTGTGAGTGCAGTGACCTTTGATTGTGATTCGACTGTCATTTGATAGTGGATTTACTGGATTTATCGATGGTAAGGGGTGTTTATTATTACAAAAACTGTTTATTCTGCTCATTATAAGTATTTTGGATAATCAATTGTAAGAGTAATAACTTCTAGATAAGGCGGGAAAAGTTCGTTACCATGCAACTGATTTCGAAGTGATTTATTACTAAACTATTTATTATAAAATATTGTATTTGACTAAACACGTTATTTTTATGCCTGATAGATAGGTAATATATCTATTAGTACATTGTTATTTACAGAATGATAAAATATGCTTTGGTTGTAGAGTTATTACATATTTAGTACAATGCAGTATTTTTGCCGCGACCTAGGTCTAGTCTAGACTCTAGCGCTAGTGCTGCCAAAATTTTGCTATTTTGCTGCATAGTGACTGAAGAGTTAACACATCTTAATGATGTATTAATTTTCATTTAGTGGTTTTTTACCTAAATACAATGGACTTAAAAACGTAAAGTAGAAATATTTACCTGCCTAAAATGGATATATTTTGTCGTTTGGTAATTTTTTATCTACCGTTTATTTTATTGTTTCTGTTACTTAGATAACTATTTTTGAAATTAAATTTGTATAAAACTGAGTTTATCCCTGATGCACGTATTTTGTTTTGTCACTTATCAGCACTCTAAAGCAGATTTTGAGTGGCTGTTGGTAACAAAATAATAATTTAGTCTTCATTGAACTGTCGCTTAGGCAACCCGTGCACTCACGCGCATCGGACATAGTGCCTCATCGCGTAGCTTGAAGTGTACTTGGTAAGTGCAATGCAATGAATTTATGTATAAGATTATTTATAATGCGCATTTTGTATTGATTTTAATTTATTGTTTAAGATTCTTAATTAATCGAAATAAGCGAGTAGATAACATCATTAAGCGAGCTACGTCAAACGCCGGTGTGGATAGCAGGGATTTGACCTTGGTAATGTAACTGCTTAGTTAAATAATCAAATCATTTATTCTTTCAATCGTAATTAATAGAAACAACTAATAATGAAATCTTAATTTCTAGTGGCCAACATATCGAGGATATACTCGTACTTACAATAATAAAGATGAAAGTTTACAACAATTGGACAAAGTTTGCAAAAACTTGATTTTCATGAATTGGTATGTTTTTACACTTTGTAAACAAATAGGTCAATGTGTAATAGGTATATATTTTTATTTTTATTATCAAATTTATTATTTTTCAGGGTGATACACTTTCATAGGAAGGCCTTTCAATGACATCCCTTGCATGTACTTCTGAGACCTTTACTGCTGGCAATAACTCTGAGAAAACTGGCCCAATAAATTCTAATCAATTATTAGATGAAATTGGCTTATTTTGTCCTACCCTT
The DNA here is from genome assembly GCA_948098915.1 of Lampropteryx suffumata. Classification (NCBI taxonomy): domain Eukaryota; kingdom Metazoa; phylum Arthropoda; class Insecta; order Lepidoptera; family Geometridae; genus Lampropteryx; species Lampropteryx suffumata. The sequence continues at coordinate 5,185,449 of OX402562.1, forward strand.
TACACTTACAGACAAAATAATGACATACGGAGCCGAAACGTGGCCACACACCGTGCGACTTGTCCACCAGTTCAAGGTCACTCAGCGAGCTATGGAGAGAGCTATGCTTGAAGTTTCTCTTAGGGATTAAATCCGAAACAAAAATATTCATCAGAGAACTAAGGTCACCCACATAGCTCAGCGAATAAGCAAGCTGAAGTGGCAGCGGGCAGGTCACATATGCCGCAGAGCCGATGGCCGTTGGGGCAGACTGATTCTTGAGTGGAGTCCGCGTATCGGCAAATGTAGTGTAGGGCGCCCTGTCGATAGATAGGGTGATGATATTCTTAAGGCAGTGGGCAAGGATTGGACTAGAAGAACTGAAGACCGAGCTAAGTGGCGTGCCATGGGAGTGGCCTATGTCCAGCAGTGGACTGACACGGGCTGATGATGAAAGAACTTACAAACATGGAGGTTGATTTGACTACACCGGAAACGTTTAATGCATGTAACGCCTAAAAACAAACAGCTAAAAACACGAAATATGGAAAGACTACACCAGAAATATATACTGCAAGCAACATCGAAGTAATTGCCAATTCTAAAAGTTTTACCATTGTGGGATGCTCTGAATCTGGCGGATCAAAAACTATAAATCCACAGAGAGGCCGTAAACATAAATGCACAACTAATGTACATTGATTACATATCAGATAATAATAATAATAGTTACATATTAGATAACAACTTTTACCGATTATGAAGAAGTTACAATTTCAGATGAATGGTTATGATCTAAATCTTCTTATGATGACTCTCGGGAAATCGTCGTAAAGACTTGTTAGAAAGTAGGTACATATATCGCAGAAAGAAGAGATCAAGCGTAAAGAATTTCTGAAAAAACTGTTATTAGTATTGTAGGTAGTTCTAATTTGCATTTCCAAGTAATAATATTGTAAGACTGCTGAAGAAGGCTGATCTCAAACTTAAACACTTGATGTTGTTGATTAAAATTTGGTTTAATTAGGTAATGAATAGGTAGGTCCCAGAAACCCATTCCAACTTTGAATTTTTTGTAACTTTCAATTTTGTTCTTCATTAAAATTTTATTTTACCTACCTATATGTACTGATTTTGAAATTTCTAATAAATATTATTTATAAAAATAAAATGCCTCTGTTACCTTTAACGGCAGCAAAAATGTTATTTATAAAATCAGCTATCCACTTTGCGAGAGATTTGACTGCAATATTCGTATATTGAAGGCTCATATAGATGTCATTAACATAGGGTTAAACACAGGCCTAAAACCTTCACCAACCTGCACTAGAGCAGCGTGGCGGAGTATGCTCTAATTCGTCCCTCGTCAGATGGAGGCCCATACTCAGTAATGAGTGATTGTAGACTCTGGATTGTAAAATACTGGTGTTTAGTTAATTTTACATGTTTTATAATAAAGTTTTGTTGTCGGTAAGTAATTTTTACCTGTTTGTGATTTTGATTAAAATTTTACTAACCGACAGTATTTCTTAAAGTATTGAAAAAAATCATAATCTTTAAATGTCAGTTTATAAAACTTTTAAACTGAATTCAATATTCGTAAGAATCGAGTAGCTATGATTAATCGGCGATTTTTGTCGATTTTTTTTCCAAAATAAAAAACTTTAAAATGCTCTGGTGCAAAGTTGCCAATATGTCGCTTAGTAATTATTGCCTTTCAAGCGTCGATATACACCTGTGATATTCCTAAAATAAAAACCAACACCAACGCAACCCTTGCTGACGACACAGCTATAATGGCTTTTGGAAGCACTTACGCAGAAGCCGCAGAAAACTTTCAAGTAGCTGTCAATAGAATCCATAATTGGACAAAGAAACGGCACATTAATCAAAATGAAACAAAATCAGTCCATATCAATTTTACTAATAAGAAAGAGCAGTACTGTTCAATATAATATAAACAACAAGGTTATACCTTACAACAATACAGCAAAGTATTTAGGAATGACGCTTGACGCAAAGCTGCGCTGGAAAGTACAAGTCAATAAGAAAAGAGTTGAACTAGAAATACGCTTCGAAAAGATGTACTGGCTGCTTGGACGAATCTCCGCTCTGTCAATACAATACAATATGTTATTATTGTACAAGCAAGTCCTGATGCCTATATGAACCTATGGAATACAGCTGTGGGGTTGTACCAAAAAATCCATATCCATATAATTCAAGGATTCCAAAATAAAGTACTAAGGGAAATAGTGAATGCCACTTGGTATGTACATAAGAAATGACGGTCTACATATAGACCTCAGAATAGAGTTCGTCGATAAGGTAATACAAAAGTATGCAGAAGCTCACGAACAGAGGCTTTATCACTATGTGAACGTCTAGGCAATCTAGGTACTCGACATCACGGACATTGTAAGAAGGCTCAAACGGAAAAAGCATTTGAGCTAATGAAGTTTAACAATAGTGAAGTAATAAGTAACTACATAAAAACACAAGAAAAAGTGTCTTCCCCTTAACTCTAGTTAAGGATAAGACACTTTTTTCTGTAAGTAAGAAAAGTGCTATTGGACACATACTTAGGTATCATTTATTTTATAGGACTATGTCAAAACAAAATTACTCATTAGCTTATTTGGCTAGGTTATAAAATTATTTAGCGTATGATTAATATTGTGCTCTAAAATAACAAAAAAAAACCAAAATCACTCACTTATTCATCACAAAATCTCAGAATCACTGCCAGAGGGCAGCGTTCCCAAGACACTGGTGGCATTGCCACGTTGTTTGGCAATGCTAACACGCTGAGCTAGATTAGGTCCAGCAATGTATCTACAAGACGCCTTGAAAAAACTTAGAAAATGCGGTGGGCTCGAGTTCGTCAGGGACTCTACTCGAAAAGGCTTATATATGTAGGCTTTATCAAGACTGACATATTTAAGGTCCTCGGCACATTCAGCCGCCGCAACAGCTCAAACGGAAGTCTCTGAAAAATAGGATGCGCTCAGGTTGCTTACGCAAATAGCATCCCACACCGATGGCCTACCCATCACCCAAGGGACAAGAGTCATACCATCAGGCCTCTTACCATCATCATGTATCAGACCGTTCGGTTCGAGAACAGCTGGTACGTTGACGCTGGTACGAGCCCGACGAACGACGTCATTAAGACTTGCGTGGCGGGCAATCCTACCGGGGCGGCCCTAAAACACGATAACCCGTGGAGAACAAGCTGGTCGACCGCTGTACCGCAATGGCACTGATGAGGGGCGCAGCACCTAGCTAACAAATTGCAACTCGAAATGTTGTAGGATCTAATAAGGTACCAATGTTAAATGATGGTAGTGCTCGTAACCAATGTCCTGACTCCTATTTCGATATGGTTAGGAGACAGGCGCGATCTACGGAGCTTGAGCATGTTTCTAACAGAAGATTACATGTAAGCTCACATAGAGGCCCGTCCCATTGCCGTTGGGCCGAAAGGTTCTTGGGGGGAGCGGAATTAGGGCTAGCACAGTTTCAAGCGTTTCTATGCTCGTCTAGATAATAATATAACATTTTATGAGTGATGCCAGAACTAGTCGGAAAAGACGGCAAAATAAAATATTTTTATCAACCAAATATTTGTCTAGGAGAGGTACACCTAATAAACATTACTTCAAAGTTAATATTCCATAACTTTGTAGGAACTATCAATACATATTATGTATTAATATTATACTGTTCCTACAAAGTTATGGAAAAATTTATCACAATAAGACTTGCTTGCAATAGCTTGCAAGCAAGAGCTCTGTATTATTTGTAGTATCTGTATTATTCTGTATAGCGGACAGACGAACAGATAGACATATATACATACATGTTTTTATCATCAATAAGCAATATAATCTTCTTATACGTCTTGTTGTGTTTCAGAGGAGCACATAGGAAACTCGAGAGACATTTCATTTGGAGACATGGTTTTAAATGCCACCAGCTCCAAGGGATGCACAATTGTTATTTGCGGCCTTAAAGGAGAACTTAAAAATGTAAGCGAAGCTTATGAGTGTTTTATATTCATAAATTGGTTGTTGCCCATACGGTTTTAATAAATAATACGCAAAGTACCTTGTTTCCTATTCTACGAACAGCTTGTTTGCTCGGCTTTATATAAAATTTAAAAAAAAGTACGTTCTGTATACTTGTTTTCTTGTGGTCCCAGCGATTAGTCCCTTTGTGAGTGTTTACTTGTAATCCCATACAAGAAAACACTCACCTAACGTGCAAATCTTTGATCAACTCTGACTCATAGTTCTGTAAGTTAATTAAAGTTCTAACATTGAAATTAGATCTGTCGCTAGAAACATCTTAATATAGTTTATTAATTTATAATGAAATGATTATGAAAATTATAATGGCTAGTAAAACTTTCCTAAATTATGAGAAACCATCTAATTTGTAAACCTTAAAATAACAAAAAAGTTCCGTGCAAAATTAATTTGTTTTGTTATGTAGTTTTGAATAGGTTTGGGACCTAAATTCTAGTCATCCTTATACTTCCAAGGCATTTACTGTAAGTGATCCTTTACCTTTCCTCAACACTGACATACTTGTTCTAATCTTGAAATTATTTTTAGATTACATTGAATTGCTGCGCACATTTTGGAGCGGTCTTCGATACGGTGCAGATTCTAAACAAAGAAACGTTTAATTATGGATTGTATAATTTAACCAAAGAAAGGTCATACCAATTAGCTGATATTTCGTCCATATTCCTCAACTTGAAAGCTTCAGAAGTGGAGGTTCGTAGCTTTGGGTGTTTTTTTGTGTTTAAAGGAAAGATACGATTAAATACCCCATTTACTACTAAAACCCTAGTGTGACTATTCATTATCTTTTTAGTAATCATTGTATTTTTTACGACTGGCAACAATGTTCTGACTACTTTCCGATGGCTTAATTTTCTCAAATTTTAAGCACCTAGTTTGTTTTCTTTCTCGGCAGAGCGATCTTGCTTGGCATTTGATCGCCGTCGCTAGTCCTGAGAGATCGTGAAACAGTGAACTACTGTATAGAGCTATCACACTATCCTTAATTATCATGCTCCTGCTTTATTATCTTAAAGCCTAACTTTACCATACTCTGTTAGTTACTCCAACAATGTAATCCTTAGATATATAAATAATTTATTTGCAAGAAATATGGTTATACAGAAAGTTCACATATTTCACCAAAGAACATTGGCATGCAAATTTTAATGTTTTCAAATTTTTAAATTAACCTATATAACATTACATTAAATTAAAGTTTTCTATTTTAGCATTAATCAATTATATTCATAGTTTCCAAAAAAATCGTTATCAGTGTAAAAAGTTCTGTCAAAAAGCCACAATTTTTTTTTACTAAAAGTCTTATTGGCAAGTCCTGTATTACGGCAGGAATTTTAAATATTTGTCCACACATTGTAAAAGAACTTTTTTTATATAATGCAGTTCTAGGCACTCTTGAAGAACAATTCTCTCAGTGTTTCTTACACATCTATGATATATGTCACGAGCTCTTGTAAAGAAATTCGGTTGTTCTTTGGGGCTCTTGCAGGCAGGTGGGACAGTGTCCTGCAAAGTTTTTGGGTGTCAGCCCTGATTAACCCTTTTGCTCGGCAAATCTAATATATTAATTAAGGTGGTATATAGGTTAGTAGGAATAGTTTTTAACATTGATTAGATATTGATCAATGATTTTATTTTATTTTAACTTTTATGGATGAAATGGATCTTAGTTATCTGAATAAATAAACATGATTATTATTATTATTGCACAAACTAAGCTGCCTCTAAAATATACAAGCTGGGCAATGTCAACAGTTTTAGGTTCCGAAAGATCGGCTTACATGATTCCCATGGAGGTATCCCAACAATTGCTCGTACGCATTTTTTTTTGCAATAAAAGATCTATTCACGTCGGTCGAGTTACCCTAGATAATACCATACCTTAAAGTTGAAGCCACATAGCCATGGTAAGCTGTTAAAATAGTGTTAATATTTGCAGTCTTACGTAGCTTATAAAGGACATATACGTACATATTTATTTTTTTAGATATCTGATCGACATATGCCTTCCAGTTACAATTATGGTCCAGCATGATGCGTAGGGATTTGGTTTCATTTACCACAGACAATCGTTGTTCTTTATAGCATATACAAAGCTTATTAGGATTTTGAAAAGAATTATCGAATTGTATTATGCTAGTCTTAGTCAAGTTAACATGTAATTTATTTTCGCAAGCCATTTAATTATAGAATTAATTGTATTATTAATGTCATGAGTGTAATTAGAAATGTCAGAATTTGATGATATGATAATAGATATGTCATCAGCAAATAATGTACTTGGGTTAGGAGTCACTTCAGAGAGGTCATTAACATAATGCAAAAATAAAAGAGGTACTAACACGCTACCTTGAGGTACCCCATAACCGTTGTGTCTAAAAGTTGATCTAAACGGTTTTAATTCATTATTAACATCAATATTATTAATTTCAACACATTGCATTCTATTAGTCAGATAACTTTCTAGCCATATGTTAGCAGGGCCTCTGATACCATATTTTTCTAATTTATCCAATTACAAGGAGTGTGGAACAAAGACATACGCTTAGGAAGGCTTGTACAACTACCTCGTTATTTTTTAAAAATAGAGTACTTACAGGCTCGAAGAGTATCAGTAAACTGAGGAACTCTTCTTCCATTAGCAATAAGTCGTTAGCAAAAACTAAACGGTTCAAAAACGTAGTAACCTTGATAAAGCGTTAAAATGTCTTATTTACCTAAAATAGGTATGTACTCGTACTTTGTAATGCACTGCTTAATTATATATTTTTCTTAGCAACTACAAGTTTTAGTGAGTGAAGGTATCGCAAATGGTGCTGTGCGTCCTCTATCACGAGTGTGGTATGAGCCACAAGATGTGTCACGTGCTTTTCGCCTTCTAGCAACCAGTGGCCATCGAGGACGTGTGCTGATACGTCTCCAGGATCACCAGCTACTAGCACATCCCAGGTGAGATACTGAAACTGTCGTGAACCTATAACGAAGCCTACAAATAACTTCGAATAGAACGCTGAAAATAAATAAGATTTCTAATTTAAACCATGGTTTTTATAGCAATTTGTGATTTTGTATGTATCAACACATACAAAATCACAAATTTCTATAAAAACCAGACGATGGCAATGTTACACGAGTTGTACAACACATTTGAAGATTTTTAACACGCACGCTAATTATGAGTTTGTTTGCAGATTGACTTGTTCAAAAGATGGATGTCACATAATATTCTGTGATGTTCAACCGCTAGGGCTGCAGCTTGCTGAAATGTTAATCAGTTGCGGAGCTAAGAAAATTAATTTACACTATTCACAACCACCATCATATCTAAGCTACAGGCAGCGGTTGGTAGTTTTATATTATTGGTTGAAGTCATTTTTAAAGTCCATCCAATTCTAATCTCAAGTCCAATTTTGCATTATTCTTTAATTGAAATTAATGAACAGATTCAACAGTTTAAAATAATTATGTAATCTTTTATGTTTCTATTTAAGCTTGTGGGATAAGCAAAATGTGAAAGTTTCAATATATTCAGAAGAAATAAATGATAAAACCAGCTTAACGAGCTTTATTAATAAAAATATAACTTCTGGATCTGTCGATGGTGTTTATGTAGCTGCGGAAAGTATTTTGAAATCTAACATGCTAGCAACATTGGATTCGATAGTCAGAAAACTATGTCCAGCTTTGAAGTAAGTAGTATTAATGATATATACATGTAAGAAGAAAAGGACAGGAAATACCTAGATGTACCATAATTCGGATTTGTTGAATTTCAGGTACTTCTTAATTTGTAGTAATAGTGATGATTCTGGACAGTTTATATCAATAAAAAGAGCCAAAGATGGACTACCAGCTACGCTAGTCAACCTGTCAATGCTAGATACTGTAAGTAACCAAAACATTTGCTCATCGGTAGTTTTGGTATCAAAGCAGTAAAGTTAATGCAGCACTGCACAGAGATGCACCATTCGCACCGGGGTGATGTAATGATGTGGTGCATGCAGTCTATATTTTAATTTCTTTGTTTTATTAATGTTCTGTATGTTATAAATTATTATGATTAATATGGCTCTAATATGTATATATACTTATGAAGGCTGAAATAAATGAAATTGAATTGAATTGAATTAAAAAGTTAACAATTCAAGAACTCTGTACCTACCTACCATGATCAGAATGATTCCAGTCCCAAATAAAAAAAATAATCCAAATTGTGTTGGTGTTGTCTGCCTTCAGACACTATGTAGTCAAAGTTGAGAAAGTAAGTAGTTCAATCGAACATTCTAGATGAATAGATTTTAAATTATTGTTCAAAATTGTGAACTAACATTTCCAAATTTTAATTTAAATTGGCTGTAGGTACAAAAATTGACTATTTAATAATAATATGCCAATCAAACAGTCATTTGTTCATACATAACTAAATCGAACCATTGGTTGGTGAGCGTTTGTCCGATCTATGTACTACGGGCTTAAAATCAACAATAAATGGAACTGTCTATTTTTCCAGTTTGATGATGAAGATGGCTTGACGAGGTATCGAGGTATTAAAAAGGCATTAGAGCATGCGTTGCTGAGTATGCATCCGGTACTTCTTGCGCAGTTGAAACGCCAGTCTAGAGAATCATTGGTTCAACAGATCGCAGCTTTGACTGGTACCTGAATATTTATTAAATGTTAGATCCTATTGACATTTACATTGTAAAGGCTTTCTTAAGTTCTATGCCTTTTTGCAGATATAGCCATTTCTGAAGATGCTGCCAACAGCACCACCCTTGAGGATTTAGGGGTTCCTAAAGAAAACTCACAAGCTATATCATCATTCTTGAAACATGAGTATGGAGTTTACAATGATGAAGCGGAAATACCTACGTTATCCTTAGAAAGGTAGCATAAGCTTTGCAATATATATATAAAAGACTTCTGTGACAAGTGACTTATATTTTGTTTTACAATCATTTTCAGTATCAAACAAATTGAAAAGAAGTTTGATGATCCTGAGCTTGAAGATATTAAAGGATTAGGAACATTCTTTTCATTCGTGGATCCAGATGAACTCTTAGCCACAACTGAAATTGTCACGATGCCTACGCTGACGAGTAACTCTGATATGGTGAGCTTTGATTTTTAACATTATGCTAACTCTAAGAGGTTCTCACCTGAATGCAAAAATTGGCTAAGAGTATGTTTTACTTGCACAAATAAAGATTTAGTCGAAAAAGCTGATGCTGAATATTTCACATTACTTATTTGTTTATATTATTCACAGAGGGATGACGAATTCGACGTTAACCAAACCTTCTTATACATAGTGCCGGGGTTGGAAGGGCATCACAAGAGGTTCAGTTCCCTCTGTGAGCAACTGAAACTGTCTGCTCTGGTGCTGCAGCCAGGATTGGATCATTTGCAAGACACTGTTGAAGAACTCGCCCTTAGATACTCTAATGTACTTATAATATAAATGTCTAAATTTTTTACTTTCGTTTAATCAACATTTGTATAACAACTATCATTTTTGTATCTTACCTTTTGTTATTTTTTCAGGTTGTCTTGAAAAGAGTAGGTTTCAATAAAAGATTCTATATCTTAGGCTACGAAACTGGAGTCCTTGTTGCATTGGAGTTGGCTGCAATTTTAGAGAAACATGGTGAGCATACCTACTTTGAAACTTTACAACCGACGCCACAACAACGGTTTTTTTTTAAATAAATGTTTATACCCAATTGTCTAGAGACGCTGGTAAGAAGTTGGCGCTTTATTTTTTTGGAGTCCGCTGTTTTATGTTCTCCTAATCAGAATCTCCATCATTTTTCTACAGGTCAAACAGGCACGATTTTTTGCATAGGCGATGGACCAGAGGAAATCATGTCACTGATAGAGGAGCAGCTACGCGAATTCAATAGTGAAGAGGCGTTGCAAATAGGCCTGGTGCAGCACATGTTTACCCTAATGACGGGAAGGAGTGCATGGTCCATGAAGAATGTCGAAGGAGCCACATGGAGGCAGCTCGTGGACACTTGCGTGCGCACGCTGCTAGGCCATGTGTCGCACTCGGCGCAATACGCACGTGCGCTTATAGAAGCGGCTTATGCTAGAATTGGCGCAACAATCAACTGTAAAACAAACTCAAAATTTTTAAAATCAAACATTGTTCTTCTTAGAGCACTAAGCTCTTATTCTGCGACGACTATACCTTGTTCGCTACAGTGCTATTCGCAACAGCCAATCAGCGTATACAACCTGACTACACCACTAGCTCATGCAACTCACGACATTCGCTGTGCATCTATCATCAACAAACACCTCTCTAAGGACGTTCTAGATGCGTTTGATAGTAAAAATCTTTGTGAATCGTATCTCTTGAATGCCGACACGTTCATGACAAATTCATATTCAAAGTCTTCATAAGTATAATAATTTTAAAAACATAAAATCCGACTGCATTAAAATATAAAGCTATAAACAAGCAATTTTGCAGAAATCGGAATCTGTTGAAAGCAGTTGGAAAAAACTAGACCTCAATCAAAAGTTACGACTTTAAATGATAAGCACCTACCATATAGGTCTTACTCCAGAAATTTTTTTTGACGGGCTTCTGCGTGGTTCATTAATTAGTTATTACGGCAAAAGTTTTTTGCATTTATAATATTCATAAAACGATATAACGATCATTAGCCTCGTCAACGGAACTAACCTAACCGTTATCAGATCAGTTCCTGCTGGATCAGTTGAGGTTTTGTTATTTTAAATCCATAAACATACATAGGTACCTTATTTCTATTTAATAGCGGCAATTTTGAGTAACTACAACGAGCACACCTTATTCGGACCCCAGTAAATACAAGTGATTTTGGACTTCAACTCAAGCATGATCAACTGAAATATCTTATCTTCTTTTGTTAGAGGGATAATTACAAAGATTTTATCAAGTACATAATACCATACACCTTTCGTGTGACCCCAGAATACTTATTAAAAACAACAGCAATAATTATAATATGACGACTAGAAATAAATATATATGTTTTGAACTGGGGATGGGAGGAACTACTACCTACATATTTACCTACCATAGTAGAAAACGATTCAAAATGGTTCTAATGAATTTATTAAATACTAGCAACCCACCCCAGTTTCATCATCATCATATTCAGCCCGTAAAAGATATAAGCTGCTTTCGTGTATTGCAACAACAATGTATACAATGTAACAACAAATCACGAAAGTTTTGAAAGTGAAACAATGGGTGCGTTATAGTTAAGTTATTATGTTCTAAGAGTCGATTCGCTCCGCTGAAACAAATCAGTATTCTAGCTCGATCTCAAACTCGAGGATCGAACTCGAACTCTATACTGCACTGATTGTATGATAAGGTTATAAGGTCATTACGTATACGGTTTGATAGATTGTTTTTCGGACTGATTCGACTATCGTGTGTTAGTGTGTTATCAATGTCTACGCAGCAGTTTAAATCGTTTGTTCAGAATCATGTAGTAGAAATTAATGGTTTAATATAGGATTTGAATACACGTAAAGACGAAACACAAACCAACCGATTTAGTTTCACGCAATACCAGTTTTAAGTGAACTGATTTCGTTACTTTTTGGTAGAAAGGGATGATATGTTTGAGTGTACAGGTGTCACAGTAATAATAATTGTCAGGATAGATCGCTAACTTAACAAACCTGCCCTAGTTAAAACATTGTACTGTTATCATTACTTTTTACAAGTCGTGATGTTTTTGTTTTTTTTTTTTTTTTTTTTTTTTTTTTTATTTATCATAGTAAAAAAGTTTACAATAAAAATTGGTAAATATAGCACAAAAAACCACTAAGGTTTGTAATGTAATGCTACATTAAGTCTACACAATATATTAAAACCAGTGTAATTATTAATATTAAATAATTAGTACAAAATTAAATAACAATAACTACCTAACTCGAAACACCTAAGTATGTAAAAAACTGGAGCTAGGTAAGTACATTTCGCATATTAAAATTAATTGTTAGGTAAGTTAGGTAAGCAGGATAGGTGAGTTCTTTTATTATAAATTTTAATAGAAAGTACTAAAACGAATTATAAATTAGCTAGAAAATATGATTTAAGTTTTAGTTTAATATTACTTTGCGTAATACTGTCGCGTACGTCAACAGGTAAATCATTAATTAGTTTAGGTATCATATGCCAACCTGTTCGCTCGCCGTAAGCATTGTGAGCGAGCGGCACACACAACTGGTTCTGAGCTACTGCCCGCGTGTATACAGGGTGTTTGATTTTTTTACGAAGTGATTCATTGAAGAATTGTTCCTTAAGTAACGCATATTTAACTAGAGTGTGAACAGGTAAGGTTTTGCAATGCCTAAAAAGACCAAGGTCATTTCCGTAGAATTGTATTTTGATTTTATTTGAGACAATGTTTTTTAATATTTTTAATTGGAGTTTGTAAATTTGATTTAGATATGTATTATATGTACGACCGTAGCTGCTAATACCATATTGAATATAGGATTCAGCCAAAGAGTTGTATAACATTAACTTGACCTTGAAAGGGATACGATTTTTAAGTAATATAATATTTGCTAAGAACTGTCTTAATTTACTGGATACATGATCAATGTGATTTGACCAATTGAATTTATGGTCTATAGTTAATCCAAGATATTTCATATTATTTACAGTTTCTATAAAGGGGCAATCACATTTACTATTATTAAGACCATGAAAACAGTTATGATTATGAGCAATTATATTGATTTGGGGAGAAAATTTAATAAAGGGGGATTTAATGAGTAAGAGTTTAGTTTTAGCTAGATTAATCACTAAGCCTGCATCATGACACCATCTTGATAAATTGTTAAAATCGTGTTGCAAACGAGCACAAGCCTTTAGTGGGTCTTTATCAGCTGCTACAATGCATGTATCATCGGCGAACTGATAACAACTGCAGGAGTTAATATAGTTGCTCATTTCATTAACATACGACAGGTAATGAAGGGGGCCTAACACAGAACCTTGGGCTGTACCCTCAGTTGCTGTGATAGATTCACTGTAAATGTTATCTATTTTAACTGAAGATTTTCGGTTAATTAAATAGTTTTCACACTATTTGAGTAAGGGACCTCGTACTCCACAACTATCCAATTTATTAACCAATTGTTTATGCTCCAGAGTGTCAAACGCACGTGAAAAATCAATAAACAAGGCTAGCACTTGCTTCCTATCATTTAACTGCTCATTAACTTCATCAGTAAATCTTAATAATAGGTCATTTGTACCTTTTCCGGATTGGAACCCAAATTGATTTTCATAAATAACATTGTGTTTCTTATAAAACTTGTGTATTTGTTCGCAAACATATTTCTCCACAATCTTATCGATAGATGATAATAACGTAATTGGTCTATAATTAGAGTAATCATTACGTTTGCCTTTCTTAAACACTGGCCTGATGCAACCAAGTTTCAGCTCATCAGGGTATATCCCAGAAGCTACACTGCAGTTGATTAAATTTGCTATAGCTATTGCTATGTCATCTCCAATTATTTTAACATCTGATATTTTAATGTTATCTTGACCCGGAGCTTTATTAGAACTTAATTTATTTATTATTTTAGTTATTTTATCCCCTGATGCTTTTTGAAATAAAATGCTGGAATTAATTGGCTTAGAATAGCTTTTAGGGTCGACTAATTTTAAACTACAGTTAGGAAGTATGTCCTTGACTGCTTTATCAAACCCAAGTGCAAAGTTGTCAGCGATAGTTTTTGTCGTTAGGCCTTGGGCATCAAAGGCTTTTAGTATCGCGGCATCAATTGATAGTGTCACCCGACCAAGCATTTGGTTAACGATTTGATAAATTTTTTTGGTATTATTAAAATTACTGTTAATTTGATTGACGTAATAAAGATTACGTTTAGTTTCTAATATTTTATGTAATTTATTGCGAGTTTTATTAAATTCTAATCTTAATTTATGATCATTGCATCTATTTTTCCAAGATCTGTATAATTTATTACGTTTTTCACATAGTCGAGTGACATTACCGTCGATCCAGGGAACCTTATAGATATTGCCTTTGCTTTTAAAGTTCTTAAATGTTTTTCTGTAAGTTGCAACCTTGTATGCGTTCTGAAATGAATTTCGAATAAAGTTAGAAATATCGTTAGGAGAGTGCATATCATTTGTATATAACCAATTAACACTTTTAAGTTCTTTATCTAGTGTATCATAATTAATTAGTTGTTGAGTGACACCCTGTATACGCATGGGCGTTGCATCGTCAATGCATACAATAATAATAGCTCGGTGATCGGCTAGTATGACATCTAGCACTGCCGAGCACGGATGTAATGAAGGGAATCGTGCAAAAATGTGGTCAATGCAAGATTTCGTGATAGTGTATTTGTTTGTTATATTATTTAGTTTTGGTTCTATTCTGGTAAAGTCAGATATCCCACACATTAATCCGTGCTCGCTAAGTGTTTCAAGATAATTGTCTTTGTATGATGAGATTGATTTTAAATCAATGTTAGTATCCCCAATCATCAGAAAGTTTTGTTTTTGTTCAAACTGAGAAATGTAGTTATCTAGCTCTTTCACAAATAGTTTTTTGTTCGTTGAAGGAGGTCTATAAATAGCACACAGAACCACGTCATGATTGGAGGCTAGTTTTAAAGTGCCAGTAAGGCTTTCAAACGTTATGGTTTTTTGATGAGATAAGGTAAACTTTAAATGACTTTTGACATAAATAATGATGCCGCCACCCTTCCTGTTTTGACGTAGTTTTGAATACATGTTATAGCCTGGTATATTAAATAAATTAACAATGCTATTTGAAATACCTACCTCGGTGGTTACAATCACATCTATGGGTGAATTACAGTTATGTAATAACAGTAGAAGCTTAGTGAAATTTTTTACGTGTGATCTGATGTTTATATGGATACACGAAAAATTTCGTTTGCTTTTTGGTGCTAATTGTTGAAAGAATTCATTAGTAGAAGTACAGTGAAACAGTTCATTTATTTGAACATCCATAGTAGTCACAAAAAACCTACAGGCACAGGAATAATACTATATATTATACCTACTTATGGGTACCTACTTGTTTATGAAGGGGTGGAGGATGATATACCAACACACTTTGATTGCTTTTCAATTTGGCTGATGTCTTGCAGAGAAAGAATGTAATGTATCTTACTATCGCTAGTTTTTCTTACACATACTTTCCCATCTTTACACCAGATAAACCGAAATGAACTTCTGAGTTGATTTTTAGCAGTATACAGTAGTGTTTTTAAATTCTTGTTGTATTTTTAATTTCGATAAGTTTTCGAATTTCAATAGGTTACGAGCGTATGCATACATGATGATGTTTATACACTCGCACAAAAAAATTACTAAACGATTGAGCAGATTCTTATCGTTTAAGGAGTTAGAAAGGTAGTTCAGGAACTATGTTCAGGATGTCCGTGAAGTCAATATTTCCTCAGCGGAAGACCAGCGTTGCAGCATCTTAACATGCAGTAGCATTATGCTGAGCTGTGGGCCATTTCACCACTACTCAGTCCTCACTCATTTGTTTTTCTTCTTTGTTTTAGTTTTATTAATGTTTTAATTTATTTTGTATTTATATT
This sequence comes from Lampropteryx suffumata, assembly GCA_948098915.1. NCBI lineage: Eukaryota > Metazoa > Arthropoda > Insecta > Lepidoptera > Geometridae > Lampropteryx > Lampropteryx suffumata. The sequence goes on from OX402562.1 coordinate 5,201,156, forward strand.
ATATATTTATATCATAGTGGTTTGAATAAATGATTTTTCTTTCATTCTTTTTTTATTTTTTTAGTTGGGAATTATGACTCGTCAAACTCAAATGCAATATTTTCCCAACGAGTACTACCTACGCTTCATTACATAGTATAAAACAAAGTCGCATCCTGCTGTCTGTCTGTCCCTATGTATGCTTAGATCTTCAAATCTACGCAACGGATTTTGATGCGGTTTTTTTTAATAGAGTGATTCAAGAGGAAGGTTTATATGTATAATACATACATAATATAGTAGAGAAACACTGATAATTTTAGAGGTTAGCGTATATGGGTTCAACGTATTAGAACGTACTGAGGTACAGCAACGCGTGGCCAGGTCAGCTAGTTAGTTTATAAATCAAAGTTAAAATCGAATCATAGTTTGTTTAGCTTAACTATATTTTTAGATTAACATTGTATCATGCGTGTTGGAGGTAGATTAGTCAACTCTGACAAATTCACTTACGATATAAGGCATCCCAAGTTACTGTGTAGTTATAATAAAAATAATAAATAATCTTGGACATTTCACACAGCATCATCTGCTCCAAAGTAAGCAGAGCTTGTGTTATGGATACCACATGACTGATATACTACTTATATACTTTTTTTTTCTAAAAATATACATGTTATACATAGAAACACCCAGACCCGAAACAAATACTTGCAAATCATACAAATATTTGTCCCGCGGCGGGAATCGAACCTGCAACCTTCTGCATCTCAGCCAGACTTTAGTCCATATCATATAAAAATAATGCGAGGCCCCAGTTACTATTACTGCATGTTAGGGGACACTGATGGTCGTTAAGTAGTAGGAATTCAGCAAGACAAACCGTACGATACCACGTTATACGTTGTCCTATGAAGGATAAAACTATTCAGCCCATCATGGGTAATTGGCTAAGAATGTTCAAACAAATTTGTTCAGCTGTTTCGATTGTGCAGGACCTCTTTATATTCTAAATAGAAAGGTCAGAAGTGCGGAACATGAAAAATGCTAGTTACCTATGTTTATTCGTATGTTTTGCATTTTGAACTCGTTACTTGTACATCATCAGAAAACCTTTACAGATTTTCTCAGATCATGGTGGACTATTTGTGGGAACCGCACTGGAGTTTTATCCCGTTTGATCAATCGAGACATCCGGGAATACCTACATCAAGTAAACTCAAGTGTTCGAATACACAGACGATATGGAGTTAATCGGTACAACACACACCGTTAAAATCTCCAAGAATAATAAAATTTTTGTTTAAGAAGTGCTCTAGATGATGTTCCATTCTGGTTATGAAATCATCAAAATTTTTATCATTCGGAATCCTATATAGACAACAAATATTTAGTTCTAAGTTGGTATCCCTAGCACCACTTATTTGAAACTATCCAATTTATATAATTGTTTACATATTTTCATTTCTTCAGTTCAGTCATTTTCTTGTGTGGTCGTTAATGTTAGTGTACTTACGGCCAGCCCCAGGTAACATTCCTTGGTTATTCTTCCTTGGTCTCTAGAGAAATAGTTTGCCCCTTGGATGAGAAGGTACAGGTTATCCAGAAGTTCCCTCCGCCTCAGACTGTCGAAGCCCTGAGAAGATTTCTGTAGATGATAAATTTCTACCAACGTTTCTTGAAAAATGCAGGTGACCCCTCAACAATCTTCTGGTCAGTAGCTACATGAATGGTTCTAAGCCCATAACCTGGACTCCTGGTTTACTGGAAACATTTAACCTTTGCAAGCAGAGACTCTCGGATGCTAGTGATCTGCAGTGATGCTAGTCCATCCAGTTTCAGAAGCAAAATTGGCACTAGTTATTGACGCGGCCAAAGTTTATTTAGGAGCCGTTCTCCAACAAAATGTAGAAGTTGTCTGGCAACCATTGGTTTTCTTCTCGAAGAACCCTGCACAGCCTGAGCCATCCCAGCGTCTAAGTATCCTAGCTTCCATCAGACTAGTGAATGAACGAATAATAAAATTGTGTATCAAATTCTTAATACTCTAATACTGTGCGGTTTTAACGCTATCTTTTGAGATTAAATTATACTGGCGGCTTTTGTGATTTTTTATAATGTATGTATGGTGTTGGTGGGTGGAAAAGTTCGTTCCTACAGTCTTCATGAAGGTAATTGAACACCACCTACCTCTATCGACTCCCGGGGGCAGGATGTCAGCTCCAGAAAGGCAAAAGATAAAGCATACATTAAAGGTAGTCTTTTGAAGAAAGCTTATTATAATATAGATGACTATATTATTAATAAGAATGCATGGCCTCATGTCGCTCTGCCATCAGACAGTTAACCGACACACTTGAAATGTATAAACTCTCTTGTATTGGTATTTCGTAGTTAAGGTAGTTATAAGATAGATCATATAAAAAAGCGCTAGGACCAAGACGAGTTTCTTGCCAATTCTTCTCGAGCTTGGGTTAGGATGAATTGGCACCTAAATTCACCTAGTATGTAAGACGTTTCAAAGTGATCCTTGTGATTGTATTGAATAAATCATCTTTTGACTTGACTTGATTTGAGATCTGGTCCAGGCGTACACGGCACGCCGCAGACAGTTAGGATGGAACTTCGAGGTTAGCACGGCTATCCTAAGTTCAATGTTTTTAAAAGCTGCACACTACACGGCAGTGAGCCCACAAACACAATATAGTTGCTAGAACGTCTAGCTTTGAGGAAAATCCACGATCACCATTGAGTAAACGCAGAACGTCTGCTCATCTCAACGCTCACGGAGTACCTGCCTTCTCAGGCGGTTGGTCCGTCGAAAAGGGTTTGGTGGTGGTTTACCAAACTACCCTCAATTCAACGGTAGAAATCGAACAAATACTAACTCCCTAAATCATAAATGCTGTATAACATAACTAATTAAAAGATACAAATAATATATAGCAACCTTCAAAAGTTTACATTTGAAGTTTAAGATCAGACTGCACCTTAATAAAGTAAAGAAAATTAAACTAAAGTTTATGAATAATTGCACTACAATTCAAATAAAACTTATATACTATCTTCACATTGGCTTTCAGTGGGCAATAAGCACGTCTCCTTAAGAACCCGGCGAAGCTCGCTCGCAACTTCAATTCGAGGCACGTGCAAAAATCGCTCCGAATATCTCCATCTCTGTTTAAATGATGTAAGCGCGCGCGGGGCGTGGGAGAGGCGCGGGACGCGTTACTACAATACCTAAATACACTCGTAGTGACGTGCTTGTGTGTGTGTGTGTGAGTAGGTGTAGGTAGGTAGGTATACTTCTGTCATTGATCATTGATGTCATTGACAATTCGAAGGCGGTAGGTAAATAAAATACAAGCTTCTGTCTGCGGCTTCGCACGCCTTATTCTGAGATAAAAGTAGGTAACATATACAAAGGTATTGTAATCTTCCTGCATCTATGCAAAGTTTCGACCGAGGGGACGCCCTCTGTGGCGCAGTGGGCCCAGAGCCGTGTGAGACGTGGAAGCTAGCGGGTTCAATTCTCGCTTCGGGACAAATGTTTGTATGACAAATAATCTGCAATTATATGTCTAGGGTCTGGGTGCTTCTATGTATTACATGTATGTATTAAAAAAAAAAATATATTATTAATAATAGTCCAAGCGGGGATTTTGGGCGATTTAAGCATTTTACTCGAGCGCCGCAGAAATATTTGTTTTATATAGGGTCAATCGTCTAGGGCAGCCGATCAGAATTGTAAAAAAAAGTTGATTGCCAGAAAAACTCGAGCGCGTCAGATTTAGGTAATGTAAGTTATTTACATGCAGAAAAGTGTGCGTTTCAATGACCTTACAATTTGAGCGTGACATAAGGAAATCGGAGTCACAAAGTTGCCAAAAAACGTAATCTAAACATTCTCAAGCGTGGTTATAATTTTTATTTATTTTGAACGAAATTAGTCACGAATAACCGAATTAACATAATCTGCAGATTTGCACAAGGCGAAGAAGCTAAGATCATCATTATTAAATTGTAGTGCATGCAGTCGCTCAGAACTATGTACATATTTCCCATTTCGCGTCACTCTGCACACATCTTATTATTTTCAGATTTCCATACAAACACATAGTAATAATAATAATGATGATGATGATGTTGATATTATTAATAATACTTTTTTTGTAAATACTTGCAGATCATACAAACATTTGTCCCGTGGTGGCGGGAATTGAACCCACAACCTTTTGCATCCCAGCCGGACCTTAAACGACTGCGCCACAGAGGTCGTCAGTCAAGTGAATTTTTTTCTTAAACAAAGGCAAAGTTGTAGTAGTATGTAAAGAGACAGGTTATTATTTTCAAACAACAAGGCAAATCTCAATCCAAGTCAGTGGCGCAGGTCAATAGAATACACGTACAGTGTAAATACACGTTACATTAGTGTGTGCGTGCGTAGCTGTCCGAGAGATCACACAACCGAAGTGTCTCCATCCCCCGGCCCTGTCCCGTGCATGCGCGATAGCAATATTAGCCGTTCAAAAGTGGTATGAATTTTGGTTGTGTCCCTTAATACCAAAAATTATGACAGAAAACACTTAGTATTCTTCACATAGTAATGTTATTATCCAACTAGACAATATAAGCAATGGTCCTTAACAAACAACACGTAAGATATTGTTGTTTTTAATACGAAACAAAGAGGAAGAAAACTTGACAATTTTAGCATAAAAATGTGCAAAATGCAATTGGCTCTTATTTCATGTTTGATAAGTAATTCGAAAAAAAACCTATCCAGGAACCTAGATAAATACTATTTAAATACAAATAATACAACAATACAGTGGAAATATGCTTGAGTTAGAAATCATTTTGGTATTACTTTTGTAGGGGCAATTCGTCCTCCGCTGGCCTCTTAACACTGAATTTTTACATTTTATACGAGTACTGACTACCCGAACCAAACTATCTGAACCAGGGTGGACATCTATTATTTGACCCATTAACCATTTAATGGGTGTTAATCGTTCATCCTTAACTAAAACTATATTAACTATTTTAAGATGACTTGAGTGACTGTGACTTGAGTACTTGTCCATTTTTGACGTTTTTGTAAGTCAACTAAATATTCTTGACTTCATTGCCGCCAAAAAGATTGCAACTTCTTCTGTAATATATCCATTACTTAGTGTTTGATCTGCGTCTGGATGTCATAAAGTAGGTACATCTGGTTATCTGGTTCCTATAGTACAAACTATGCTTAGGGCTTAGTTTATTCATTTATTCATAATTTTTTTCTTTTTAACTATGTAGAATCAGTTATAAAAACTACCTGTATAAATATCTAATTTTGCTGTAGGTTCATGGAGATACTGGTGACCCCCACAATGGCAGACACAGGCTGTCCAATGCCTGTACTGATATTGAAATAGAAAATGCAATGCACCCGATGCAAGCATAAAAGATCTTAATAATTATAATAGTACCTATTTATAAACATTAAACATTCTTATACCTCACCCATGATACTCGTATATATAAACAAAAAAAGTGTTCGTCGGGCGTCCCGGCCTGAAAGAAGTGATAACTTAAGCTAATCGAAGGGTTAGAGTAGAGAGAGGAGGAGCCTGCCTACCGCAGCCGTATGCGTGAGAGAAAAGGAAGCCAAACAAACTTGCACCGTAACGCGTTACGTAACGAAGCGTTTGACCCCTTTACATAAGAAGTTATTACTTCAACAAATGTATATACTTATGTAGTATATATACATCTGTTACCTATAAAACAAGCTCTGCTTACTTTAAGGCTAAATGATGATGGTGTTAAATATCTGTAGTAATTTTTGAATTTTATATTAATTAAATCTGCTTATTAACATACCAATTCGCAAAAAATGCAGTGTCTCCGTGACAAGACCTCTAGACCTCTAGACCTTCTTGCAAGAAACTCATCTGGTTTTAACACTTCTTTTGCGTTCTAACAAAGCTTCTTGCTTATTGTGTTAATCTACATAATTTGCTATATTATAATAACAAAATCCTTTGTTATCTGAATTTTCTCTTTTTTTTTATGATAAGCTAAATAATTTGTTATATTTTAATAATATAATATGACAGTTTATGTTTTATTACGTTTTTAAATTCTCCAATCCACAAATCTAGTACGTCGCTTGTGACCTTGTTATAAAAGCGTTGCCCTATAAAATATTTACCTACTTTAGCGAGCTTGGCTGTAGAAACAGCGAGTTTATTTTTATTTCTAGTATAAATTAAATACTAGAAATAAAAATAAACTCGCTACATTTGATTCGATACATTCGATTTTCGTATATATAATGGCAAGGCACAGCCATCATATTTATTTCTTTAAACTTATTTCTTAGTATTTCTCCATGTCATAAATTGCATGATCAGCCCTCTCCTGCAACACAAATATGGTTTTAATATCTGCAGCACTCTCCCACAATAGAATGTTGTAAGATATAATTTATGAAAGTAGCGGAAGTTAACGAGCTCAGCGGTATCTATGTACATACGTCGGTAAAGTGACGGATATTTTTGACAACGTATGCCGCGGAGCTGAGTCTCTTTTACAATTTATCTATGTGTGAGTACCATTGCAGTTTATTATCACAATTACAACTCACATTTAGCTTATATTAGTTTTTCATTAACTTCTTTTTCAAATGTAACTGTGTGCACAATTCCTTCAGTTCTTTGATGCTTGGTAAAAAGTATTCTCCTCCTGGCATTGTATGGCTTATTATTGTGAACGTATAATAACACAAGTTCTCTAAGTAAATGTAAATACTTGTTGAGGTTAGGAGTTTGAAAATGTTTTATATTACGTAATTTAGCTATAATTGAACAACGGGAATGTAAATTGTATTTCAGCTACTTCTATAGTGTTCTGTTATAATTATAACGCATCATTCTAAGTAGCTGATGTTCTAGCAATTTTAATTCTGCAAACAGGGCGTTTCGTACCATTTACAAAATAAAACTACCAGAGTATTTAAGAGAAATATTCGAATAAGCTAATATTCTCATAATTCATAATTGTACATCCCTAAGTTTTGACTAAAAAGTCAATAGTTCCTTTAATTTTAGTGTAAATTTCATAAAACAGCAAATGAACTGTAGCTAAAATAAATTAGTATGTAGCTCATGTAGTATGTTGTGTAACACCCGATTATGTGATCATTATTATCACCTCCGGGTAAAAATGATGGTATCGCAAATGAGCTCTATTAGACTACGGAAAAGTGGGGGCTCTTCTAATACAGGTTATTTTTAATATAACAGAAAAGACCCCACTCCAAAAAATATACTACTTTATTGAAAATAATATTGTAAGTCACCTCCCCTACATGTAACGTCGGTACAGATATTTGATATATATTGGAAGTACTTAAAATGAGATTGACTTATGTGCTGAATTGTAAACCTTAACAAAAGTTACAAATGCTTCATACTGACTGGTCTGTTAGCTCAGTTGGTAGTAGCTCTGCCGTCTGCGCTGTAGGTTGGGGGTTTAATTTCCTCCCAGGATAAGCATTTTGTGATGAACACAGGTGTTTGTTCTGTGTCTAGGTGTTATAATGTATCATATGTATGAATTTTAAAATATATAAGTATTCTATCAGTCATCTGGTCATCATAATACAAGCTATGCTTAGTTTGGGGCCAGATGGTGTTGTGTGCATTGTCTAACAATATTTATTTATATTATTTATTTACCCATACTAAAATACTTTTTTTGGCTAACTACATGGTAGTAAAATGGTTTGAGCCCTGACCTAGTAATTCTTATCCTTATTCATTGTGGAAGCCTTCACTATGCGTGGCAACATGCGCTTGCCACATTGTCGCGTAAGGTGAAAAAGGTAAAAAAAAAAAATGGAGAGAATAAGTAAGAAAAACAATAAATGGTTCAAAAAAGTGTATTCCAAGTCAGTCAGGGTCGGATAGTTCAAGCCAAAGTCATGTTTTAGTCCGTTCAGTTTGGGAAATACCGCACTCTCCTTTGGCATTCTCGTCGACGGCCTTCTGCCGTGTCTCCCAGGCAGCGTCCTAGAACAAGCGCACGTTAGCAGGAAGAGCAGTGCTAATCCCGGTCTTCCCGTCTTCAGCGTTCAGTCTCCCGTCTTCTAGCAGCTAGGTTTAGGCACTTTAAGCTACGGGGTGTTCCTGGAATCGCAATACTCAGGTATTACGATCACGTAACGAAAGGTGTTTCAGAAGAAAGCCTAGGGATCACACAGTACTCCGCACTACAATTCAGACTACAATAACTCCCAAGGTGAAAAGAAATAAAGGCGGCGTTTAACATTAGCTAGCACAGCAATAAGAATAAGGTCAGATGAGAATAAGGTCTAGGTTCAATAAAAACTAAAAACACAGCTTACCCAGTATTGGGAACACAGTTGGCACTGAATATAGTTTGAAAGTTACAATTAATGTATAACGTAACGGTTATTGCGCGGAAAAGTGGCGTTTGAGCTCGGGTAGACACCTCAATACGAATGAAACTCGTCGTATGTCGAACCAGTTTCGCGCTGTGAATTAGCTAATAGTAATGCCGCCCGTGTGAGTTTGTCTGTTCCTAAATAAGTTCTGTTACAACATATATACATATATTACCTTTAGAGGAACGGAACACTAAAAACTATATTTTTGCAGGTTAAACTCGACACCACAATGACCTCAACTCCGCAATGCGACGACCCTACGCTCACCGAGATACTACCCCCTAGTGACGGGAACCAGGTTGTCATCTCGGGTATGTCTGGCCTTTACCCGAAGTCCAGATACGTGCGGGATCTTGAGAACATTCTTTATAATAAGGTGCGTACGTTACAAAACTGATTAGCATGTAAATTAACCAACTATCCGAAACGATGTTGATGGCATAGCATGCATATCGTTTGATGGAGTTCCACATAATTTTATTGGTGGTACTGAAGACGTACTTTTTCCTCTGAGCTGAAAGACCAAACACTTACTTTTTGTCACATTATACTTTAAGCTGTGCCTAAGAACATAGCTCTCACAGACAGTCAACAGCCCCCTTATACCACAAACCGATGCACTCAGCAACACCATTTCATCTGCGTAACTAATATAGTTGTCACAAACTTCATCAATATGACAGCCGGCATAGGTGCTACTAAGCTCACATAGAAGAGCATTAACGTACAGGTTGAAGAGCTTCGGAAGGTTCAACCCCCCTTGCCTCACCCCACTTTACAGCAACGGTTCCGAATAGACTCCCGTCCATCTCACTACGTTGACCTGATTTTTGTACCAACATTTAAAGATGTTGTTCAACTCTGATGGCAGCAGTGTTTTTAACTTAGTATGTCCTAGTTAACCAATTCAAATGATTTTGAGAGGTCAAGGAAACAAGCATGAATGGGAGTGTTATGGTGAGTGTAGTACTTGACGGACTGCTTTAAATTCAATTAGAAAATCTCTAAAAAAACCAGGTCTAAAGCCGAATTTATTGTCATGTAATTTCAGATAATGGTCTAATTAAGCGTTAAGCAAATATAGTTGCCAAAGATATAGATCTGTAATTAGACTAGTCACTTATATATCAAGTTTTGTTTTTCACAATAATATACCACGGTATTCATCATAGCAGGCGGTATATATGAGTGTCCTGAACATAGTCGATAGTCGATATCGATATGCGAAAACTATTAATTGGTCTTTAGTTATCTATTTAGTTCATAGTTATAGTATTAAGAGACTGTTTGTTTTCCTACGAAAATAAAATAAAATAAATAAATAGTGCATAGAACGTCGCGAGTACTCGGTAAAGCCCTTTTAAATTTATTAGCTTAAAACCTAGTAGGGTAGGGCGGGGCTAGTTGAGCAATTTTTCACTTGAGCGGATATAGCTCCTCAATGATAAGTCTCAATGAGTTGTTATGCGGCTTAATGGATTAGTAATTTATCCCTTAGCAAAAGTGTCCATTGTATTTTTTTTGTAACAAATCGAATTTAAGAGCTACAGCTGTTTAAATGCAGAAAATCAAGTACGCTCAATGTACCCCATAGGTGAGGTAAGTTGAGTATGGGGCAAGTTGAGCACTAAGAATGTCTAACCAAACCATGGGTTCAATGTTGACAAGAGCTAAAGTAAAATATGTGTTTAACAATCAGCTCATTATTTATAGTCCTTTAGTGACCGAACAACAAATTTTAAAGTAGTTTTCTTTGAATAATTAACCAAAATTAGAATCAACAAAACGTATCTTATCGTAAGATTTACTTCAGCATTAGATTTAGTCTTTCTGTTGAAAATCAGACTTTAAATGTTTATAGTTTTACCCATATAGCTTATATCTTATAAAAAAAATTAACTAGATCTTTGGAACTTAATGGTCATTGTCACTGTTGCAATTGACATAAATATAAGTAAGTTTATATAGGCTTAGTGACAAAACAAAAAAACTTAAAGTAATTTTCTTTGGATAATAAACTAAAAATAGAATAAACAAAACATTAACATATCTTAAGACTAACTTCAGGATTAGATTCAGTCTTTCTGTTTAAAATCAGACTTAAATAACATATTAATAAGATTTTAGTAATATAATCGACGTTGTCATTGTTGTAATTGACACAAACGAAAAAAAGACCAGCACCTGAAACACATTTTGTATGTCCCCGTTCCCTGCCAGCTTTTTAAATCTTCAATAGTGTAAGAACATCTTGTAGTCTTCCTCTTGTAAGTCCGCATCCTAACAAAAATAAAACATTTATTACATTAGTTGTTTGTGTCATGGGTGACCCCATGTTGAGCAACTTTAGCTCAACTAACGCCAACCCGGAATTTTAAAACAAAAGTGAGGTTATAAAAAAATCGTAAGAATTATACCCAGAACCTTTCCACATATCAATAATTCTCTGAAAGATTAACACTTACCTGATTGAAAACAGATAACAATTGACAAATACAGACAAAAACTTGCGATAAACGACGTTTTTACTTTTTGGTAACAAAATAAACAAAACGCACGGACGCTTAACTCGCTCGTCAAGCCGCCACTAGCGATCGCGTGGTGATTACCCCTCCCACAACCCCTTCTTTCCGCCATACGATGCCCATACGTACGATGAATAGTATGCGAGATATAACGATTGCCCAACTTGCCCCTATGCTCAACTAGCCCCGCCCTACCCTACACATCTTGAACACATGACCCCACATTGATCACAGACTATGATGGTCTTAATGGTGATTGTATAGTGAAGTTTTCCGTAAACAAGTCACCTATGTCTTTAGAATCCCTGACAACCACAACATTCAGTGCTTGGCCAGACTGCAAAAGCGGGTGCGGGGCGGGCGCGGTGCAACAAACTCAAACTTAGGAACTTCATTTAAGCGTCCATAGTGGGCACGCGGGTGCGGGGCGAACGCGGGAAGCAGCGTGGGCTACTTGGCGCGAGAAGCGAGCGGGCAACTCACGCCATAGTTCGTTCATATAAGTGGCCGTAATGAAAGCGCGGGCGTCAAGCGACAACCCACGCGGGAGCGGAGATATCAAACTAGTTCGAGCAAACCACGCGCGTTCTTGTGATGGCGTCTTCACAAATTAATGTAGAATAATTAATAAGTGCTATTCAAGCACGACCTGCACTGTGGATGTCGAAACAACGTAAATACAAAAGCATAAAAGTTAATTTAATATTGTAGAATTAAATAAAATCAAAAAACTTTGGAGATTGCTCTTGCAATTTTTTATTTAATTTAAATATTGCCATTTAATGTAAGATATTTCCAGTACAAATAAGTCTTCTTCATCCATATTATATTTTGACAAACACTGGGATACGACACTTGGAACGAGGCTGCGCTCCACTGCGGACAGGCACAGTCGTGCGCGTTCGCGCCGCTCCCCGCACCGCGCTGCCAGTCTGGCCAAGCACTCACAAGAAGACCCGGTCTACTATTCAGTTTGCTAGTAGATTTTAAAAAGTAACGAAAATCCTGTTTTGTATGTTGTGATCCATTTTTCGTACATTTTATATTTAAGCACGCCCAGAACTTGGTTTTCCACAATTTTCCCAAAGGTGATATCTATACCTAGCCTGCCTGTGAGCACCACTTACATGCTTGTTTCACCCTACAACAGGTATTTTTTCCTATACTCGATCTACACTCAAAGTCTGATTGTCTGTAGCGGCCTGGCATAAAGTGTTCACAATTTTATAATACATAATGTCAATAGATAGATTAAAACTTTATTGTATACAAAATGAACACATAAGAAATAATAGAAATGCAATTGTATAATGAACAGCCTTATCGTTAAAAGCGACCTCTTCCAGGCAACCTTTATCAATAACATGTCTATGGTCAAAATTATTACATGTATAGTCACAATAATTTTCAATTCATATGGAAAATCTATTTCTCTCAATTTAATATGTTTCTTGTCTCTGCTACCCCGTTATACGTTAATATTAAAATTACACTGTATATTCTGATTAATTAATAATTTAGGTTTTATTATATTAAAATTATTTATTAAAATTAAAGGATAGTGATCTTACCATAATACGTCATATTTAATGTGTCTAACGGTTATCTGCGCGGGGGTTGTAGCAGTGTGACAGTGGCGGGTGTCGGCGTCTTGTGTGGCCCGTAACGACCACAAGTGGCGCGTTGCGGACCCTCCTGGCTACATGTGTGCGGCGCGTATATACAAAATATATGAAAAAGTGTGTTAAGTAGCTGTCGCTGGCCACCAGTGGCTGTAGTCGATGGCCCATTTGCGCCGAGCCTTAGTGATCACACAGTGATAGTTGATGTATATGTATAGTTTTGTAAGTGAGATAAATGGTATCTCACTTACAAAACTATACATGTTCGAGTTAAGTCCTAATAGTTCTACATCCGCACATAACCAGTCTTGTTCCTAACAGAAAGTAATCAGTTCACAAAAGAATAGAGCATTTGGACGAGCATTATAGTCACCGAGTATAAAGTATACTAGGTAATTCAGTATTTTCCTTGCTTATTATCGCACTCACCACACCGAGACAATCTGTAAACTCCGCCAAGTTTGACACTGGACCATAGGCATATACACACTGAGCGCTAAGAAATACCTTTGACCATAAACTATTTTTATATATATATGATAGCGGACGCAATGAATCGCGCCCGAACGTACCGGCAATTACAGCGATCTGCTCGCCTTGCAATAGCGTACCAGTTGACCGCCTAGCCAACGTATCCGAAGCTGCCGCCCACTCCGCCGCCTCCACCCTCTTTGTAGCCGCCCGGTCCAACGTCACCGTCTCGACAACGATATCAATGGGTTGCTCAGTTTGAAGGTAGATTTGAGATAAAAGGACACTATTTTCCATTGCTGAACTTGATTCCTTGCTGATGCAATCTGTTAAAATCATGTCAAGATGTTAAAGACTGATTGTATTATTATAATTTCAGCCACCTCTTCAAGTATTTATTTTTATATTAATATATTGGTAATATAAAAAAAGTAAATGTAAAAATATATAGTCGATTAATTTGTATTGAAGTTCCTTTTTGTCGATGTCTTTAACTCATCCACTTGATCGTTTGTGTCATACATTAGAATTTATGAGCAATCTACATGTTCAAAATGAATTAAGGGTAATTTTTCCAAGATACGAGCAACAAAGATTGGTATGAGTTCCGGATCTGTTCCTTTGAAAAGAAATATAATACTCGTATGTTCAATATCACGAGACTCGGGTAATACGGGTGCAACATTAGCATTTGTCATGATTTTTGTCTTGCTCATGTTCATTTTAAAACCCACCTGTTGGGAGACGATATTAAGGTCGCTGAGCATTGTGCCAAGGTCTTCCAGCGATTCTGCCATGAGGACTATATCGTCGGCAAATCGAAGGTGAGTGATGTGTTCGCCATTGATGTTGATACCATGTCTATGCCAGTACAAGAGCTTGAAAATATCCTCCAATGCAGAGGTGAACAGTTTCGGAGAAATAACATCTCCCTGTCTCACCCCTTTATGCAATGGGATTTGATTCGTGCTCTGGTCCTGGAGTCGGATAGACATGGTGGCGTTACTGTACAGACATTTCAATACTTCGATATACCGATAGTCGATTTGGCACCGCTGGAGTGACCGCAACACTGCCCAGGTTTTGACAGAATCAAAGGCCACTTTGTTTAGCATTTTTGGACTATGAAAAAAGTCCACAAACGCTAAACAAAGTGGCTGGTTATACTCTTCGGTCTTCTGTATAATCTGCCGGAGCGTATTGATGTGGTCTATGGTGTTAAAGCCTTTTCGGAACCCGGCTTTTTCGGGAGGCTGGAAGTCGTCATACCTACGAGCGAGACGATTAGTAACTACTCCAGAAAACAGCTTATAGACATGGCTCAACAGCGAGATGTGCCTGTAATTCTTTAAGAAGGTGGTACTGTTCGAAAGGGAACCCTTTCGAACAGTACCACCACGCTCCTGTTCCACGCCTCTGGCGTAGTTCCCTCAAGGATTACGAAGTTGAACAGCTTCTGGAGGACGTTAAGTACCGGTGTTCCACCCGCTCTCAGAAGCTCTGTCGTTATTCCGTCTCCCCCGGTGCCTTGTTGTTTTTAAGCTGCTTGAGAGCCGTTCGGATCACGTATAGGCTGACGTCCGGAATGTCTTCTGTGTAGTGTCGGGTTAGGCGGGCTCTTGCATCGCTAGTCGTGCTTATAGTAGGACTTTGCGATGAGGTGTATGGTTGTTCATAGTGCTTCTCGAGCTCTCGTAAAACTTCAGGCTTCGAGGAACCGACACTGCCACTGTCGGTCTTCAGCTTCGTCAACAGACTTTGCCCAACAGACAGATCTCTCGCGAACACTTTGGAACCTTGGTTGCGCTTCATTGCGTTCATAATACTACACGTATTAAAGAGACACATACAAATTATATATATATACGAATCGAATTGAGTCACCTCCTTTTTCCTCCAATGAGACAGCGAGGTATCGAAGTACACGAAAACATCATCGATGTAAACAATATTTGATATTGATATTTCAGCTCGACCGATTTGATAAAATTTTAACTACTAATATACTTTAATATACTTCACAGGTGGTCCACCTGTGAAGTATGGGACCCTTTTAAATCGGTTCAGGCGTTTTCTAGTAATCGGTGAACATTCATAAAAAAAAAAAAGATTCCGACGAATTGAGAACCTCCCCCGTTTTGATAAAGTCGGTTAAAAGAGTTCAATCTGTAGTTTGTTGCCTCTAAATATACATAAGTTGTGAAAGAGGTAAGTCATCAACGTACCATTTCCACAATTTCATTGCCGGTTCTCAAAATACTCCATCCATATATTTGCCACTACTAATATGTACACTAATTGGTAATTATATTTTAATGATGTTCGTTTTAGATAAACCCTATAACAACAGATGAGGTCCGCTGGAAATACAACCACCCAGAAGCAGCTCAGTACGCTGGCAACGTGCCTGATCTGGAACGCTTCGACGCCCAATTCTTCAAAGTGCACTTTCATATGGGAAACCACATGGATGCTATGTCTCGCAAGATTTTGGAACAAGCCTATGAAGCAATCTATGATGCTGGTAAGAAGATTCTAATTAGATATACCTAAATAAGTAGTTAAAGTAAGTTAACTTATATGTTACTTAAACCTTTTAAAAAGGCCAAACCTTTATAAAAGTAAAATATGTTTTTTTATAAACTCAGTTTTTCACTGACCGCAGGTAAAATTTTCAAATGGTTGGTAACTTGCAACGTTATCTCTTTACGTTACCAGAGGTAAACACCAGCTCTTTGAATATTGGCCTCGTCCACCAGTCTCTTAGATAACTCTTTGAAAATGAGCCACACCGAAATGAGTCATGAATATTTCCGCCTCTTAAGATCTTATTTTTCAGCAGCATCGTTACCCACGCTTTTAAACGTAGACGATACGTGGGGCGCCACTAGCGTGTCCACACAAATCACATCCCATACCAGTGGCCTACCACGACTCATGACCTAGCGTCAGGCTTCTTACCATCATCACGTGCTATACCATTTGGCTCTGGGATATCCGTCATTTGAACGGCGGCGAGTGATAGATGATGTCATTAGGATTGGCGTGGCGAGACGTTTGACTTACTTTAAAGCGGCAGTAGAGACTCATCGGTAGTGGCTCCTACACGAAGTTTTACTGTAATAGAAAAAGTCTTGTTATTCATGAACGTGCCTATGCTTGCTAATGGCATAGCATGCATGCAGCCAAAATTCTAATTCCAGGGGCTTCTGATGCAATGAAAAAAAAGGCGAGACCGTTCTGTTTGTTAAGGAACTATAGCCAAAAATCTTACTGTGTTTTTTACAAATAGGCTTGTTTTAATATATCTGTACATGAGGTTTTTATGAATTGTTTTGGATGGACTGGCCAAAGTACTTTTGTTCAAGCACACTTTTATACAAGCAATTTTAATGGTACTTAAACATTATTGTATAATTTTAGAAAACAGATTTGTTGTACTATGGACTGTAGAAAAATGCTAAGAGAGAAACCCTAAAACTAAAACTTTTTCGAACGGTTTCCCAGAGAGGTCTGGCACCAAGAAATAACAATGGGACATTGGACGTTGCCGGTCTATAATACTGGCCATTTGATGTGCATATATAACTTTTCTATTATAATAATAATAAGTAAAAAATAAAGCCGGACATTTCACACAGCACCGTCTGGCCCCAAAGTAAGCAGAGCTTGTGCTATGGGTACCACATGACTGATATAGACTACACACATCAAAAAGTCTAAGCAACACATAACTTTCATGGAATATCAAACCTTCTTTGAATAGTCAACCTTTTTGATAAACCAATAAATACTGGCAGTTTTTTTCAGTAAATTATCTTATTAAACGTAGACAGAGAAACTAATAGACGACTAGATAGCATCCGTCGCATTCATACAAGAAAGAGAACAACTTATGTGCAGATACTGTAAAGAAACGAGATAAATAGATTTTTTGTTTCATGTCGCGTGCCTGTTTTTTCAAAATCCGCACCAGATTGTGCAAAGCAACGTTTGACAGTTTGCCATTGTTTGGATGGTTTATGCTAGCTTTGTGTGAAATAACCGGAAAAAAAACAGTTAATCATAAATTGTGAACACGCTGAATTACTTGTGAATTGCAAATAACAAATTCCTTTACCGGATTTTGTAAAGATAATGGTTCGATGTATCGTTTTAGGATGTAAAAGTGATAGTGAACGGAAACACCCCGATTTGTCTTTTTACTCGTAAGTACAAGTATTTTTGAGTAGTTATTAGCTTTCAAACTGTTTTTTTAATAATATACACAATAGATAACAGCATTTCGAACTGAACTTTGTTCGCTACAGCATAATTCATAAATCATAACAAATAATTTATTTATTTTGGTGTTGCCTGCATTCGACCTTAACATTCCCCAGACTAGGTACATAAATTTTACATAAAATATGTTTTACATTTAGTATGAATTTGAATAATTCAATTTAACGTAAGTATCGTACAATGTTGATAGATGAATATATGGAGGCAAGGTAAAGGCAAAAGCTGCTTAAAATCGGTCTGAGGAAACCTTTCATACATTTTGATGTCAATTGATTGTGAAATAATGTCCTGTCAGCGACAATAACCATACCGCCCTATATAAATAAATAGATTCATCGACTAGAAAAAATAAATAAGTTCTTTATCGGGAACACGGTGCGCTTCTATAATAAGCTTCCTGAAAATGCAACTAAACTACCTATTAAGAAAATTAAAGCTTACATAAAAGAGTCTTTTGAAGAAAGCTTATTATAATATAAATGACTATATTATTGATAAGAACGCATGGCCTCATGTCGCTCTGCCCTCAGACAGTTAACCGACACACTTGAAATGTATAAACTCATGTATAAGTATATCGTAGTTAATTTTGTTATAAGATGGATCATGCAAAAATGCGCTAGGACCAGGACGAGTTTCTCTTCTCGGGCTTGGATTATAAATTGGAACCTAAATTCACCTAGTAGGTAAGACTTAGTTTCAAAGTGATCCTTGTGATTGTATTGAATAAGTATGTTTTGACTTTGTGTTATATTTATGGTTTTTTACTAATAGCTTATCTTAGCTTTAATAATAAGTAAACAATTAAGTACACAAATGTTGTTATATGTTTTCTATATCACACATCTGTTAAAAAGTTTGAGTTTTGTGATAGAGAGGAAAGCTCTAGAGATTTCTACTACAACATAACGTCTCGAATAAATCTAGGATTACTTAGGACTAGGGTAAGCGTTTTAATGTGGCAACAACACCACCCACCTATCGTTCTATCTCACACGCGGCACGATCACCATGTATCTATTGTTTTCTCTGTCTATGTTATTAAACAACAAAAACATTATTTTGTCTATTTTAACGGCATTTCATAGATGCGGCTTTATATCTTATTCAACGAAAAAAAATTAGTAACCGCAGTAATCATTGATTGTGTGTCGTGAATTATACGAGCCACGAGTTTTTATTGTGTAATGGAGCGTCATCATCTTACCACGGAAGAGATGCAAAGAGCTGTAGGGATGCTAGAAATTGAAAACAGTCAAGCCTATGTTGCCCAGAATTTCGGTGTTATTGTGACACAGGTGATCCGTCTGAACAGCACCCAGGCCGAGGGCGTAGTACCACTCGTCGTCAAGACCGATACATTCAGGTAACCTGTAGACGTGAAACAAAGCTGACTGCCCAAGAGATCGTATTAAGGCTACAGAATGCTGATGGTCCTGCTGTTTGTCCCCAAACTGCGCGTCGTCCAATCAGATGCCCAAAGATCCGTCACAGAAATCGAGTTCGTCGTATTCAATGGTGCAGACCACGCGTGCTTTGGGCGCAAGAACAATGGGACCAAATTTTGTTCCGCGATGAATCTCGATTCGGGTTCAAATCTGATACTAGAAGAATGAGAGTATATCGTCGCCCAGGAAACGCTGAACGTCTAAGATGTGTCCAGGAAGTTCACCCATACGGCGGTTCAACAGCAATGGCTTGGGCTGGAATAGCTAAAAACCGCAAAACTGATCTTGTTTTTATAAATAACAACCTTCATGCTGAAAATTATGTGGTACATGTGCTAGCTCTCTATGTGCATCAATTTTCACAAACATTGGTACCTGAGTTTACATTTATGCACGACAATCCCGTCCGCACACATCATAACGGACTCAAGAATGGCTAAAGGGCAAAAATATATGCGTTTTGCCATGGCCAGCTCAATCGCCTGACTTGAATCCCATTGAGAATGCGTGACATATGCTCCAGAGAAGGGTCCTGAAAGATCTTGATGGGGTTTTAACGGAACAACAGCTAAAAAACCTGCTCAAGTTCCACTGGGACTAATTGCCCCAGGAAGAAATCAATAACCTAATTGACTCAATGCAGAATCGTTGCCGACAAGTTTCAATCAACCGAGGAGGAAACACGCTGTATTAGATTTATTTTAAATGCCCAGTAGAATGTTATAATTTACGCAGAACTCATTTATTTTTGTTTATTTTTACCATTATTATAATACAAAATTTGTACCCAGATTCACAGCAAACTTTTATTTGTAAATAAACATTTTTTTAAAGAAATTTATCGAGTTTAGAATACATATACAACATAGAAATATCATTTAATTTAAAAAGAAAAAAAAACTAAAATCAATCTATAAAATTTAAATATTCAAAATTTATAGGTGTTGCTAAGACTTTTTTGATGTGTGAACTTATATTTTTTTTCTAGTTCTCTAGTTATTCTAGTTTCACAATTAGTAATTTGTAGATTATTAAAAGTGTTTTGTTTACATCTTATTTGAAATTTTTGGACACGTTAAAACTTTGATTAATTATGGAATGCGAGTACCGCCGTGGTAAATGAAACAGAAACAAATGGCACGCAACATCAACGACTTATACTGAGCAAATACTACAAACAAGCGCAACATTTTACTAATCATCATTTAGCCCTAAAGTAAGCAGAAGCCTTGTATTATGAGGACCACATGACTGATTTTTTGTATATTCATACATTTTGTACTTAAAAAAACACCCAGACCCAGACATAGTATATATGCAGATCATATTAATATTTATATAATGGCGGGAATCAAACCTGTTACCTTCTGCGTCTTTAAATATTAGCTAGCCCTAGTTCAGGACCTAGGTGATGCCCTAAGCGAAAACTTACCCAAAAAAAAGTGTTGATGTTTTTAGGATGCAAATGATTATGTTACTTCCTCTCCTTTAGCGTATTGGCACTGTTTTATTATTTATTGGCTACTTCGATGTATTCTAGCTGTCGGGTTTTACTTCAACAGTGGAGTGCATCTCTCAAATCAATGCTAGCCATGTAACATAAGCTGTCTTGTAGTCCTCCTTTATGTGTTCCAACAATTTTTTTTAAAGATTTCAAATTTAGAATAAATTACTAAGTAAATAATAAATAATGATCAGAGCTCTTGCTTGCAGATTATTAATCTTATACGTATTCAATTTTGTAATACTTATTAGAAGGCTCTACAAAGTTATGTTTTTCTTCCTAACCAATCTTGTCTCACTACTGGGCAAAGGTTCTCCTTTAACTTCCATTATTTGCGCTTTAAGGCCTCAGTTTGCCATAGTATTTTGATTTTATAAAATAAATATTTATTAATGTTTTAGGGGTACCTCCCCAACATGTAAAGTAGGGTTACATTTTATTTATCTATCCACCTAATAATGTGACGTATCGTTGCACATGTCTTTCTAATATTTTATGAGTTTTTGATAGTTTTTTGAACAGTTGTTCGACACAGCTATCGTTTGATAATCGCTGGTATCAAAATTATGTTTCAAATGTTGTATATGTTTAAAAAATTGTAGCATATTTACTGGAGTTAAATGAAAATTATTACGGCTTATAAGGCTTACCTAGATTTTGAGTATTTGTGAACCTTAAAAATATTTAAGAAAGCTTTTTTTTTAACGGATTCATTAATGTTTTATCCAGGCAGGTACAAACAATTAACACTCTCACCTAGTTATCTTATACTAAGCCATTCATTTTATTTTCTACTGCTCATAACATATAGTAATCATAGCATGCGATAGTTTAGATTTTTTACATAGTTATTGAAAATGTAAAAATATATGAAAAATACTCCAGAATTTCTAATAATGTTACTTGACGATCTCTGTGGCGCTTAGGTCTGCCTGAGACGCAGAAGGTTGCGTGTTCGATTTCGATTTTCGAAATCCGAAGTTCGATTCGCGGCGAGAAAAATGTTTGCTTGATCTCCAAATTGCTCAAAAAGTATATTAAGCAGTATATCAGTGGGTCAAGCCCCGGCTGAGACGCAGAAAATCACAGGTTCGATTCCCGCCGCGGGACAAATGATCTGCAATTATTTTGGGGCTACATGATGCTGCGTGAAATGTTCAGCATTATTTATTTATTTATTTACAGTGACACTAAGAGTTATTAAATGGTTCCTATGTTGTTTTTTTGTATAGTTTTTAAAAAAGTTTAGACCCTTAAACAAAGTTTAAGATTCAATATCTCTTGCAGGGATCAACCCAAATAATCTATCTGGTAAAAAAGTCGGTGTTTACATTGGAACATGTTTTTCTGAAAGCGAGAAAGCTTCCTTCTACGCTGCAGATTCTAGAACTGGATTTGGTATAGCGGGGTAAGTTAGACAACTAACATAAATGTGAAAATAATTTATTCTTTCAACTTCTAGCTGCTGCCTGTGGTTTGGCACGAGTGGAATTTACATAAAAAATTGCCAATATCCGTCACAAAGATGCAATCTATCTCCGTACCGAATTTCATCAAATCCGTTTGGCCGTGAGCAGGTGATAACTATAGGTGATAACTGACAGACAATTTATAATATTGTTACGAGCCGGGTACTGATAAATTATGATACCACTCGATTTTACCAAATTATAACTTTAATTTCAAAGTTACTACACACAGAACTAAATCCAGTTTGGTCCACGTTCGTAACTAAGTTTTCATAACTAGTTATATATCAGAATTTTGTTTCACTGTTTTATAACCAGTTATTAAACAAGATTTTTTTTCTATTTTGATAACCAGAACACAAGAGGCTTTTCTTATTTTTATAACGAGAACCTCTTAGTCATGTATGGTCTCCTGGTACACTGGACAAATTAGCGACCGGGCATAGTAGATTTAGTTACGGATGCCGAGTCGTGTTGAAGCAGATTTATCCCAAGCTTTTTTGTCATCTGAATAATGTTATTTTATAGTATGCTTTAACGAGACGATTTCTGTTTAATACTTTTTTAAATTTGCCAATCGACAAATCTAGCACGTCGCTTGGGACCTTGTAATAGACGCGTACACTTTGCTTTAAACATACGTATTATCTGCAGCGAGCTTAACTGGGATCAGCGAGTTCTTTGTGGGATCTTTATTTCTAGTATTAATACTATGATAAATGCAATTTTTTTAAACAAAGGAACAATTTTGTGAACATACTTTAGATTTTAGCATATACATAATTATACTGACAAAGCACAGTCATGATATTTATTTCTTTAAATTTATTTTTAAGATTCTCTAGGGCCCATGTTATATATAAATTGCATGAACAGCCCTCTTCTGCAACACAAATAGTGTGTTAATACCTGCAGCACTCCCCCACAACAAAATGCCAAAAGACACAAGCATGACACACGACATAAGGATTGGCTCAATTTATTTTGTATTTAAGGTATATACAAATCAAGTTTTAAGCAAATCGCGATCAAACGTTTCGATATAAACTTTTAACCCACATTGCAACCTTGGCTAGGGGTTGTTTGAAATTAAAAATATATTAGTCTTTTATCATTTGCATCATAGCATATTTGAGCAATGTAACACAGGTGTAACTGCAAGAGACACGATTTTTCATACAAACATTTTTACTCATTTTCACTCTAGTATGAGTTGAATTATGGAAAAACCATTCTTAGCGAGCACCTACACTCCTCAAAGAATGCTCGTGCCTATTTCCAAATCTGTAACGCTTGTAGTTTTGGAGATTTTGTGATGAGTGAGTGAGTCAATGAGTGGACTTCTCCTATAAATACAAACATATAGACTAGCTGTCCCGCTCGTGACTTTGTCCGCGGGTTTTAAAAAGAATAACATAATAAAACTTCTTTTGAGCGTTTGAACACCACTCCTTCGTATAGCTCTTGTCTTGTTTCTGAAAAGTAGGTATTTTCTCTACTAACTATGATACCACGTTGTCCCGTTGCTTGAAATGCATAAGTTGTTTATAATGTTAAAACTTAACTTTATAATTATAAATAAGCGTCCGTGTTTTAGGGTTTAATTCCCCCTTGTCCTGTTGCTTATTCGGTTTAGTTTATAATGATATTTTGTGACTAAAATTGTCCTGTTCCTTATTATGCATAAGTGTATACTGTTCCAAGTTATCAAGCAATCAGTTTATCCCATGTATAAAAGGTATGTAATTTCCCTTTAAGCAACGAGCATCGTTTTGGTCCATTGCTTATTTTATATATTCTATAATGATCGGGACTCCTATATTATAACGACCGGGATAAATATACCATACATACCATACGTACCATACATACCAATGATCAGTTTCACTCCTTAGTAATGTGTTTTCTGTGTCTGAAAAGTAAATATTGTCCCTACAAGCATTGATACCCTTTGCTTTAATTTTGCTTGCTTGAATGCATAGGTAGTTTATGATGTTCCAGACATTCTTACTAAAAAAAATCTTGGAATAAAAACACTGCAGGTGTTTGTTTTTCGCGATTTTTTTCGGTTTAGATTAGATCCGTTTCTTAGTAGATTGTTTAGACCGTATCTGAAAAGTAAGTAGTTGATACGAGCACTTCTAGACTTCAAAATTATAATTTTTCTTTTATTTTGTAAATCAGGTAAGTTCGCAATCAAGTTTTAAGCAAATAATACGTTTAATAAAGCTCCTCAACATATATTAACATTCTTATACCATCATTTATAGGGTTGTTTTTATTAACTTGAATCACGCGTATCACAATTTTCAATAATGGTACACAAACTAAGTTTTAAAATGTCCCACAGTGGTCGTCAATTAAAAATAATTTAGTCTTTTATTCCGTGGGACGCTCAGAAAGTTTTAAGAATCTGAAAAACCAACTTATTTGGATAGAATATGTTTATTACATCTTTTACAAGAACTCTCTACAAGACTATTCAAAGTTGCATGCGTCTGACCCAATTTTTGAAACAGTATTTCTAATCCACCGCAGACACTTATTCTACGGCCTTCTCAAATACCTTTCGGTGATAAAACTGTTCCGTTCCGTTCCATTCCGTAGAGGCGAACATTCACAGTGATTAAAACAAAAAAAATATTATTTTGGATTTGAATTTAAATATTAGTATAGCTGATCATTTTACTAGCCTTTAAAATACTTAATTATATCCGGATAATTATATGCGTTTAATGTTTAAAATATCAAAACCCTTAAGTCCAGAAATGAATGGTTAATTTAAGACAAGCGTGCTTCACCACCATCACACCAATAATACCATCACGCACCAGCAGGTGTGGTGCAAGTCAAACAAAAATGAAATTTGCATAGAATGATTTTGAAACAATTATCGGATCTGATGATAGAGCCACGAGGTGGATAGTTTAACTTTTCAATGGCCACAGAAAGCCCTTTAGGTTTAATTTAAAAGTATCATACATTACACTAGGTGACGGACGAGGGTCTGTCTGGAGTTAGGAAGTGGAAAGGGGAGAAAGAGTTTTTTAATTCTAAACTAATATACACTCCAGAGCAATGAATCCGGGTCACTTAAAGAAACCTAGAAATCTCGGAAACTTAGAATGAAATTGTGTTTAATAGACAATATAATACCCCTTAAATGAGAATAATAAAATTTATGAGTCACTACATATTATTTACTAAAAATTACATAAAGAAAGAAACTGCTGATCTCGCCCTAAAACAAAAATAGGAAACATGACATTTTGAACAAGATTACGATTTTTTTGAATTTTAATACTTTGTATTGCCTCCTCGTGCTTCCATTAATGCGTTTACGCGGTTTGGCATGCCGTACACCAAGTTCCTTATACGATTTTGGGAAATATTATCCCATTCCTCTGAGCTCACGAAGCGGGATAGGGGGAGGGTTTTGTTGTTTTACGCATCTTCCTAGCTCGTCCCAATCATGCTCGATCGGGTTGATATCCGGGCTGCGTGCTGGCCACTTCATACGAGTAATGTTTATCTCTTGTAGGTAGTCATTCACAATCCAACCTGTATGAGATCGGGCATTGTCATGCATAAAAATAGCTTCCTCATCCAAATTGACCATAAATGGCCCAAAGTATTCATTATGGATTTCTTCCACATATCTTACGCTAGTTAAAGAGCCGTTTTCTATGAACACCAGTTCTGTGCGACTCTCAGATAAAATTCTGGCCCTCACAAGTACAGACCCAGCACTGTAGGCTACTTTTTCTTCGATGCATGCTTGCTTGAATCTTACCCCTGGTCTTCTATACACTCTGTATCTTCCATCGTGCTTGTAAAGCATAAACTTTGATTCGTCGAAGAACATAACTTTTGACCAATCTTCAGTAGTCCAATTTAAGTGGTTCTGGTCTTAGTCTTGAAAAACGATGCCCACACTCCAGTTTAGGGCCATTTGCAGGTCTAAGTGGTTTTAAGTTAGCTTCAGCAAGTCGTCGTCTTACTGTCCATGCGCTTGAGTTACTTTCTCCGAGGCGTCGAAACTGATTTGTAAGTTCAGTTTCTGTGAGAAAGCGATTACGAAGCATGGTGTTTACCAAGTATCGATCTTCTCGAGCTGTGGTACATCTGTTTTTGCCTGTTCCTGGTTTGCGTAGGTTAGAGCCAGGTTCCTCGTAACGTCGGAAAACTCTTTGTAATATTGACACCGACAGTCCTGGCTGTATCGCGCTGACTCCGGCCGTATTCTAGCATTGTGAGATTTCTGGTGCGTTCTTCAGGTGTAAACGACATGATTATAGCTTGAATAAGAATTTTTTATGACATAATTTTACAATAACTGAGAAGTTTTATTACTTTAATTTATGGAATATTTAATTGTCTATTAAACACAACTTATTTCATTAAGCTAGTATTCTTAGTATCCGAGTTTATAAGTTTCTTTCAGTGACCCGGATTCACTGCTCTCGAGTGTATTATAATTGACTCAAAAAAGTAAAAAAATAAGCACGTTATATTTTACTTTACAGATGTAACAAGTCGATGTTTGCCAATCGTATATCGTACTGGCTGAATGTGAAGGGACCCTCGCATTCCATCGACAGCGCTTGCTGCAGTTCCACGGTCGCCTTAGAGCAGGCGTATCTTGCGATCGAGAGGGGGGAATGCGAGGCCGCCATAGTTGGGGGCGCCAACTTGTGTCTGCATCCTCAGTCTTCTGTACACTATGGAAGGTACTTGCCGAAATCAGTACGTCGCCATCTACCATCGTCGTAGCACGCCTACCATCTTTTTCTTCTTCTACTTCTTCTTTGTTAATGGCCTGAGACATATTAATGTCAATTTTGCCAATGTCAATTCTAGACGTCACGCGGAATGGCGTCTAGAATTTTCATATTCATTAAAATTCCGCCAAGATTACTGAATAAAAGATGCAATAAAACGTGTAAAAATATTAAATTAACAGAGCTATGTTACTCCATGAAATGACAGACGAAGAATCCCCCATCTACCATCCTAATAGTACTCATTGTACTTGACATTGGCCAAATTGGCATAACGACACATGCCATTAACGAAGAAGAAGAAGTGGATTCGTTAACATTTCACGAAATAACGTAGCTCTCATTAATTAATTAGTTTTTCTCATTATTTCATGTTTTATTACTCTAGGTAAATAAAAAATAGGTTGGTCGATTTTTTTTAAAACATTGTGAGTTTTTATGTAGGGTTTTAATTTATTAAATTAAATTAAATTAGAAATACTATTAAATAGCCAGATTATTTCGAGTGCTTTAAACTGTATTCTTACCAACTACTACAAACATTAATTTAAAAAAATAACAAACAATCCACCTCCAACTAAAACTTTACCAACACTTATAATTGTAATTGAGACATCGACACAAGAATACCTTAGCAACCATACAGCGCAAAGATACTAAGTTCCTAACACAACGAGCCGTCCGTAAGTAAGTAAGTAAGTATGTAAAAAAGTTTATTTTGATAAACTATACACACACAGATATAAATAAAACAATAAAAGAGCATATATATGTGTCGCACTGACTGTGTACAGCACATCAAAATGGGTCAATGTTCAGCTTAATGCTGCAGTAAACTGCAGCGCTGGTTTTCGACACAGACCGTGTCCGTCGAGTCTGAAAGCCAAGCGAAAAGTGTGCGCGCGCTGCCCTGCTCTCTCTTTTTATGCACTGGCCCACGTGGTTGTTGTTACGTCACCAGGAGGTCTCTAACAGTATTTTATTGAGAATTATTTAATTCGTGAGCGGGCTAGCTATTAACTATATAAAAATCTTACTTTGCTTCCTATTGGTAAGTATGGTATGATATGTTAAGGCTCTCATCGCACGCTAATTAAATAAAATATTGTTGCTCACTCCGCTCGCTAGCTACTTATAGATTTGTAGATAGTCAGAGCTCATTTCGCTCGCCAAATAGGTACAGTTGTATAATACAGATCTGTTTGCTTTTTTTCACATAAAACTTTAGGAAGTAGGAAAATAATTTATGTAGTATCATTGTAGGGATTAAAATTAAATGGTAACATCATAATTATAATCACGTTGTCTACGAAGGACTCTCTACTTATAATATCTGGTGAATAAGGTGGTTGCTCGATGGTATTTGTTGTTGTTTTTTATAACTTTATTTATTTCAGAATCATGAACTTGAGCAAAGATGGTAAAACTAAATAATTTGACCAAGAAGCTTCGGGCTGTGCTAAGTCAGAAGCTATCAATGTGCTTTTTCTTCAAAGAGCTAAAGACGCCCTTAGGTATGTACATCGTACCTAAGGTACATAGCTTATTTGCATCGTTTAATTTAATGATATTTAACCTTAGTTCGAATTGAATCACTTCACATTGTATAGGTGCGCCCGACGAACACTTAAGTAAGGCGACACTTCTAAAATTCATACATTTCGCCAAAAAAATGCTTAACTCCTAAAATTTATCAAGTAACGTTTATGTATATAAATTTTAAATACCTTTATAACAAACCTTTATATTATTAGAACATCTAACTTTCAGAATCTACGCAAGTGTGGTTAACGTCAAATGTGAATTCATTAAATTACCAGATGGAAAAACGGGACCAAAATATGGATTTTACAGAGATCCCGAAGATACTGCTAAGTTTTTAACAATGTTTTATGATAGAACTGGAGTTTTGCCAAATAGGGTCGAATATGTTGAAGGATTCGGTTCAGGTACAATACAAAATATAATTACGTATTTCAATGAATCAAGTAGGTAACCCTTAGGTAGGTAAGTTCCTTTTTCAATTTTGTGATCAAAAACAAAAACTCATATTGATGATGATAACATCATGATAATGAGCGAAACCTACCGAATTACCTTATTATAATTATTTGTTAATCGTCCGAAAAATAGAGCGATATCTATAAAAATATTATGCTAGTGAGTTATTTAAACTATATTTACAGCTGTACCAGAGGCAGACAAGTCAGAGTTAGAAGCCTTTGACAAAGTATTCTGCAACAATAGGGATGTACCACTGATGGTTGGTAGTGTCATGTCGAACATAGGCTATGGAGAAGCTGCTTCAGGAATTTCGGCTATAACTAAGGTAAAGTAGTAGTATAGTAGAAAGAAGCCTCTAAGGCGCGCCTTAATCGTTTATCACACTGGTTGGATAGTGATACGATAACAAGAAGAAGTATAAAAATATAATTGACCTATTAAATCAATCAATCAAGCAATGTTTTGTCATCGTCTCGTAAGCACACACAACATATTTCACTGTGCAAAGAGCGAGTTCGTAAGAGCGACATTATTTAATTTAAGTTATTGTATATAGGTAATTAATATTATTTTTCTTCAAACTATATTAAGATTATAATTTTGACATTATGAAGATTTCAATGTAATTATTTAGTTATTATTTTATTAAATTTATTATTAGTTGTTATTATTGTGTGATTGAATTATTTTATTTTATTTTTTGCCCTATGACATGTATTAATTATATTGTGTGTGACAACTCTTATTGTATTAGGTCTAACCTGTAATGGTAAATGTAATGTTTGAAATAAATACATAAATTATTAAAATATTATTAAAAAATTATGTAGGTAACATAATTTTTTAATTTGTCTTGGATCTTATTTTACACAGAGGTCTTTTATTAGAAACTTGAATGATCATCTGCCTAGGTTTTCATTCATGTTTCTAATTATTTTTTCTTCTTAGGTACTCATAGGATACCATCGAGGTGAGTTAGCAGGCAATCTGTACTGTGAAAGTCCTCGAAGCGATGTTGCTGCCATTGAGAAAGGTCGCATCCAAGTATTGAATGAAAACCGGAAGTTCAGAAGGACATACGCGGCTATCAACGGCATGTCTGTTACGGGCCTTAATTCTCATGTTCTACTTCATGGTCACTACAAACCCAAGGTTAGTTTTAGTATTAGTTAGTCTAAAATCTCGAATCGAAATTCTATGTAATATTCGAAATTTAATACTAAGAAGGACAAAGACTAGCTTCGCTTCTGCCGTCAAAAAAACAGATAAAAATACAAATTTACCTAAGTCTTGGTTAATTGGTCAATAAAGAAAAAACTTGTCGGAAAAGCCGCAAAAGCATCAAATTTTTCGCCATCTAAAATTAGTCAGTTTTAGATTTATATTTCAATTTCTAACTTTTGATAAAATTGTCTTACTGGAAGTAGCAAAATAAACATATTTTCCAGTTAAATTATTTCTAACAAAGATTTTACATAACGCAAATTTTCAGGAACTTGACCGCTACAAGGCTAACATCCCACGTCTAGTAATCATTTCTGGCAGACAAGAATCCTCGGTGCAAAAGTCTCTTGAGAACCTGAAATCGCATCCAATAGACCCCGAACAATTGGCTTTACTACAAAATATTCATCAAACAAGAGTCGCCGGGCATTTGGGCAGGGGATATGCTATTCTAGGTAAGAGTGCGATACTCGATAGTCATAAAATAATATAATAAACTGGCGAAGCGTACCTATGTGACCATGCACAATGAAGGTTTATGAAGACAGTTAAAATGAGCAGTGGAGAGTTCCTAAACCAATAAATAAATAGATAATAGTGGACACAACATCATCTTGCCCCAAAGTATGCATAGCTTGTATTAGGAATACTACATGGCTGATAGATTGTTTTCATGTTTGTAAATACATGCTTAAATTCTTCTGATTAATGAAGCATATAGCTTGTTATTACCGTTTACAAATCAAGCTGTTAAATAAATAAAAATAAATAAACTACCCTCATAATCATAAACTCATAAAACCTTACAAATTGGTGTAAAATACTAGAAGCTGGTTCAAATTCTCTTTTACAAAATTAAATAGGGGCATGAACGTACACGTTCACACAAGGGGTTTCTACGTTAGATCAGGGGGGAGGTTGGTAGTGGACTGTATTTATACGAAACTAGAAGGGCGTAACTATATGAAATAACATCGGCATCGATCCTTAAAATTATAGTTAGGACAAACGAACTGCTGTAAGTAGGTAAATCACAGGTAGACAGCAGCCTTAGGGAAGGAGCATGCACGCACCTGTACATTTCTGCATGACCAGGCATCGGTACCAACGCCACGTTAGAGTCAGTGCAGCAGTGGTTCGGAACGACACTTTATTTGGCGTAATAGTTAGCACACGTGGGTTACACACGTTAAGTTACACTTATGATTATATGTATTAGGAAGTAATATCCTTGGATTACACCAATATTCTTGGATTATGAGCTTGCGCAGCTATTTGCTTAATAGTACATGTGGCTCGCGGAAGGCTGGCGAACGAAGGGGTACGAACAAGCACGCTCGATCGGCCGTCAGAGTAGGACGGCGATATAATACTCGTGCATGCGGGAAGGAGAAAAGGATAGAAAAAGATCGTTGCTGATCGTTGTTGATCGTGTGGTAATTTTTAAACATACTAAACCCATTGGATTTTAAATTCACTACTAACAATCACGACTTCATATCTTCATATTCTCCTAATATATTTGAAAGACTTATATACGACATGTCACACTGTAAAGGGGAGTAAAAGACCCTGTATGGTGGGAGTCTAGGCCTAGGCCTCTTAATTATTGGTGGTTGGTATTTGGTGTGGAGACAAAATGAGAAGTCCAAAGTTCACTAAGATGGTTTTGTATACTTAGCTTCACACCAGTTCACAAATGGTTATTAAATTATATTAAACTGGCTTAAAGACTAAGATCGATAATAATATAAATGGTATAAAATGGTATGTATGAGATGGTTATGAGTGGCGCGGTGCCGGCCTGGCATATGGTAGCGCACTGGTTTGCTCAGGCAATTGTGCATATTTGATTGAAAGACAAAAATGCATAACTGCTGTGTTCGGTGTAAAGCCGAACACACACAATAGGGTAGGGCGCCAGGGAGCGCTACTTCTGTCTGCCATGTTTATCAAATTATGCGATCATAATTCGCGTCATTGTGGGTCCAAATATGTATAACAAACCTTTAAAAAAAACATAAAATTGTATAAGCATGTATACAAAACTCACTCTAAGAGTTTTAATGTTAGGTAAAACTCTGCTTTTACGGCATTCCGTCGTCATTTGAGGCATTTTAAACACCATTGAGACAGTGTTTGTTTTCGCACGGTGAAAAAATCATATATATTATATATCAATGTCATATATTACAAATTAATATAAATTATCTTTAAACATTAATAGATATTTACAATAATTACAGAAATGTACAGAATACAATATAAAAAAACATGAAACATCTTGAAATATCTAAAGACTATTTAAAACGATCTGTAGATATATCAACTGATCCAGATCACTGCCAGAAAGCCGTGTCCTCAAAATACTGTATTGCCACATTGAATGGCAATGCTAATATGGATAGGATAATAGAGATTATGTGTATGCTCGTGGACGTTTTTGATGTGTTTACGGTTAGTAGGTTGTGTTGTAACCAGAAAGATAGGGAGTTCAGATTTGATTAAGCTTATTGTAGTATATCTTGAAGGGAGGATCCAAAGTAAAATAAACATTATGTTGTCTGGATACAACGTTATATGCCCATATAGTCCGATGCCGTGAATGTTATTTATGTACATTATGTCGCAGCAGGGTGGTTTGCAGGAGTCAGTGGGCATATATTCTCGATTTGTTCCGACATGATGGGCTGCCTCGAGCAAATAATCACGATCACAGTCGGTAAATCAAGTATCCAATTTTTATTTAAGTAGGTACTATTATACTAATTAATCAAAGTGATTGAGTAAATCAAACAGACACGTCCGCTCGAGCGAGCGAGCTCGGGTAGAATGCCCCCCGCTCCAACGGCCGTATCAAGCATGACTCGCTGTGGCATCTCGCTTGCGTTCGGTAGTTGGTACAAATCAGAGTTGCCACTACCTGATTACGATACGATAGATATCGATACTGTAAAATATAAATTAAGAAAAGAAACGGTCCTAGTATGAATTCTTGGAGGATACTACAATATATAGGTGTTTCATTTATACTAATCGATATCTGTTAGGTTTGAATTCATAATTTTAAGGACATTGCCTTCAATTCCGACTGTTTCTAACTTTATCAATAGTAGTTCATGGCTGACGGTGTCAAACGGTCAATGAATATTCCTAGGGCTTTTTTTTTGTTTTTTGATTTAATTTAAGTGAATAGGTCGATTGTTGCTCCTAGGTACTTTTAGATCTGAAACCGTATTGTTTTGTACTAATTAAGTCGATTGAATCTTAGTACGTCTCGAGACGTCTGTATATAACTTTTTCGATAATTTTAGAAAATGCCGGTAGAACTGAAATTTGCCTGTAGTAGT
Source organism: Lampropteryx suffumata (assembly GCA_948098915.1). NCBI lineage: Eukaryota > Metazoa > Arthropoda > Insecta > Lepidoptera > Geometridae > Lampropteryx > Lampropteryx suffumata. The sequence goes on from OX402562.1 coordinate 5,234,275, forward strand.
TTTTGTGTTTGCGGGAATTCACCTATCTTGAATAGAACGTTAATACAATCTCTTAGTTTGTTAGTGTTTGTTGTGTATCAGGTTTTTCAAAGATTTAACAACTATTAGTTTATTTAATTTTATTTATCTCATCTAGTCCCGCACTGGAATTTAAATTGAGCTTTCGTATAATTTTATCCATTTCACTGGGGCTACATGGGTAAAAATTGTACAGTTTATTTACTTTTGCTGGATCACTATATCGCTTACCTCACTCCAGCGAAGTAAATAAACTGTATTTAAAGTAAAATGCTTTAAAGATTAGACCGGCTAGCTGAGGACCTATTATAGATACGTATTGGTTAAAGGCTTCGCAGACATTATATAATCAATTACTTGTTTAGAATTTACTACAAGTTTTTGAGGCACGCATCTATGCTTAATTTTGTTATTGGCTAAGTAATTTATCAAGTACCATATTCATTTCGGTGTCTTATTACTATTTGTAAATTACTATCTTAATGAAGTCTCTTTTGTGTCGTGGATCATATACGATGGATTAAAATCAATCTGGATTTTGACAGATTTACAAAATGATTTATTTACTTTTGATCTGCCAGAAAAATACTTATATTTTCAGATTCAAAAGACGGAAAGACAGTGAGCTTGTCGGAGCAGGTGGACTATTTCGACAATGCCCAGCGCCCTCTGTGGTTCGTCTACAGTGGAATGGGCTCTCAGTGGGCTGGTATGGCTACACAACTCATGCGGTTCTCAATTTTTGCAGCAGCAATAGAACGGTAAGTCACAAATAGTCACATTACAACCTAAAATATCTAAAGAATTGTAAGTTTTCAACGTAACTTCTGTTTGTGGGTTGTTCGTCACGGTTTAGCACAAAATGTATTTTTATTGTCTGAGTGCTGATTTAGTCCATCATGTACTTTTTTTTTCAACATCATGAGCATTTACATATGTAAGTCTACTATTATATATATATATATATATATACTATATAGTCTTAATCACTACCACATTCTGCCTACCACTTTTAATAGATTTTGTTTATTGATCTAACCGCCAGTTTTATTTCAGTTGTCATCAGGTTTTGGAGCCAAAAGGATTAGATATTGTCCACATTATAACGACATCCGAGAAAACTATCTTTGACAATATACTCCATTCGTTTGTAGGCATTGCTGCTGTTCAGATTGGTCTAACCGATATACTCCGAGAACTTGGTCTAGTCCCTGATAAAATAATAGGTACGTACCTAAAGTTCCTCATAACTTGGGTAACATAAAAACCAATATTTAGATCCGAAACAAATACTTGCATCCTAACAATCACTCTCCTGCTAGCGAGAATGGAAGTCTTCGTTGGACTTTATTACTTTTTAAATGAAGATGTTTAAGTCATCATTATCATCAATTTAAGTTAAGGAGCAATGAAAACCATTAGCTTTTCAAAAAGTTTTAATCAAATTTAATTAGAATAACTAGATACAGATACATTATATTGTGGACCTAGATATATTTATTTCTTTCTTGTAGGTCATAGTGTAGGTGAACTCGGATGTGCCTACGCTGATGGATGTCTGACTGCAGAGGAAATGATAATGTCGGCTTACAGCAGAGGATTGGTCTCTTTGGAAACGTCATTTACTAAAGGATCCATGGCTGCTGTTGGCTTAGGATTCCAGGAAGTAAGATTATTAAATTACCTTAAACTTACAGTATATGCATATGTATATTATTATGATAACAACTGCTTAAACTTGTTTACCAATTTCAGGTCGCAAAGCTTTGTCCGTCAGAAATCGAGATTGCCTGCCATAACAGTGCTGATTCTTGTACCATATCAGGACCAGCTGATTCAATGAAGAGCTTTGTCTCCGAATTGGTTGCAAAGGGCATATTTGCAAAAGAAGTCCCATGTTCTAATATTGCGTACCACTCACGTTATATAGCTGAAGCTGGTAGGTAAAGTTCATAACAAAAAAAAACATCTATTCTTATCACTATCACTTTAGGTTGAAGGTATTAAAGGTAAAGGTATTTTTTGTTTTTTATGTAGGTCCCGGATTACTGAAGTATTTGACAGAGGTCATTAAAATACCCAAAGCACGTAGCGATAAATGGGTCTCTACATCAGTTCCTCAAGATCAGTGGGATGAAGATTTAGCCAAATATTCATCTGCCGAGTATCACACTAACAACTTACTGGTATAATGTTGCATAATCTCATAATCTGTGTAAGAATATGTACTTAGTTATTGTTGGTACCTACCTACACTAAACATGTTTTACTTGCTGTTGTAGAGCCCAGTGTTATTCGAAGAAGCTAGTAAACTGATACCCAGTAATGCTGTTCTGGTAGAAATAGCACCACATGGTCTCCTTCAGGCTATTCTTAAGAGATCTTTGCCAGAAAGCTGCGTCAACGTTTCATTAACAAGACGTGGATACCCAGACAGCTCCCGCATGATTCTAGAATCTGTTGGCAAGTCAGTACAGTCTCTATCTTAAAAATAAATTTTGCAACATGCTTATGTAAAGATTACCTACTAACATATGTTTACATTTTTAGGTTATACATGGAAGGTTACGATCCAAACGTCCAAGCTCTCTATCCGAAAGTAGAGTTTCCGGTATCCACTGGTACACCTTACTTATCTTGTCTGGTGGATTGGGCTCACGATGAGAAGTGGTAACTAAGTTTCATAACGTTCAAATGTCAATGGTCGAGGAAAAATAATAAACTGATTTAATTTTATTCATAAACTACACAAATCAAAAAAGCCTAACCTTCGTTGTAAACTTTCATGGAATATCAAACCTCCTTTGAATAGTCAACCTCTTTGATAAACAAATATATACTAGTAGTTTTTTTCAGTAAATTATGTTTTTAAACAATAAAAACATTATTTTGCCCATTTTAACGGCATTTCATAGATGCTATTTTATTTCTTATTCAAGGAAAAAACAAATAGTACCGTTGTTGTGTGTCGCGAATAATACGAGTTTTTACTGTGTAATGGAGCGTCGTCATCTTACCACGGAAGGGATACTAGAAATTGAAAACAGTCAAGCCGATGTTGCCCGGCATTTCAGTGTTCATCGAAGCGTAATTTGCCGACTCTGAATGCGTTATGGTGATATGGCCAAGGGCGTAGTACCACTCGTCCGTCAAGACCGATACATCCAGGTAACATGTAGACGTGAACCAAAGGTGACTGCCCAAGAAAACGCAGCAAGGCTACTGAATACTGGTGGTCCCGCAGTTTGTCCCTAAACTGTGCGAAACAGTCTGCGAAAGTATGGTCTACGTGCACGTCGTCCAATCAGATGCCCACAGATCCGTCACGGCAATCGATCTCGTCGTATTCAGTGGTGAAGACCGTGCGTTCTATGGCCGCAAGAACGATGGGACCAAATTTTGTTCTGCGACGAATCTCGATTTGGGTTCAAACCTGATACTAGAAGAATGAGGGTATATCATCGCCCAGGAATCACTGAGCGTCTAAGATGTGTCCAGGAAGTCCACCCATACAGCGGTTCGACAGTAATGGTTTGGGCTGGAATAGCTAAAAACCGCAAAATCGATCTTGTTTTTTACAAATGGCGACCTGAATGCTGAAAGTTTTGTGGAACATGTGCTAGCTCCCTGTGCTAGCTAGAACATGTGCGTCTGTTTTCACAAAACTTGGGAGCTGAGTTTACATTGATGCACGACAATGCTCCGCACACAGCGAGACGGACTGGCTACAGGGCAAAAATATACGCGTTTAGCCATGGCCAGCTCAATCGCCTAACTTGAATCCCATTGAGCATGTGTGGGATAAGCTCCAGAGAAGGGTCCTGAAAGATGGGGTTTTAACGGACAACAGCTAAAAAACCTGCTCAAGTTCCTGGGGCCAATTTACCCATGCGGAAATCAATAAATCAATAATTTAACGCAGAAGTCATATTTTTGTTTATTTTTACCATTATTATAAAATACAACATTTTTTTTGGAAATTTTCGAGTTTAATATACAAATACCAGATAGAAAAATATCAATTTTTAAAGAAAAGTAATAATTTAAAATAAATCTATAAAAAAATATATTATTCAAAATTTATAGATGTTGCTTTTACTATTTTGATGTGTGTATTTTGTATGTCACAATATGAGTTAATTCATTCTATTTGTTGTTAAAGGCCACTGCCGCTTTACACCAGCGCACACAGGGTTGTTTCAGCATCATGCAAGTTTCTGGTTTCGGTTCATGACGACAGGCATAATTATTTGCAAGGTCATATTATCAGAGGTTAGTATTTGTGACCTCAGATCATAAAATGTTAATAAAATATTGTATTTTGCAAAAAAAATTTGATCCTAAAATTCAGAATAATTCATATATTGTTAAGTTGTAGGATATTTTCATTCGTAAACAGGCAAAAAATATTTAAGAGGAAATTTTAAAAACATATTTGGCAACGTAATGCAATTTAAGATTATAATAAACCCAATATGGTGGAATATGTGCTTGAGCCTTATCACTGTGATTTCTTTATTGTCAACAGAAAAAATGCTGTTACCGTTTTCGTACGCACTGGTTGCTGCTTGGGATACTCTAGCGATGTCTATGAAAGTACCTAAAAAGAGTTTGAGTGTGGTATTTAACGATGTACATTTATATGCACAGCCTGTGTTGCACGACCAGAAAAGTATCAAAATTGTTGTGTCTTTGCATAGGGGAAGTGGAAGGTTTGAGGTGAAAATTGTTTTATTACTTGTTTTAACAAAACTATCAAAATCGATCTAGGTTTCCAAGTAACTGACGAACCAAATGAATATAATAAAAAAATTAGGTCTTTAAAATAATTGATCTCCGAATTATGACATACTTGAATAACGTGAATTGCGATTAAATTACTTTGCTTCCAGGTGATGGATGGTAGTTTTAAAGTTGCAACTGGATTTATTATCAGTAATGATAAACCAATTCTGAATTCGGACGTAAAGAGTTTAGAAACTGATTATTATAGTCACAACAGTCAAGACATTTACCAATTATTCTACGAAAGAGAATACTCCTACAGGTATGATACGTATATAAATTCCCAAAGTATCAAATTACAAAACAGTTAAGTATCCTCATAACAATAATATAATTTTATTTCGGCAGTGGGAAATTCCGTAGTATCCACAGTGCAAAAGACGACTTGACGGAAGCATACGTAGAATGGAATGATAATTGGGTCACATTTATTGATGGCCTGCTTCAGCTCAATGCTTTGAAACACCCACACGATGCTGTTTCAGAACCAAGTCAGATAAGGAAAATTACTATTGATGTAACTGAACATGCCAAGCAAATTCTTCTTATAGATGATGTAACAGCAGTTTTAAGAGCAGACGTTTCGGAAATTCATAATTTTACCAGGTAAAGTAATAGAAAGTTTAGCCAAATTGAATTATAATACATACTGTGATTATTATATATGGATAAGTAAATGCTTATACATATTTGATGCCTGTGATTGCGAGTTATATATACATTTATTATTATAAATTTATGATGTGTTCTAGATGTAGCGGTGTTTTATTAGAAACTATTAAATTTCGTGACTTGCCTCCATCATCGAAAAAGCAAGTTGATCTGCAAACTTTACAATTCGTACCAAGGTTCGAGTTCGAAATTGATGTAAGTAAATCAATGTAAATACGCACATATAATTAGGTAGGTAAGTATGTTGTGATGTTTTTACCAGAGATACACCTACCACCACCTAGAGATACAAGTAATTGACATTGTTACTTAATTATATTTTAGACCTTTGCATCATTACAAATACTTGCACAAATAGTAGCTGAAAATATTAATAAAGAGGTCATCAAGATAGTTGCAATAACTCCTCAAAATGAAGATGCTGCTATGTTTAATGAGATGAAACGTGTCGCTTCAGCCAACATACCAGGAATCAAAATCGTGTATCAAACGATCTTTAAAAATACAACGACTCAGTTGTCTCAAAATATTGTAATGGGAGCTGACCTTCTACTGGTTCAGAATTTATCAAGCGATGACGAGGCAAGTTCACATTTAGTCGAATATTAGCCATGAAAATGGATAGAACAACAACATCGTAGATCTGTGTCGCATGTGTCTGAAGCCTAGCGCTTTATTTATATATCTATATCACAAAATCTACTCATCTCTGAGCTGCATTGTCTGTTAGAATAAAGGACACGCGTGTGGCAGTGTATATGTCACGCATGGATGCAACTAGACGCAGACCTAGTTGAGATTGCAAGCCACACGCACCAGTGAATATGGAGGGTGGAGGGTTTACTTTATTTAAAGTTGTTTGTAATTAAAATAAAAAATGTTTATAATTAGAATAAGAGATCATTATGTGAGTAACTGCGTAAAATGTGTTATGTAATACAATTTTTTGATTTCCAGTTTACGCAAATCCTTCAACGCATATCCCGAAAGGGCGTTTTTATTATTAACGAATATTCTCTAAAGACTACCATGGATATTAAAACAGCTAGACCTTACAAAATTGTATCAGTTTTAACTGATCACAACACAGATTCCCGTTTAGAACTCGTTTGTTTTCAATCGACACTACCTGCCGCAATTATATCTGTGGTTGTTCGTTCAGAAAAGGATTTTCCAAGCCTGATAGCCACCAGAAGTCAATTGTTAGCAGAAAACAGTCTTATCATCTTTTCCGCTTATCCATCTTTCTCTGGTCTTAAAAGCTTAGTCAAACATTGGAGAAAGGATTCTTCGCGAAACAAAATCCACCTCATAATGAACAATGATACCAAGGATACTAAGAACTTAGCTAAGATACCTGGCGATTTGGCTTATAGTATCTTGGACAACGTAAGTCTTTAGAAAGAGATTTTAGTTCCAGAATCAAGATTATTAATAATTTTTGCAATTAATTTGTAATAAATGTTATCTTTCCACAGGGTATTTGGGGTGGTGAATATTATTTGCCTTTGAAAGAAAATCTAAAAAATAACTGTGAAGTATCTCTACATAGTGAAATTATTGGAAATCTGGAATCGTTAAAATGGACTCAAACTCCAAGTTTGTTTAATACACCAATAGCTGATAAACGTGAACTATTTGTGAAGGTAGTTATGATTCCGCATCACACTTTTATTTTGTTTGTTTTTTATATTCTAATTCCGCTATTAAAAATATTTAGTTAATTGTTTTTATTAAGGTTTACAAATAAGGCTTTCACTCAAAACTAGTAAAGTTATGTATATCTAGCTGTTATATTATTCATTGTAATTTCATCATAATATCCACTTGGATAGGAATCTTGAAATATTGTTTAACCGGTAGGGCTTTCCTACAGGCACTTCTTAAGTTCTCACTAGTCAAAGATTTATCAAATGAATATCTATGTCAAACACCTGTCCAAATATCTCTTAGTATCTTTGAAAGAAATATCCAACTGTATATCTAACGAGAAGGTAAAAAACATCAACACAAACATACATACTGCCAGACAGACAGGCGAAACAATAAGAATTCTTGCAGAGTTCTTGCAGTTTGTTGAACTCTTCTAAACTCTAAAAAAGGATACCTGAAACGTGCAGAGGTTCAAAGTTTGTGTGAAAATGACGTTACGCGAATAAAGTTGAGAAGAGTTCCATTAGTGTTATTATTTACCAAGTAACGTCTAAGGAATATTTTGTATTTCAGGTCCATTACGCTGGTATCAACATGAATGATGTCCTACGAGCATCTGGTATTATTCCATCCAAGAACTATGAAAAGGGATATGGAATGGAATTTAGTGGGGTGACTGAAAGGTGGGAGTCGAGATTGACTACTGTATATATTCTGAAATTATAATTGTTGAATTTCATACTTGAATTATTACAGTAATAAAGAAGCGAAAATATAACAATAGTAACTTTAGTACAGTATTACAGTACACGTCTGGTACCGGTTTTAATAATTAGCAGAAACATCAAGTATATCAAGTTTTGTTTCCTTCCATACATTTACCTGCAGCGCGGTTAGCAAAAACTTTGATGAACTGAACGATAGTACGTCAAAGTAAAAGATATTTTATTCAATACAATCACAAGGATCACTTTGAAACGTCTTACATACTAGGTGAATTAAGGTGCCAATTTCTCCTAACCCAAGTTCGAGAAGAACCGGCAAGAAACTCGTCCTGGTCCTAGCGCTTTTTTGCATGATCCGTCTTATAACTACCTTAACTACGAAAAACGAATACAAGAGAGTATACATTTCAAATGTATCGGTTAACTGTCTGAGGGCAGAGCGACATAAAGCCATGCATTCCTATCAATAACATGTATAGTCTACGGCCTAAATATAATCATAGTTCGAATTTGAAATAAGTTTTCTAGTTATAATGAGAAAATTGATTTTTGGATGTGGAGGGTTATCTTTGAAATCACCAAACCCGAGTGCTCTTAAATGTTAATATCTTTCTCATTAAAACGCGAATAAAGTCGCAAGCAGGACTACTAGGAGATTATAAATTTTTGGTACGTTACGAAAACGTTATATAGTTTCGTTTCTGTAGCAGTAGCATCCCTAGCTGAATCTTTCATAAATTTTATGGGGAGTACGGAAATATATGTCCCTATTGGTTTGCAGATGTGTAAACCAGATTATATGAAATGAAAGTTAGTTTAATAGAGTTAAATATTCAGCTCTGGACCCAAATTGTTCCATGCCATGTCATCTATTTGCTTGATATGACACGTAGAATTATGTTTTTTGTATATTTTAGAGGTGAAAGAGTAATGGGTCTGATAGCGAGCGGTGCAGCTCAAAGCAATGTGATGGCACATCCTGAACTAACGTGGCCTGTGCCTTCGTACTGGAGCCTGGAAGATGCTGCTACAGTGCCTTTAGCCTATGTATATGCTTACTACTGCCTTGTTATTAAGGTAAGAATCTTTTTTTGTAATTTAAGAGTTGTTGTTCTTGCCCATAAGTAGCTCATTGGCTCATCTCGCTAATTAGTGGCCTTACATTTTCTCTCTTACCTTCAACTTCAACTGATTCATTGTATCATGTGGCCAATCATTTTCTCTCTTCTATTACATCCACAAAGTTGATGAAGAACTAATTGAGAATAGGTAGTGGCAATATTAAAAGTCTGATTAAAATTACACTTATGAATAAATTTACATTAATCCTTACCTGTGGTGTTCAAAATGGAATCATCCACAAAGTTGATGAAGCACTAATTGAGAACTAATTAATAGTTAGAACTTCTACATTTGTTACACTTTCTGTTAGCAAATTTATTCCATTCATTTTAAACACCAGAGGTAAGGATTAATGTAAATTTATTCATAAGTGTCATTTTAATCAGACTTTTAATATTGGCAATATTAAAAGTTATTCTCAATTAAGTAGTTCTTCATCAACTTTGTGGATTTGACCAATGCAAAATGTCTTCTATTTTTATTTTTATTTTGTACTAGCTGACCCGGCAAACTTCGTACCGCCTCAGAATCAATAAATAAAAAAGCAAGCATTTTTTTCATATTTACTCACCCTTTAAACTTTCCCTGGACTTCCACAAATAATTCAAAACCAAAACTAGCCAAATCAGACCAGCCGCTCTCGAGTTTTAGCGAGACTAACGAACAGCAATTGATTTTTATTATATAGATAAGCCATTAAATATAGCCTAACAAGGCTATCTTTAATGGCTTAACAAAAAAGCCACATTGAGAGATTCAACTTGGATTCTGCTATTTCTTTAGGATCTAACAGTTAAAAAGGACACCATACACACTGTGTTAGTTCATGGTGGGGCTGGAGCACTTGGTCAAGCAGTGATATCAATCAGTTTATCCAAAGGGTATCGAGTGTTCACGACTGTCAGCAACATGCAAAAGAAAAAGTTTCTACTCAGAATGTTTCCCAGATTAAGAGGTGATATATTTATTGATATATATATATATATTTAATAAGTGACTTACGATCCACCTCTTCATACGGGTACATGTCCATAACAAAATATTTAACAGATGGACAAATATTTAGTACAATTCCGCCAATCTATTTCTAAAGAGTTACCTCCAAAAGAAATTCGAGGTTTGGAAATTGGAGGTAACTCTTTAGGAATAGATTGGCGGAATTGTACTAAATATTTGTCCATCTGTTTAATGTTTTGTAAAGGATTTCCGCAAAGTCACGCCTGAATCAATTATCTACATGTCCATAGTCAACATTCATTATGAAACGATCTAATTGTATATGGATTAATAATCCAGACACGATTGTCATCATTTTTCGATTCTACCAGCTTACTTACTTATTAAGTGCGTAATAATTTATACTATACTACTATAAGTTATCTGAGATTGCTTCGAGATCACCAGCGAGGAGGTGTGGAGAAAAATCTGTTTTCCAGATAATCAACAATCGCAGGGACATCATAACGTTGAGATAAGCGATTTGTAGATGGTTCGGTGGTTTTAGGCTTACAGCAGACAAGTATAGGCAAATTATCGTTGATGGGAGAGTTGAGTATAAGAGTAGTTGCGGGATTACGTGAATGAAGTAGTACATGGTCAATGCAGCTTTTGTCTCTTGTAGGTATGAGATGCGCAGGAAGGAAGACATGTGAAGCAACTAGATATGGATATTCTTCTGAGTTTGATTTAGAATTTCCAGGAAGCAAGTTTATATTAATATCTCCGATGATAATAGCAGTCTTGAAGTTGTTTAGGCTTTTTAGCTTAAGGTCTAGGCTAGAGAGCTATAATTTAGCTATAAACCTTTTCTCTCCAGCCTAGACCTTACGCTATAAAGCCTAAACAACTTCAAGACTGCTCTTCTTAATGCCGCGCTGAGGCTTAAATATGTGCCAGACTTATGGAAAGTTGTGGAAGTAATAATCATAGCCAAGCCAGGAAAACCACCTCATGACACAACATCATATAAGCCAATTTATTTGCTATCTATAATGTCCAAACTGTTCGAAAAGTTATTATTAAAAAGGCTCAAACCTATTATAGAAACAAATAATCTCATCCCAGAGCATCAGTTCGGTTTCCGTGAAAAGCACACAACGATAGATCAAGTATACCGAATCACCAATCTGATAGAAAAGGCTTTTGAATATATAAAAGTCTGTTCTTCTATCTTTTTAGATCTAGCACAGGCTTTTGATAAGGTGTGGCATGAAGGCCTTGTAGTAAAACTAAAACAAATGATACCGAAATCATACGCAGACAAGCTTGAGTCATATATAACAAATAGAGTAATCATATATAACAAATTGCCTTACTCTAAAGTAAGGCAAGAATCGTCTTGCCTTACTTTAGAGTAAGTTTTGCCTCAATTTCTTTTATATCAGTGTAGGCATCGGCCTACACTGATATAAAAGAAATCAAAGCTGAAGTACCGCAGAGAAGTGTGTTGAGCCCGGTCCTGTACTTGATATCGACGCTTGAAAGGCAATAATTACCAAGCGACATTTTGGCGATATTGAGTTTTATATACATTGAAATCGAAAATATATTGAAATCAGAAAAAAAATCTGCGTCGATTGGTCTTACTCTCATGCCGCGAGGACGAAGTTGGTTGTCGCTTGGTAACTCTAAAAAAAAACAATTTTCTTAGTTTTCGGCGTCCAAGCGACTATAATTTTACCGATTTATGAATAACTTTTACTTAGTATATATTCGATTTTTACTTTTTACACTTAGTCATTTTTGCCTAGACTCGAAATAATGCTTTTAAACATAAGGTATTTTTTGCCATGCGGTACCAAGGGTATAAACATTGATTAAGAAATTTTACCTGATTGAACTTTTTTTTCTCGTAATTTAAGACTTTTCGACGCCATTCCGTAAAACCCCAAGCGGTCGTATCCGACCGCGCTCCCCCATTTGAATAAAGACCTTATTTTAAACGTTTGCAGACTACTTTTGTATGGAGAAGTTTACTGAGTTCTTTGATATATTATCTACATTCTGAACAATAAATATTGCGTAATCTGTCATCGTTTAGTATTTCATTGGCAGTTGGCAATTTCGTGTTGCTCGGCGGCAGTTTAGTGAACCGTGTGTGAGAGAAATAGTGAGTTTTACTGGATTTATTGATAGTAAGGGGTGTTTATCATTACAAAAACTGTTTATTATGCTCATTAGAAGTATTTTTGGATAATAAAATACATAGTCAATACATAGTAATAACATTTAGATATGGCGCGTAAACTCCCGAGCGGTAACGGGCTGCCGCGCTCGCCCCATTTGATTATAAAAATAAATTTACATGTTTAGAGTCTACTTTTGTATGGAGAAGTTTACTGAGTTACGTTCTTTGATATATTATCTACATTCTGAATAACAAACATAGCATCATCAGTGTTCGTTTAGTATTTTATGTGAATTCGCGTTTCGCGCCCGGTCTGTGTGAGTGCAGTGACCTTTGATTGTGATTCGACTGTCATTTGATAGTGGATTTACTGGATTTATCGATGGTAAGGGGTGTTTATTATTACAAAAACTGTTTATTCTGCTCATTATAAGTATTTTGGATAATCAATTAATAGAAATACATAGTAATAACTTCTAGATAAGGCGGGAAAAGTTCGTTACCATGCAACTGATTTCGAAGTGATTTATTACTAAACTATTTATTATAAAATATTGTATTTGACTAAACACGTTATTTTTATGCCTGATAGATAGGTAATATATCTATTAGTACATTGTTATTTACAGAATGATAAAATATGCTTTGGTTGTAGAGTTATTACATATTTAGTACAATGCAGTATTTTTGCCGCGACCTAGGTCTAGTCTAGACTCTAGCGCTAGTGCTGCCAAAATTTTGCTATTTTGCTGCATAGTGACTGAAGAGTTAACACATCTTAATGATGTATTAATTTTCATTTAGTGCTTTTTACCTAAATACAATGGACTTAAAAACGTAAAGTAGAAATATTTACCTGCCTAAAATGGATATATTTTGTCGTTTGGTAATTTTTTATCTACCGTTTATTTTATTGTTTCTGTTACTTAGATAACTATTTTTGAAATTAAATTTGTATAAAACTGAGTTTATCCCTGATGCACGTATTTTGTTTTGTCACTTATCAGCACTCTAAAGCAGATTTTGAGTGGCTGTTAGTAACAAAATAATGATTTAGTCTTCATTGAACTGTCGCTTAGGCAACCCGTGCACTCACGCGCATCGGACATAGTGCCTCATCGCGTAGCTTGAAGTGTACTTGGTAAGTGCAATGCAATGAATTTATGTATAAGATTATTTATAATGCGCATTTTGTATTGATTTTAATTTATTGTTTAAGATTCTTAATTAATCGAAATAAGCGAGTAGATAACATCATTAAGCGAGCTACGTCAAACGCCGGTGTGGATAGCAGGGATTTGACCTTGGTAATGTAACTGCTTAGTTAAATGATCAAATCATTTATTCTTTCAATCGTAATTAATAGAAACAACTAATAATGAAATCTTAATTTCTAGTGGCCAACATATCGAGGATATACTCGTACTTACAATAATAAAGATGAAAGTTTACAACAATTGGACAAAGTTTGCAAAAACTTGATTTTCATGAATTGGTATGTTTTTACACTTTGTAAACAAATAGGTCAATGTGTAATAGGTATATATTTTTATTTTTATTATCAAATTTATTATTTTTCAGGGTGATACACTTTCATAGGAAGGCCTTTCAATGACATCCCTTGCATGTACTTCTGAGACCTTTACTGCTGGCAATAACTCTGAGAAAACTGGCCCAATAAATTCTAATCAATTATTAGATGAAATTGGCTTATTTTGTCCTACCCTGGAAATTGTACCTGCAGATCAAGGCATACCAGAAAATTAACCAGACAAAGAATTTACACTTACAGACAAAATAATGACATACGGAGCCGAAACGTGGCCACACACCGTGCGACTTGTCCACCAGTTCAAAGTCGCTCAGCGAGCTATGGAGAGAGCTATGCTTGAAGTTTCTCTTAGGGATTAAATCCGAAATGAAAATATTCATCAGAGAACTAAGGTCACCCACATAGCTCAGCGAATAAGCAAGCTGAAGTGGCAGCGGGCAGGTCACATATGCCGCAGAGCCGATGGCCGTTGGGGCAGACTGATTCTTGAGTGGAGTCCGCGTATCGGCAAATGTAGTGTAGGGCGCCCTGTCGATAGATAGGGTGATGATATTCTTAAGGCAGTGGGCAAGGATTGGACTAGAAGAACTGAAGACCGAGCTAAGTGGCGTGCCATGGGAGTGGCCTATGTCCAGCAGTGGACTGACACGGGCTGATGATGAAAGAACTTACAAACATGGAGGTTGATTTGACTACACCGGAAACGTTTAATGCATGTAACGCCTAAAAACAAACAGCTAAAAACACTAAATATGGAAAGATTACACCAGAAATATATACTGCAAGCAACATCGAAGTAATTGCCAATTCTAAAAGTTTTACCATTGTGGGATGCTCTGAATCTGGCGGATCAAAAACTATAAATCCACAGAGAGGCCGTAAACATAAATGCACAACTAATGTAAATTGATTACATATCAGATAATAATAATAATAGTTACATATTAGATAACAACTTCTACCGATTATGAAGAAGTTACAATTTCAGATGAATGGTTATGATCTAAATCTTCTTATGATGACTCTCGGGAAATCGTCGTAAAGACTTGTTAGAAAGTAGGTACATATATCGCAGAAAGAAGAGATCAAGCGTAAAGAATTTCTGAAAAAACTGTTATTAGTATTGTAGGTAGTTCTAATTTGCATTTCCAAGTAATAATATTGTAAGACTGCTGAAGAAGGCTGATCTCAAACTTAAACACTTGATGTTGTTGATTAAAATTTGGTTTAATTAGGTAATGAATAGGTAGGTCCCAGAAACCCATTCCAACTTTGAATTTTTTGTAACTTTCAATTTTGTTCTTCATTAAAATTTTATTTTACCTACCTATATGTACTGATTTTGAAATTTCTAATAAATATTATTTATAAAAATAAAATGCCTCTGTTACCTTTAACGGCAGCAAAAATGTTATTTATAAAATCAGCTATCCACTTTGCGAGAGATTTGACTGCAATATTCGTATATTGAAGGCTCATATAGATGTCATTAACATAGGGTTAAACACAGGCCTAAAACCTTCACCAACCTGCACTAGAGCAGCGTGGCGGAGTATGCTCTAATTCGTCCCTCGTCAGATGGAGGCCCATACTCAGTAATGAGTGATTGTAGACTCTGGATTGTAAAATACTGGTGTTTAGTTAATTTTACATGTTTTATAATAAAGTTTTGTTGTCGGTAAGTAATTTTTACCTGTTTGTGATTTTGATTAAAATTTTACTAACCGACAGTATTTCTTAAAGTATTGAAAAAAATCATAATCTTAAAATGTCAGTTTATAAAACTTTTAAACTGAATTCAAAATTCGTAAGAATCGAGTAGCTATGATTAATCGGCGATTTTTGACGATTTTTTTTCCAAAATAAAAAACTTTAAAATGCTCTGGTGCAAAGTTGCCAATATGTCGCTTAGTAATTATTGCCTTTCAAGCGTCGATATACACCTGTGATATTCCTAAAATAAAAACCAACACCAACGCAACCTTTGCTGACGACACAGCTATAATGGCTTTTGGAAGCACTTACGCAGAAGCCGCAGAAAACTTTCAAGTAGCTGTCAATAGAATCCATAATTGGACAAAGAAACGGCACATTAATCAAAATGAAACAAAATCAGTCCATATCAATTTTACTAATAAGAAAGAGCAGAACTGTTCAATATAATATAAACAACAAGGTTATACCTTACAACAATACAGCAAAGTATTTAGGAATGACGCTTGACGCAAAGCTGCGCTGGAAAGTACAAGTCAATAAGAAAAGAGTTGAACTAGAAATACGCTTCGAAAAGATGTACTGGCTGCTTGGACGAATCTCCGCTCTGTCAATACAATACAATATGTTATTATTGTACAAGCAAGTCCTGATGCCTATATGAACCTATGGAATACAGCTGTGGGGTTGTACCAAAAAATCAATATCCATATAATTCAAGGATTCCAAAATAAAGTACTAAGGGAAATAGTGAATGCCACTTGGTATGTACATAAGAAATGACGGTCTACATATAGACCTCAGAATAGAGTTCGTCGATAAGGTAATACAAAAGTATGCAGAAGCTCACGAACAGAGGCTTTATCACTATGTGAACGTCTAGGCAATCTAGGTACTCGACATCACGGACATTGTAAGAAGGCTCAAACGGAAAAAGCATTTGAGCTAATGAAGTTTAACAATAGTGAAGTAATAAGTAACTACATAAAAACACAAGAAAAAGTGTCTTCCCCTTAACTCTAGTTAAGGATAAGACACTTTTTTCTGTAAGTAAGAAAAGTGCTATTGGACACATACTTAGGTATCATTTATTTTATAGGACTATGTCAAAACAAAATTACTCATTAGCTTATTTGGCTAGGTTATAAAATTATTTAGCGTATGATTAATATTGTGCTCTAAAATAACAAAAAAAAAACCAAAATCACTCACTTATTCATCACAAAATCTCAGAATCACTGCCAGAGGGCAGCGTTCCCAAGACACTGGTGGCATTGCCACGTTGTTTGGCAATGCTAACACGCTGAGCTAGATTAGGTCCAGCAATGTATCTACAAGACGCCTTGAAAAAACTTAGAAAATGCGGTGGGCTCGAGTTTGTCAGGGACTCTACTCGAAAAGGCTTATATATGTAGGCTTTATCAAGACTGACATATTTAAGGTCCTCGGCACATTCAGCCGCCGCAACAGCTCAAACGGAAGTCTCTGAAAAATAGGATGCGCTCAGGTTGCTTACGCAAATAGCATCCCACACCGATGGCCTACCCATCACCCAAGGGACAAGAGTCATACCATCAGGCCTCTTACCATCATCATGTATCAGACCGTTCGGTTCGAGAACAGCTGGTACGTTGACGCTGGTACGAGCCCGACGAACGACGTCATTAAGACTTGCGTGGCGGGCAATCCTACCGGGGCGGCCCTAAAACACGATAACCCGTGGAGAACAAGCTGGTCGACCGCTGTACCGCAATGGCACTGATGAGGGGCGCAGCACCTAGCTAACAAATTGCAACTCGAAATGTTGTAGGATCTAATAAGGTATCAATGTTAAATGATGGTAGTGCTCGTAACCAATGTCCTGACTCCTATTTCGATATGGTTAGGAGACAGGCGCGATCTACGGAGCTTGAGCATGTTTCTAACAGAAGATTACATGTAAGCTCACATAGAGGCCCGTCCCATTGCCGTTGGGCCGAAAGGTTCTTGGGGGGAGCGGAATTAGGGCTAGCACAGTTTCAAGCGTTTCTATGCTCGTCTAGATATAACATTTTATGAGTGATGCCAGAACTAGTCGGAAAAGACGGCAAAATAAAATATTTTTATCAACCAAATATTTGTCTAGGAGAGGTACACCTAATAAACATTACTTCAAAGTTATTATTCCATAACTTTGTAGGAACTATCAATACATATTATGTATTAATATTATACTGTTCCTACAAAGTTATGGAAAAATTAATCACAATAAGACTTGCTTGCAATAGCTTGCAAGCAAGAGCTCTGTATTATTTGTAGTATCTGTATTATTCTGTATAGCGGACAGACGAACAGATAGACATATATACATACATGTTTTTATCATCAATAAGCAATATAATCTTCTTATACGTCTTGTTGTGTTTCAGAGGAGCACATAGGAAACTCGAGAGACATTTCATTTGGAGACATGGTTTTAAATGCCACCAGCTCCAAGGGATGCACAATTGTTATTTGCGGCCTTAAAGGAGAACTTAAAAATGTAAGCGAAGCTTATGAGTGTTTTATATTCATAAATTGGTTGTTGCCCATACGGTTTTAATAAATAATACGCAAAGTACCTTGTTTCCTATTCTACGAACAGCTTGTTTGCTCGGCTTTATATAAAATTTAAAAAAAAGTACGTTCTGTATACTTGTTTTCTTGTGGTCCCAGCGATTAGTCCCTTTGTGAGTGTTTACTTGTAATCCCATACAAGAAAACACTCACCTAACGTGCAAATCTTTGATCAACTCTGACTCATAGTTCTGTAAGTTAATTAAAGTTCTAACATTGAAATTAGATATGTCGCTAGAAACATCTTAATATAGTTTATTAATTTATAATGAAATGATTATGAAAATTATAATGGCTAGTAAAACTTTCCTAAATTATGAGAAACCATCTAATTTGTAAACCTTAAAATAACAAAAAAGTTCCGTGCAAAATTAATTTGTTTTGTTATGTAGTTTTGAATAGGTTTGGGACCTAAATTCTAGTCATCCTTATACTTCCAAGGCATTTACTGTAAGTGATCCTTTACTTTTCCTCAACACTGACATACTTGTTCTAATCTTGAAATTATTTTTAGATTACATTGAATTGCTGCGCACATTTTGGAGCGGTCTTCGATACGGTGCAGATTCTAAACAAAGAAACGTTTAATTATGGATTTTATAATTTAACCAAAGAAAGGTCATACCAATTAGCTGATATTTCGTCCATATTCCTCAACTTGAAAGCTTCAGAAGTGGAGGTACGTAGCTTTGGGTGTTTTTTTGTGTTTAAAGGAAAGATGCGATTAAATACCCCATTTACTACTAAAACCCTAGTGTGTGACTATTCATTTTCATTTTAGTAATCATTGTATTTTTTACGACTGGCAACAATGTTCTGACTACTTTCCGATGGCTTAATTTTCTCTTATTTTAAGAACCTAGTTTGATTTCTTTCTCGGCAGAGCGATCTTGCTTGGCATTTGATGGCCGTCGCTAGTCCTGAGAGATCGTGAAACAGTGAACTACTGTATAGAGCTATCACACTATCCTTAATTATCATGCTCCTGCTTTATTATCTTAAAGCCTAACTTTACCATACTCTGTTAGTTACTCCAACAATGTAATCCTTAGATATATAAATAATTTATTTGCAAGAAATATGGTTATACAGAAAGTTCACATATTTCACCAAAGAACATTGGCATGCAAATTTTAATGTTTTCAAATTTTTAAATTAACCTATATAACATTACATTAAATTAAAGTTTTCTATTTTAGCATTAATCAATTATATTCATAGTTTCCAAAAAAATCGTTATCAGTGTAAAAAGTTCTGTCAAAAAGCCACAATTTTTTTTTACTAAAAGTCTTATTGGCAAGTCCTGTATTACGGCAGGAATTTTAAATATTTGTCCACACATTGTAAAAGAACTTTTTTTATATAATGCAGTTCTAGGCACTCTTGAAGAACAATTCTCTCAGTGTTTCTTACACATCTATGATATATGTCACGAGCTCTTGTAAAGAAATTCGGTTGTTCTTTGGGGCTCTTGCAGGCAGGTGGGACAGTGTCCTGCAAAGTTTTTGGGTGTCAGCCCTGATTAACCCTTTTGCTCGGCAAATCTAATATATTAATTAAGGTGGTATATAGGTTAGTAGGAATAGTTTTTAACATTGATTAGATATTGATCAATGATTTTATTTTATTTTAACTTTTATGGATGAAATGGATCTTAGTTATCTGAATAAATAAACATGATTATTATTATTATTGCACAAACTAAGCTGCCTCTAAAATATACAAGCTGGGCAATGTCAACAGTTTTAGGTTCCGAAAGATCGGCTAACATGATTCCCATGGAGGTATCCCAACAATTGCTCGTACGCATTTTTTTTTTGCAATAAAAGATCTATTCACGTCGGTCGAGTTACCCTAGATAATACCATACCTTAAAGTTGAAGCCACATAGCCATGGTAAGCTGTTAAAATAGTGTTAATATTTGCAGTCTTACGTAGCTTATAAAGGACATATACGTACATATTTATTTTTTTAGATATCTGATCGACATATGCCTTCCAGTTACAATTATGGTCCAGCATGATGCGTAGGGATTTGGTTTCATTTACCACAGACAATCGTTGTTCTTTATAGCATATACAAAGCTTATTAGGATTTTGAAAAGAATTATCGAATTGTATTATGCTAGTCTTAGTCAAGTTAACATGTAATTTATTTTCGCAAGCCATTTAATTATAGAATTAATTGTATTATTAATGTCATGAGTGTAATTAGAAATGTCAGAATTTGATGATATGATAATAGATATGTCATCAGCAAATAATGTACTTGGGTTAGGAGTCACTTCAGAGAGGTCATTAACATAATGCAAAAATAAAAGAGGTACTAACACGCTACCTTGAGGTACCCCATAACCGTTGTGTCTAAAAGTTGATCTAAACGGTTTTAATTCATTATTAACATCAATATTATTAATTTCAACACATTGCATTCTATTAGTCAGATAACTTTCTAGCCATTTGTTAGCAGGGCCTCTGATACCATATTTTTCTAATTTATCCAATTACAAGGAGTGTGGAACAAAGACATACCTACGCTTAGGAAGGCTTGTACAACTACCTCGTTATTTTTTAAAAATAGAGTACTTACAGGCTCGAAGAGTATCAGTAAACTGAGGAACTCTTCTTCCATTAGCAATAAGTCGTTAGCAAAAACTAAACGGTTCAAAAACGTAGTAACCTTGATAAAGCGTTAAAATGTCTTATTTACCTAAAATAGGTATGTACTCGTACTTTGTAATGCACTGCTTAATTATATATTTTTCTTAGCAACTACAAGTTTTAGTGAGTGAAGGTATCGCAAATGGTGCTGTGCGTCCTCTATCACGAGTGTGGTATGAGCCACAAGATGTGTCACGTGCTTTTCGCCTTCTAGCAACCAGTGGCCATCGAGGACGTGTGCTGATACGTCTCCAGGATCACCAGCTACTAGCACATCCCAGGTGAGATACTGAAACTGTCGTGAACCTATAACGAAGCCTACAAATAACTTCGAATAGAACGCTGAAAATAAATAAGATTTCTAATTTAAACCATGGTTTTTATAGCAATTTGTGATTTTGTATGTATCAACACATACAAAATCACAAATTTCTATAAAAACCAGACGATGGCAATGTTACACGAGTTGTACAACACATTTGAAGATTTTTAACACGCACGCTAATTATGAGTTTGTTTGCAGATTGACTTGTTCAAAAGATGGATGTCACATAATATTCTGTGATGTTCAACCGCTAGGGCTGCAGCTTGCTGAAATGTTAATCAGTTGCGGAGCTAAGAAAATTAATTTACACTATTCACAACCACCATCATATCTAAGCTACAGGCAGCGGTTGGTAGTTTTATATTATTGGTTGAAGTCATTTTTAAAGTCCATCCAATTCTAATCTCAAGTCCAATTTTGCATTATTCTTTAATTGAAATTAATGAACAGATTCAACAGTTTAAAATAATTATGTAATCTTTTATGTTTCTATTTAAGCTTGTGGGATAAGCAAAATGTGAAAGTTTCAATATATTCAGAAGAAATAAATGATAAAACCAGCTTAACGAGCTTTATTAATAAAAATATAACTTCTGGATCTGTCGATGGTGTTTATGTAGCTGCGGAAAGTATTTTGAAATCTAACATGCTAGCAACATTGGATTCGATAGTCAGAAAACTATGTCCAGCTTTGAAGTAAGTAGTATTAATGATATATACATGTAAGAAGAAAAGGACAGGAAATACCTAGATGTACCATAATTCGGATTTGTTGAATTTCAGGTACTTCTTAATTTGTAGTAATAGTGATGATTCTGGACAGTTTATATCAATAAAAAGAGCCAAAGATGGACTACCAGCTACGCTAGTCAACCTGTCAATGCTAGATACTGTAAGTAACCAAAACATTTGCTCATCGGTAGTTTTGGTATCAAAGCAGTAAAGTTAATGCAGCACTGCACAGAGATGCACCATTCGCACCGGGGTGATGTAATGATGTGGTGCATGCAGTCTATATTTTAATTTCTTTGTTTTATTAATGTTCTGTATGTTATAAATTATTATGATTAATATGGCTCTAATATGTATATATACTTATGAAGGCTGAAATAAATGAAATTGAATTGAATTGAATTAAAAAGTTAACAATTCAAGAACTCTGTACCTACCTACCATGATCAGAATGATTCCAGTCCCAAATAAAAAAAATAATCCAAATTGTGTTGGTGTTGTCTGCCTTCAGACACTATGTAGTCAAAGTTGAGAAAGTAAGTAGTTCAATCGAACATTCTAGATGAATAGATTTTAAATTATTGTTCAAAATTGTGAACTAACATTTCCAAATTTTAATTTAAATTGGCTGTAGGTACAAAAATTGACTATTTAATAATAATATGCCAATCAAACAGTCATTTGTTCATACATAACTAAATCGAACCATTGGTTGGTGAGCGTTTGTCCGATCTATGTACTACGGGCTTAAAATCAACAATAAATGGAACTGTCTATTTTTCCAGTTTGATGATGAAGATGGCTTGACGAGGTATCGAGGTATTAAAAAGGCATTAGAGCATGCGTTGCTGAGTATGCATCCGGTACTTCTTGCGCAGTTGAAACGCCAGTCTAGAGAATCATTGGTTCAACAGATCGCAGCTTTGACTGGTACCTGAATATTTATTAAATGTTAGATCCTATTGACATTTACATTGTAAAGGCTTTCTTAAGTTCTATGCCTTTTTGCAGATATAGCCATTTCTGAAGATGCTGCCAACAGCACCACCCTTGAGGATTTAGGGGTTCCTAAAGAAAACTCACAAGCTATATCATCATTCTTGAAACATGAGTATGGAGTTTACAATGATGAAGCGGAAATACCTAAGTTATCCTTAGAAAGGTAGCATAAGCTTTGCAATATATATATAAAAGACTTCTGTGACAAGTGACTTATATTTTGTTTTACAATCATTTTCAGTATCAAACAAATTGAAAAGAAGTTTGATGATCCTGAGCTTGAAGATATTAAAGGATTAGGAACATTCTTTTCATTCGTGGATCCAGATGAACTCTTAGCCACAACTGAAATTGTCACGATGCCTACGCTGACGAGTAACTCTGATATGGTGAGCTTTGATTTTTAACATTATGCTAACTCTAAGAGGTTCTCACCTGAATGCAAAAATTGGCTAAGAGTATGTTTTACTTGCACAAATAAAGATTTAGTCGAAAAAGCTGATGCTGAATATTTCACATTACTTATTTGTTTATATTATTCACAGAGGGATGACGAATTCGACGTTAACCAAACCTTCTTATACATAGTGCCGGGGTTGGAAGGGCATCACAAAAGGTTCAGTTCCCTCTGTGAGCAACTGAAACTGTCTGCTCTGGTGCTGCAGCCAGGATTGGATCATTTGCAAGACACTGTTGAAGAACTCGCCCTTAGATACTCTAATGTACTTATAATATAAATGTCTAAATTTTTTACTTTCGTTTAATCAACATTTGTATAACAACTATCATTTTTGTATCTTACCTTTTGTTATTTTTTCAGGTTGTCTTGAAAAGAGTAGGTTTCAATAAAAGATTCTATATCTTAGGCTACGAAACTGGAGTCCTTGTTGCATTGGAGTTAGCTGCAATTTTAGAGAAACATGGTGAGCATACCTACTTTGAAACTTTACAACCGACGCCACAACAACGGTTTTTTTTAAATAAATGTTTATACCCAATTGTCTAGAGACGCTGGTAAGAAGTTGGCGCTTTATTTTTTTGGAGTCCGCTGTTTTATGTTCTCCTAATCAGAATCTCCATCATTTTTCTACAGGTCAAACAGGCACGATTTTTTGCATAGGCGATGGACCAGAGGAAATCATGTCACTGATAGAGGAGCAGCTACGCGAATTCAATAGTGAAGAGGCGTTGCAAATAGGCCTGGTGCAGCACATGTTTACCCTAATGACGGGAAGGAGTGCATGGTCCATGAAGAATGTCGAAGGAGCCACATGGAGGCAGCTCGTGGACACTTGCGTGCGCACGCTGCTAGGCCATGTGTCGCACTCGGCGCAATACGCACGTGCGCTTATAGAAGCGGCTTATGCTAGAATTGGCGCAACAATCAACTGTAAAACAAACTCAAAATTTTTAAAATCAAACATTGTTCTTCTTAGAGCACTAAGCTCTTATTCTGCGACGACTATACCTTGTTCGCTACAGTGCTATTCGCAACAGCCAATCAGCGTATACAACCTGACTACACCACTAGCTCATGCAACTCACGACATTCGCTGTGCATCTATCATCAACAAACACCTCTCTAAGGACGTTCTAGATGCGTTTGATAGTAAAAATCTTTGTGAATCGTATCTCTTAAATGCCGACACGTTCATGACAAATTCATATTCAAAGTCTTCATAAGTATAATAATTTTAAAAACATAAAATCCGACTGCATTAAAATATAAAGCTATAAACAAGCAATTTTGCAGAAATCGGAATCTGTTGAAAGCAGTTGGAAAAAACTAGACCTCAATCAAAAGTTACGACTTTAAATGATAAGCACCTACCATATAGGTCTTACTCCAGAAATTTTTTTTGACGGACTTCTGCGTGGTTCATTAATTAGTTATTACGGCAAAAGTTTTTTGCATTTATAATATTCATAAAACGATATAACGATCATTAGCCTCGTCAACGGAACTAACCTAACCGTTATCAGATCAGTTCCTGCTGGATCAGTTGAGGTTTTGTTATTTTAAATCCATAAACATACATAGGTACCTTATTTCTATTTAATAGCGGCAATTTTGAGTAACTACAACGAGCACACCTTATTCGGACCCCAGTAAATACAAGTGAGTTTTGTACTTCAACTCAAGCATGATCAACTGAAATATCTTATCTTCTTTTGTTAGAGGGATAATTACAAAGATTTTATCAAGTACATAATACCATACACCTTTCGTGTGACCCCAGAATACTTATTAAAAACAACAGCAATAATTATAATATGACGACTAGAAATAAATATATATGTTTTGAACTGGGGATGGGAGGAACTACTACCTACATATTTACCTACCATAGTAGAAAACGATTCAAAATGGTTCTAATGAATTTATTAAATACTAGCAACCCACCCCAGTTTCATCATCATCATATTCAGCCCGTAAAAGATATAAGCTGCTTTCGTGTATTGCAACAACAATGTATACAATGTAACAACAAATCACGAAAGTTTTGAAAGTGAAACAATGGGTGCGTTATAGTTAAGTTATTATGTTCTAAGAGTCGATTCGCTCCGCTGAAACAAATCAGTATTCTAGCTCGATCTCAAACTCGAGGATCGAACTCAAACTCTATACTGCACTGATTGCATGATAAGGTTATAAGGTCATTACGTATACGGTTTGATAGATTGTTTTTCGGACTGATTCGACTATCGTGTTAGTGTGTTATCAATGTCTACGCAACAGTTTAAATCGTTTGTTCAGAATCATGTAGTAGAAATTAATGGTTTAATATAGGATTTGAATACACGTAAAGACGAAACACAAACCAACCGATTTAGTTTCACGCAATACCAGTTTTAAGTGAACTGATTTCGTTACTTTTTGGTAGAAAGGGATGATATGTTTGAGTGTACAGGTGTCACAGTAATAATAATTGTCAGGATAGATCGCTAACTTAACAAACCTGCCCTAGTTAAAACATTGTACTGTTATCATTACTTTTTACAAGTCGTGATGTTTTTGTTGTATTTTTAATTTCGATAAGTTTTCGAATTTCAATAGGTTACGAGCGTATGCATACATGATGATGTTTATACACTCGCACAAAAAAATTACTAAACGATTGAGCAGATTCTTATCGTTTGAGGAGTTAGAAAGGTAGTTCAGGAACTATGTTCAGGATGTCCGTGAAGTCAATATTTCCTCAGCGGAAGACCAGCGTTGCAGCATCTTAACATGCAGTAGCATTCTGCTGAGCTGTGGGCCATTTCACCACTACTCAGTCCTCACTCATTTGTTTTTCTTCTTTGTTTTAGTTTTATTAATGTTTTAATTTATTTTGTATTTATATTATATATTTATATCATAGTGGTTTGAATAAATGATTTTTCTTTCATTCTTTTTTTATTTTTTTAGTTGGGAATTATGACTCGTCAAACTCAAATGCAATATTTTCCCAACGAGTACTACCTACGCTTCATTACATAGTATAAAACAAAGTCGCATCCTGCTGTCTGTCTGTCCCTATGTATGCTTAGATCTTCAAATCTACGCAACGGATTTTGATGCGGTTTTTTTTAATAGAGTGATTCAAGAGGAAGGTTTATATGTATAATACATACATAATATAGTAGAGAAACACTGATAATTTTAGAGGTTAGCGTATATGGGTTCAACGTATTAGAACGTACTGAGGTACAGCAACGCGTGGCCAGGTCAGCTAGTTAGTTTATAAATCAAAGTTAAAATCGATAGTTTGTTTAGCTTAACTATATTTTTAGATTAACATTGTATCATGCGTGTTGGAGGTAGATTAGTCAACTCTGACAAATTCACTTACGATATAAGGCATCCCAAGTTACTGTGTAGTTATAATAAAAATAATAAATAATCTTGGACATTTCACACAGCATCATCTGCTCCAAAGTAAGCAGAGCTTGTGTTATGGATACCACATGACTGATATACTACTTATATACTTTTTTTTTCTCTAAAAATATACATGTTATACATAGAAACACCCAGACCCGAAACAAATACTTGCAAATCATACAAATATTTGTCCCGCGGCGGGAATCGAACCTGCAACCTTCTGCATCTCAGCCAGACTTTAGTCCATATCATATAAAAATAATGCGAGGCCCCAGTTACTATTACTGCATGTTAGGGGACACTGATGGTCGTTAAGTAGTAGGAATTCAGCAAGACAAACCGTACGATACCACGTTATACGTTGTCCTATGAAGGATAAAACTATTCAGCCCATCATGGGTAATTGGCTAAGAATGTTCAAACAAATTTGTTCAGCTGTTTCGATTGTGCAGGACCTCTTTATATTCTAAATAGAAAGGTCAGAAGTGCGGAACATGAAAAATGCTAGTTACCTATGTTTATTCGTATGTTTTGCATTTTGAACTCGTTACTTGTACATCATCAGAAAACCTTTACAGATTTTCTCAGATCATGGTGGACTATTTGTGGGAACCGCACTGGAGTTTTATCCCGTTTGATCAATCGAGACATCCGGGAATACCTACATCAAGTAAACTCAAGTGTTCGAATACACAGACGATATGGAGTTAATCGGTACAACACACACCGTTAAAATCTCCAAGAATAATAAAATTTTTGTTTAAGAAGTGCTCTAGATGATGTTCCATTCTGGTTATGAAATCATCAAAATTTTTATCATTCGGAATCCTATATAGACAACAAATATTTAGTTCTAAGTTGGTATCCCTAGCACCACTTATTTGAAACTATCCAATTTATATAATTGTTTACATATTTTCATTTCTTCAGTTCAGTCATTTTCTTGTGTGGTCGTTAATGTTAGTGTACTTACGGCCAGCCCCAGGTAACATTCCTTGGTTATTCTTCCTTGGTCTCTAGAGAAATAGTTTGCCCCTTGGATGAGAAGGTACAGGTTATCCAGAAGTTCCCTCCGCCTCAGACTGTCGAAGCCCTGAGAAGATTTCTGTAGATGATAAATTTCTACCAACGTTTCTTGAAAAATGCAGGTGACCCCTCAACAATCTTCTGGTCAGTAGCTACATGAATGGTTCTAAGCCCATAACCTGGACTCCTGGTTTACTGGAAACATTTAACCTTTGCAAGCAGAGACTCTCGGATGCTAGTGATCTGCAGTGATGCTAGTCCATCCAGTTTCAGAAGCAAAATTGGCACTAGTTACTGACGCGGCCAAAGTTTCTTTAGGAGCCGTTCTCCAACAAAATGTAGAAGTTGTCTGGCAACCATTGGTTTTCTTCTCGAAGAACCCTGCACAGCCTGAGCCATCCCAGCGTCTAAGTATCCTAGCTTCCATCAGACTAGTGAATGAACGAATAATAAAATTGTGTATCAAATTCTTAATACTCTAATACTGTGCGGTTTTAACGCTATCTTTTGAGATTAAATTATACTGGCGGCTTTTGTGATTTTTTATAATGTATGTATGGTGTTGGTGGGTGGAAAAGTTCGTTCCTACAGTCTTCATGAAGGTAATTGAACACCACCTACCTCTATCGACTCCCGGGGGCAGGATGTCAGCTCCAGAAAGGCAAAAGATAAAGCATACATTAAAGGTAGTCTTTTGAAGAAAGCTTATTATAATATAGATGACTATATTATTAATAAGAATGCATGGCCTCATGTCGCTCTGCCATCAGACAGTTAACCGACACACTTGAAATGTATAAACTCTCTTGTATTGGTATTTCGTAGTTAAGGTAGTTATAAGATAGATCATATAAAAAAGCGCTAGGACCAAGACGAGTTTCTTGCCAATTCTTCTCGAGCTTGGGTTAGGATGAATTGGCACCTAAATTCACCTAGTATGTAAGACGTTTCAAAGTGATCCTTGTGATTGTATTGAATAAATCATCTTTTGACTTGACTTGATTTGAGATCTGGTCCAGGCGTACACGGCACGCCGCAGACAGTTAGGATGGAACTTCGAGGTTAGCACGGCTATCCTAAGTTCAATGTTTTTAAAAGCTGCACACTACACGGCAGTGAGCCCACAAACACAATATAGTTGCTAGAACGTCTAGCTTTGAGGAAAATCCACGATCACCATTGAGTAAACGCAGAACGTCTGCTCATCTCAACGCTCACGGAGTACCTGCCTTCTCAGGCGGTTGGTCCGTCGAAAAGGGTTTGGTGGTGGTTTACCAAACTACCCTCAATTCAACGGTAGAAATCGAACAAATACTAACTCCCTAAATCATAAATGCTGTATAACATAACTAATTAAAAGATACAAATAATATATAGCAACCTTCAAAAGTTTACATTTGAAGTTTAAGATCAGACTGCACCTTAATAAAGTAAAGAAAATTAAACTAAAGTTTATGAATAATTGCACTACAATTCAAATAAAACTTATATACTATCTTCACATTGGCTTTCAGTGGGCAATAAGCACGTCTCCTTAAGAACCCGGCGAAGCTCGCTCGCAACTTCAATTCGAGGCACGTGCAAAAATCGCTCCGAATATCTCCATCTCTGTTTAAATGATGTAAGCGCGCGCGGGGCGTGGGAGAGGCGCGGGACGCGTTACTACAATACCTAAATACACTCGTAGTGACGTGCTTGTGTGTGTGTGTGTGAGTAGGTGTAGGTAGGTAGGTATACTTCTGTCATTGATCATTGATGTCATTGACAATTCGAAGGCGGTAGGTAAATAAAATACAAGCTTCTGTCTGCGGCTTCGCACGCCTTATTCTGAGATAAAAGTAGGTAACATATACAAAGGTATTGTAATCTTCCTGCATCTATGCAAAGTTTCGACCGAGGGGACGCCCTCTGTGGCGCAGTGGGCCCAGAGCCGTGTGAGACGTGGAAGCTAGCGGGTTCAATTCTCGCTTCGGGACAAATGTTTGTATGACAAATAATCTGCAATTATATGTCTAGGGTCTGGGTGCTTCTATGTATTACATGTATGTATTAAAAAAAAAAATATATTATTAATAATAGTCCAAGCGGGGATTTTGGGCGATTTAAGCATTTTACTCGAGCGCCGCAGAAATATTTGTTTTATATAGGGTCAATCGTATAGGGCAGCCGATCAGAATTGTAAAAAAAAGTTGATTGCCAGAAAAACTCGAGCGCGTCAGATTTAGGTAATGTAAGTTATTTACATGCAGAAAAGTGTGCGTTTCAATGACCTTACAATTTGAGCGTGACATAAGGAAATCGGAGTCACAAAGTTGCCAAAAAACGTAATCTAAACATTCTCAAGCGTGGTTATAATTTTTATTTATTTTGAACGAAATTAGTCACGAATAACCGAATTAACATAATCTGCAGATTTGCACAAGGCGAAGAAGCTAAGATCATCATTATTAAATTGTAGTGCATGCAGTCGCTCAGAACTATGTACATATTTCCCATTTCGCGTCACTCTGCACACATCTTATTATTTTCAGATTTCCATACAAACACATAGTAATAATAATAATGATGATGATGATGTTGATATTATTAATAATACTTTTTTTGTAAATACTTGCAGATCATACAAACATTTGTCCCGTGGTGGCGGGAATTGAACCCACAACCTTTTGCATCCCAGCCGGACCTTAAACGACTGCGCCACAGAGGTCGTCAGTCAAGTGAATTTTTTTCTTAAACAAAGGCAAAGTTGTAGTAGTATGTAAAGAGACAGGTTATTATTTTCAAACAACAAGGCAAATCTCAATCCAAGTCAGTGGCGCAGCTCAATAGAATACACGTACAGTGTAAATACACGTTACATTAGTGTGTGCGTGCGTAGCTGTCCGAGAGATCACACAACCGAAGTGTCTCCATCCCCCGGCCCTGTCCCGTGCGTGCGCGATAGCAATATTAGCCGTTCAAAAGTGGTATGAATTTTGGTTGTGTCCCTTAATACCAAAAATTATGACAGAAAACACTTAGTATTCTTCACATAGTAATGTTATTATCCAACTAGACAATATAAGCAATGGTCCTTAACAAACAACACGTAAGATATTGTTGTTTTTAATACGAAACAAAGAGGAAGAAAACTTGACAATTTTAGCATAAAAATGTGCAAAATGCAATTGGCTCTTATTTCATGTTTGATAAGTAATTCGAAAAAAAACCTATCCAGGAACCTAGATAAATACTATTTAAATACAAATAATACAACAATACAGTGGAAATATGCTTGAGTTAGAAATCATTTTGGTATTACTTTTGTAGGGGCAATTCGTCCTCCGCTGGCCTCTTAACACTGAATTTTTACATTTTATACGAGTACTGACTACCCGAACCAAACTATCTGAACCAGGGTGGACATCTATTATTTGACCCATTAACCATTTAATGGGTGTTAATCGTTCATCCTTAACTAAAACTATATTACCTATTTTAAGATGACTTGAGTGACTGTGACTTGAGTACTTGTCCATTTTTGACGTTTTTGTAAGTCAACTAAATATTCTTGACTTCATTGCCGCCAAAAAGATTGCAACTTCTTCTGTAATATATCCATTACTTAGTGTTTGATCTGCGTCTGGATGTCATAAAGTAGGTACATCTGGTTATCTGGTTCCTATAGTACAAACTATGCTTAGGGCTTAGTTTATTCATTTATTCATAATTTTTTTCTTTTTAACTATGTAGAATCAGTTATAAAAACTACCTGTATAAATATCTAATTTTGCTGTAGGTTCATGGAGATACTGGTGACCCCCACAATGGCAGACACAGGCTGTCCAATGCCTGTACTGATATTGAAATAGAAAATGCAATGCACCCGATGCAAGCATAAAAGATCTTAATAATTATAATAGTACCTATTTATAAACATTAAACATTCTTATACCTCACCCATGATACTCGTATATATAAACAAAAAAAGTGTTCGTCGGGCGTCCCGGCCTGAAAGAAGTGATAACTTAAGCTAATCGAAGGGTTAGAGTAGAGAGAGGAGGAGCCTGCCTACCGCAGCCGTATGCGTGAGAGAAAAGGAAGCCAAACAAACTTGCACCGTAACGCGTTACGTAACGAAGCGTTTGACCCCTTTACATAAGAAGTTATTACTTCAACAAATGTATATACTTATGTAGTATATATACATCTGTTACCTATAAAACAAGCTCTGCTTACTTTAAGGCTAAATGATGATGGTGTTAAATATCTGTAGTAATTTTTGAATTTTATATTAATTAAATCTGCTTATTAACATACCAATTCGCAAAAAATGCAGTGTCTCCGTGACAAGACCTCTAGACCTCTAGACCTTCTTGCAAGAAACTCATCTGGTTTTAACACTTCTTTTGCGTTCTAACAAAGCTTCTTGCTTATTGTGTTAATCTACATAATTTGCTATATTATAATAACAAAATCCTTTGTTATCTGAATTTTCTCTTTTTTTTTATGATAAGCTAAATAATTTGTTATATTTTAATAATATAATATGACAGTTTATGTTTTATTACGTTTTTAAATTCTCCAATCCACAAATCTAGTACGTCGCTTGTGACCTTGTTATAAAAGCGTTGCCCTATAAAATATTTACCTACTTTAGCGAGCTTGGCTGTAGAAACAGCGAGTTTATTTTTATTTCTAGTATAAATTAAATACTAGAAATAAAAATAAACTCGCTACATTTGATTCGATACATTCGATTTTCGTATATATAATGGCAAGGCACAGCCATCATATTTATTTCTTTAAACTTATTTCTTAGTATTTCTCCATGTCATAAATTGCATGATCAGCCCTCTCCTGCAACACAAATATGGTTTTAATATCTGCAGCACTCTCCCACAATAGAATGTTGTAAGATATAATTTATGAAAGTAGCGGAAGTTAACGAGCTCAGCGGTATCTATGTACATACGTCGGTAAAGTGACGGATATTTTTGACAACGTATGCCGCGGAGCTGAGTCTCTTTTACAATTTATCTATGTGTGAGTACCATGGCAGTTTATTATCACAATTACAACTCACATTTAGCTTATATTAGTTTTTCATTAACTTCTTTTTCAAATGTAACTGTGTGCACAATTCCTTCAGTTCTTTGATGCTTGGTAAAAAGTATTCTCCTCCTGGCATTGTATGGCTTATTATTGTGAACGTATAATAACACAAGTTCTCTAAGTAAATGTAAATACTTGTTGAGGTTAGGAGTTTGAAAATGTTTTATATTACGTAATTTAGCTATAATTGAACAACGGGAATGTAAATTGTATTTCAGCTACTTCTATAGTGTTCTGTTATAATTATAACGCATCATTCTAAGTAGCTGATGTTCTAGCAATTTTAATTCTGCAAACAGGGCGTTTCGTACCATTTACAAAATAAAACTACCAGAGTATTTAAGAGAAATATTCGAATAAGCTAATATTCTCATAATTCATAATTGTACATCCCTAAGTTTTGACTAAAAAGTCAATAGTTCCTTTAATTTTAGTGTAAATTTCATAAAACAGCAAATGAACTGTAGCTAAAATAAATTAGTATGTAGCTCATGTAGTATGTTGTGTAACACCCGATTATGTGATCATTATTATCACCTCCGGGTAAAAATGATGGTATCGCAAATGAGCTCTATTAGACTACGGAAAAGTGGGGGCTCTTCTAATACAGGTTATTTTTAATATAACAGAAAAGACCCCACTCCAAAAAATATACTACTTTATTGAAAATAATATTGTAAGTCACCTCCCCTACATGTAACGTCGGTACAGATATTTGATATATATTGGAAGTACTTAAAATGAGATTGACTTATGTGCTGAATTGTAAACCTTAACAAAAGTTACAAATGCTTCATACTGACTGGTCTGTTAGCTCAGTTGGTAGTAGCTCTGCCGTCTGCGCTGTAGGTTGGGGGTTTAATTTCCTCCCAGGATAAGCATTTTGTGATGAACACAGGTGTTTGTTCTGTGTCTAGGTGTTATAATGTATCATATGTATGAATTTTAAAATATATAAGTATTCTATCAGTCATCTGGTCATCATAATACAAGCTATGCTTAGTTTGGGGCCAGATGGTGTTGTGTGCATTGTCTAACAATATTTATTTATATTATTTATTTACCCATACTAAAATACTTTTTTTGGCTAACTACATGGTAGTAAAATGGTTTGAGCCCTGACCTAGTAATTCTTATCCTTATTCATTGTGGAAGCCTTCACTATGCGTGGCAACATGCGCTTGCCACATTGTCGCGTAAGGTGAAAAAGGTAAAAAAAAATGGAGAGAATAAGTAAGAAAAACAATAAATGGTTCAAAAAAGTGTATTCCAAGTCAGTCAGGGTCGGATAGTTCAAGCCAAAGTCATGTTTTAGTCCGTTCAGTTTGGGAAATACCGCACTCTCCTTTGGCATTCTCGTCGACGGCCTTCTGCCGTGTCTCCCAGGCAGCGTCCTAGAACAAGCGCACGTTAGCAGGAAGAGCAGTGCTAATCCCGGTCTTCCCGTCTTCAGCGTTCAGTCTCCCGTCTTCTAGCAGCTAGGTTTAGGCACTTTAAGCTACGGGGTGTTCCTGGAATCGCAATACTCAGGTATTACGATCACGTAACGAAAGGTGTTTCAGAAGAAAGCCTAGGGATCACACAGTACTCCGCACTACAATTCAGACTACAATAACTCCCAAGGTGAAAAGAAATAAAGGCGGCGTTTAACATTAGCTAGCACAGCAATAAGAATAAGGTCAGATGAGAATAAGGTCTAGGTTCAATAAAAACTAAAAACACAGCTTACCCAGTATTGGGAACACAGTTGGCACTGAATATAGTTTGAAAGTTACAATTAATGTATAACGTAACGGTTATTGCGCGGAAAAGTGGCGTTTGAGCTCGGGTAGACACCTCAATACGAATGAAACTCGTCGTATGTCGAACCAGTTTCGCGCTGTGAATTAGCTAATAGTAATGCCGCCCGTGTGAGTTTGTCTGTTCCTAAATAAGTTCTGTTACAACATATATACATATATTACCTTTAGAGGAACGGAACACTAAAAACTATATTTTTGCAGGTTAAACTCGACACCACAATGACCTCAACTCCGCAATGCGACGACCCTACGCTCACCGAGATACTACCCCCTAGTGACGGGAACCAGGTTGTCATCTCGGGTATGTCTGGCCTTTACCCGAAGTCCAGATACGTGCGGGATCTTGAGAACATTCTTTATAATAAGGTGCGTACGTTACAAAACTGATTAGCATGTAAATTAACCAACTATCCGAAACGATGTTGATGGCATAGCATGCATATCGTTTGATGGAGTTCCACATAATTTTATTGGTGGTACTGAAGACGTACTTTTTCCTCTGAGCTGAAAGACCAAACACTTACTTTTTGTCACATTATACTTTAAGCTGTGCCTAAGAACATAGCTCTCACAGACAGTCAACAGCCCCCTTATACCACAAACCGATGCACTCAGCAACACCATTTCATCTGCGTAACTAATATAGTTGTCACAAACTTCATCAATATGACAGCCGGCATAGGTGCTACTAAGCTCACATAGAAGAGCATTAACGTACAGGTTGAAGAGCTTCGGAAGGTTCAACCCCCCTTGCCTCACCCCACTTTACAGCAACGGTTCCGAATAGACTCCCGTCCATCTCACTACGTTGACCTGATTTTTGTACCAACATTTAAAGATGTTGTTCAACTCTGATGGCAGCAGTGTTTTTAACTTAGTATGTCCTAGTTAACCAATTCAAATGATTTTGAGAGGTCAAGGAAACAAGCATGAATGGGAGTGTTATGGTGAGTGTAGTACTTGACGGACTGCTTTAAATTCAATTAGAAAATCTCTAAAAAAACCAGGTCTAAAGCCGAATTTATTGTCATGTAATTTCAGATAATGGTCTAATTAAGCGTTAAGCAAATATAGTTGCCAAAGATATAGATCTGTAATTAGACTAGTCACTTATATATCAAGTTTTGTTTTTCACAATAATATACCACGGTATTCATCATAGCAGGCGGTATATATGAGTGTCCTGAACATAGTCGATAGTCGATATCGATATGCGAAAACTATTAATTGGTCTTTAGTTATCTATTTAGTTCATAGTTATAGTATTAAGAGACTGTTTGTTTTCCTACGAAAATAAAATAAAATAAATAAATAGTGCATAGAACGTCGCGAGTACTCGGTAAAGCCCTTTTAAATTTATTAGCTTAAAACCTAGTAGGGTAGGGCGGGGCTAGTTGAGCAATTTTTCACTTGAGCGGATATAGCTCCTCAATGATAAGTCTCAATGAGTTGTTATGCGGCTTAATGGATTAGTAATTTATCCCTTAGCAAAAGTGTCCATTGTATTTTTTTTGTAACAAATCGAATTTAAGAGCTACAGCTGTTTAAATGCAGAAAATCAAGTACGCTCAATGTACCCCATAGGTGAGGTAAGTTGAGTATGGGGCAAGTTGAGCACTAAGAATGTCTAACCAAACCATGGGTTCAATGTTGACAAGAGCTAAAGTAAAATATGTGTTTAACAATCAGCTCATTATTTATAGTCCTTTAGTGACCGAACAACAAATTTTAAAGTAGTTTTCTTTGAATAATTAACCAAAATTAGAATCAACAAAACGTATCTTATCGTAAGATTTACTTCAGCATTAGATTTAGTCTTTCTGTTGAAAATCAGACTTTAAATGTTTATAGTTTTACCCATATAGCTTATATCTTATAAAAAAAATTAACTAGATCTTTGGAACTTAATGGTCATTGTCACTGTTGCAATTGACATAAATATAAGTAAGTTTATATAGGCTTAGTGACAAAACAAAAAAACTTAAAGTAATTTTCTTTGGATAATAAACTGAAAATAAAATAAACAAAACATTAACATATCTTAAGACTAACTTCAGGATTAGATTCAGTCTTTCTGTTTAAAATCAGACTTAAATAACATATTAATAAGATTTTAGTAATATAATCGACGTTGTCATTGTTGTAATTGACACAAACGAAAAAAAGACCAGCACCTGAAACACATTTTGTATGTCCCCGTTCCCTGCCAGCTTTTTAAATCTTCAATAGTGTAAGAACATCTTGTAGTCTTCCTCTTGTAAGTCCGCATCCTAACAAAAATAAAACATTTATTACATTAGTTGTTTGTGTCATGGGTGACCCCATGTTGAGCAACTTTAGCTCAACTAACGCCAACCCGGAATTTTAAAACAAAAGTGAGGTTATAAAAAAATCGTAAGAATTATACCCAGAACCTTTCCACATATCAATAATTCTCTGAAAGATTAACACTTACCTGATTGAAAACAGATAACAATTGACAAATACAGACAAAAACTTGCGATAAACGACGTTTTTACTTTTTGGTAACAAAATAAACAAAACGCACGGACGCTTAACTCGCTCGTCAAGCCGCCACTAGCGATCGCGTGGTGATTACCCCTCCCACAACCCCTTCTTTCCGCCATACGATGCCCATACGTACGATGAATAGTATGCGAGATATAACGATTGCCCAACTTGCCCCTATGCTCAACTAGCCCCGCCCTACCCTACACATCTTGAACACATGACCCCACATTGATCACAGACTATGATGGTCTTAATGGTGATTGTATAGTGAAGTTTTCCGTAAACAAGTCACCTATGTCTTTAGAATCCCTGACAACCACAACATTCAGTGCTTGGCCAGACTGCAAAAGCGGGTGCGGGGCGGGCGCGGTGCAACAAACTCAAACTTAGGAACTTCATTTAAG
This sequence comes from Lampropteryx suffumata, assembly GCA_948098915.1. Classification (NCBI taxonomy): domain Eukaryota; kingdom Metazoa; phylum Arthropoda; class Insecta; order Lepidoptera; family Geometridae; genus Lampropteryx; species Lampropteryx suffumata. The sequence goes on from OX402562.1 coordinate 5,271,659, forward strand.
CGTCCATAGTGGGCACGCGGGTGCGGGGCGAACGCGGGAAGCAGCGTGGGCTACTTGGCGCGAGAAGCGAGCGGGCAACTCACGCCATAGTTCGTTCATATAAGTGGCCGTAATGAAAGCGCGGGCGTCAAGCGACAACCCACGCGGGAGCGGAGATATCAAACTAGTTCGAGCAAACCACGCGCGTTCTTGTGATGGCGTCTTCACAAATTAATGTAGAATAATTAATAAGTGCTATTCAAGCACGACCTGCACTGTGGATGTCGAAACAACGTAAATACAAAAGCATAAAAGTTAATTTAATATTGTAGAATTAAATAAAATCAAAAAACTTTGGAGATTGCTCTTGCAATTTTTTATTTAATTTAAATATTGCCATTTAATGTAAGATATTTCCAGTACAAATAAGTCTTCTTCATCCATATTATATTTTGACAAACACTGGGATACGACACTTGGAACGAGGCTGCGCTCCACTGCGGACAGGCACAGTCGTGCGCGTTCGCGCCGCTCCCCGCACCGCGCTGCCAGTCTGGCCAAGCACTCACAAGAAGACCCGGTCTACTATTCAGTTTGCTAGTAGATTTTAAAAAGTAACGAAAATCCTGTTTTGTATGTTGTGATCCATTTTTCGTACATTTTATATTTAAGCACGCCCAGAACTTGGTTTTCCACAATTTTCCCAAAGGTGATATCTATACCTAGCCTGCCTGTGAGCACCACTTACATGCTTGTTTCACCCTACAACAGGTATTTTTTCCTATACTCGATCTACACTCAAAGTCTGATTGTCTGTAGCGGCCTGGCATAAAGTGTTCACAATTTTATAATACATAATGTCAATAGATAGATTAAAACTTTATTGTATACAAAATGAACACATAAGAAATAATAGAAATGCAATTGTATAATGAACAGCCTTATCGTTAAAAGCGACCTCTTCCAGGCAACCTTTATCAATAACATGTCTATGGTCAAAATTATTACATGTATAGTCACAATAATTTTCAATTCATATGGAAAATCTATTTCTCTCAATTTAATATGTTTCTTGTCTCTGCTACCCCGTTATACGTTAATATTAAAATTACACTGTATATTCTGATTAATTAATAATTTAGGTTTTATTATATTAAAATTATTTATTAAAATTAAAGGATAGTGATCTTACCATAATACGTCATATTTAATGTGTCTAACGGTTATCTGCGCGGGGGTTGTAGCAGTGTGACAGTGGCGGGTGTCGGCGTCTTGTGTGGCCCGTAACGACCACAAGTGGCGCGTTGCGGACCCTCCTGGCTACATGTGTGCGGCGCGTATATACAAAATATATGAAAAAGTGTGTTAAGTAGCTGTCGCTGGCCACCAGTGGCTGTAGTCGATGGCCCATTTGCGCCGAGCCTTAGTGATCACACAGTGATAGTTGATGTATATGTATAGTTTTGTAAGTGAGATAAATGGTATCTCACTTACAAAACTATACATGTTCGAGTTAAGTCCTAATAGTTCTACATCCGCACATAACCAGTCTTGTTCCTAACAGAAAGTAATCAGTTCACAAAAGAATAGAGCATTTGGACGAGCATTATAGTCACCGAGTATAAAGTATACTAGGTAATTCAGTATTTTCCTTGCTTATTATCGCACTCACCACACCGAGACAATCTGTAAACTCCGCCAAGTTTGACACTGGACCATAGGCATATACACACTGAGCGCTAAGAAATACCTTTGACCATAAACTATTTTTATATATATATGATAGCGGACGCAATGAATCGCGCCCGAACGTACCGGCAATTACAGCGATCTGCTCGCCTTGCAATAGCGTACCAGTTGACCGCCTAGCCAACGTATCCGAAGCTGCCGCCCTCTCCGCCGCCTCCACCCTCTTTGTAGCCGCCCGGTCCAACGTCACCGTCTCGACAACGATATCAATGGGTTGCTCAGTTTGAAGGTAGATTTGAGATAAAAGGACACTATTTTCCATTGCTGAACTTGATTCCTTGCTGATGCAATCTGTTAAAATCATGTCAAGATGTTAAAGACTGATTGTATTATTATAATTTCAGCCACCTCTTCAAGTATTTATTTTTATATTAATATATTCGTAATATAAAAAATGTAAATGTAAAAATATATAGTCGATTAATTTGTATTGAAGTTCCTTTTTGTCGATGTCTTTAACTCATCCACTTGATCGTTTGTGACATACATTAGAATTTTTGAGGAATCTACATGTTCAAAAAGAATTGAGGGTAATTTTTCCAAGTTACGAGCAACAAAGATAGGTATGAGTTCCGGATCTGTTTCTTTGAAATGAAATATAATACTCGTATGTTCAATATCACGAGACTCGGGTAATACGGGTGCAACATTAGCATTTGTCATGATTTTTGTCTTGCTCATGTTCATTTTAAGACCCACCTGTTGGGAGACGATATTAAGGTCGCTGAGCATTGTGCCAAGGTCTTCCAGCGATTTTGCCATGAGGACTATATCGTCGGCAAATCGAAATTGGGTGATGTGTTCGCCATTGATGTTGATACCATGTCTATACCAGTACAAGAGCTTGAAAATATCCTCCAATGCAGAGGTGAACAGTTTCGGAGAAATAACATCTCCCTGTCTCACCCCTTTATGCAATGGGATTGGATTCGTGCTCTGGTCCTGGAGTCGGATAGACATGGTGGCGTTACTGTACAGACATTTCAACACTTCGATATACCGATAGTCGATTTGGCACCACTGGAGTGACCGCAACACTGCCCAGGTTTTGACAGAATCAAAGGCCACTTTGTTTAGCGTTTTTGGACTATGAAAAAAATCCACAAACGCTAAACAAAGTGGCTGGTTATACTCTTCGGTCTTCTGTAAAACCTGCCGGAGCGTATTGATGTGGTCTATGGTGTTAAAGCCTTTTCGGAACCCGGCTTTTTCGGGAGGCTGGAAGTCGTCAAACCTACGAGCGAGACGATTAGTAACTACTCTCGAAAACAGCTTATAGTCATGGCTCAACAGCGAGATGTGCCTGTAATTTTTTAAGAGGGTGTTCCCTTTCAGACAGTACCACCAAGCTCCTGTTCCACGCCTCTGGCGTAGTTCCCTCAAGGATTACGGAGTTGAACAGCTTCTGGAGGACGTTAAGTACCGGTGTTCCACCCGCTCTCAGAAGCTCTGTCGTTATTCCGTCTCCCCCGGTGCCTTGTTGTTCATAAGCTGCTTGAGAGCCGTTCGGATCTCGTATAGGCTGACGTCCGGAATGTCTTCTGTGTAGTGTCGGGTTAGGCGGGCTCTTGCATCGCTAGTCGTGCTTGTAGTAGGACTCTGCGATGAGGTGTATGGTTGTTCATAGAACTTCTCGAGCTCTCGTAAAACTTCTGGCTTCGAGGAACCGATACTGCCACTGTCGGTCTTCAGCTTCGTCAACAGACTTTGCCTAATAGACAGATTTCTCGCGAACACTTTGGAACCTTGGTTGCGCTTCATTGCGTTCATAATACTACACGTATTAAAGAGACGCAAATCGCGTCGCATAGACTTAGAGATCTGTTTATTGAGCGAGCTGTATTTCGGCATGTCCACTGAAGGCTGCAGTTTCATTTTGCTACTTTCTGCCATGAGTTTAAGAGAGTGCTCAGAGAGTTTTTGGGTTCTACCTTTGCGCTGGGTTTTACAGAACTTTGACTCAACGGCATGGACAATTTCCACTAGACCGTCATTTATTTCGTCCACGGATCCGCATTCGGCGAGGCGTTTGAAGCGAATTTGGAGTTCCAACTAAAAGCTCTCGGGGTTTTGGATTTGGGCAGGACTTGGGCGAAGAGTAGATTTCATCAGACGGGAGCTTTCTAGCTTTACGTTAAGATTTAATGAGCCTCTATCCTTTCGGTGATCACTGCCGGTTTTGACCCTAATAATCACTGAGACATCAATAAATATTTGCTTTTTTGTTGTCATGATGAAATCTATCTCACGTTTGTGTCCACCGGGGTGAAGTCACGTCTATTTTCTGGATGACCGCTTCTTGAAAAAGGAATTTATCATAAAGAGTCCCTCCTTTTCCATGAAGCCGGCCAATTGCTGACTCCGTTGGTTCCGCTGTCCAAATCCAAATTGCCCCACTCTCAGTTCATCGCCATTCCTCACACCTAGCCGTGCGTTGAAGTCCCCCATCACAACCGTAAAGTGTGTTTTCGAGGCTTGCATGGCATTTGAAATGTCATCATACATAGCCTCCACTTCATAGTCTGGACGTTTCGACCTTATGCGTTTGGTTTTGTTATTCTGAGTATAAGGTATACTACCCTGCTCGACACGCTTTCGATCTTTACTATGTGGTTAACGAGGGTGATCGCCCTCCCAGTAGTAGAATAAGTTACCGGAATTTAGGATTATCGTGTCCTCTTCCTTTACGTTGCAAGTACTAGAAACGGATTTGGTATAGCAGGGTAAGTACAACTAGTACCGACTAAAAAGAAAGACGTGTTAGTCATCTGATTTAGTAAGTGTTTCCACCGGGAAACACTTACTAAATCAGATGACTTCCGACATGTACAATAATTTATTCAATTACTAGCCTACTTCCACTATGAATACTAGCAGCAGGCAGCAGCCCTCGGCTTTGCAAAGATGGTACCTACATAAAAAAAAGTAGTCTATGTCCATCCTCAAAATATTATTGTCGACCTTTTCTCTATAGTAGTAACAAGTGACAATGACTCTAAACACCTACAAGACATACTGGTTAAGCAAAAATAACATAGAAGTATAGCATAGAATAGATAGTATAGTATAGAAGTATAACATAGAATTATATCATTATTATACACCTATCAGTGTAAACTTGTAATTGACCATCAGCATACAATGTACACCGACATATATCTCATATATCTAGTTTATTTATCTAAGCTAACTTTTCCATACATTTTTTATTTAAAATGCCTAAAAATACTTTAATTTCTTAAAATATCTTAATATCTTAAAATATTTTAATTTAATTGCTGAGAAAAAGGGTATTTAAAGTAAACGGACGACTAAGTCTTCTTATCGTGTCACTAGCTATTTCAAACCAGTGTGGTTAATGGATTAAAGTGCACCTCAGAGACTCCAAACAAGTTAGCAGAAAAGACAAAGGGCTATTTTTCCTTTTTAGTTACGGAACCACAAAGTATGTAGGCCACAACACCGCACTGGGCGGTGCCCCTAATTTGCACAGTGCGGTTTCTTGGGACAGGACTGTTCAAATCTTATGGGTTAATCTAATTTCGGGGTCTTTAAAATGCTTGTACCCTGAATCATGACAAACTTTACTTACCATTGCGCTTAACTCATTTTGTTTTCAGGTTATGGATGATAACTTTATAGTTGCAGTTGGATTTATTAGCAGTAATGATAATAAATTCATTCTAAAATCTAAAGTGAGGGATTTAGAAGCTGAACGTTTTGGTCTTAACAGTCAAGACATTTACCAATTATTATACGAAAGAGAATACTCTTACAGGTATTATACGTTTAAAAGTGCCTAAGGAACAAAATTACGCAAAGCATTAGAGGTATTTATATAACAATAATAAAATGTATTTTTACAGTGGAAAATTCCGTAGTATCCACAATGCGAACGACGACTTGACGGAAGCAAACGTAGTATGGAATGATAATTGGGTCACATTTATCGATGGTCTGCTACAACTCAATGCCTTGAAACACCCACACGATGCTGTTTCGGAACCAAGTTATATAAGAAAAATTACTATTGATGTAACTGAACATGTTAATCATATTATTCTTAAAGATGATGTAACAGCAGTTTTAAGAGCAGACGTTTCAGATATTGATAATTTTACAAGGTAAAGTACCAGAAAATTTAGCTAGACTGCTAGATCAATTAAATTTTTTTTTTTAGGTTTATTGCTATGTTTATTTAATGTAGATTTATTTAGGTAAATACTTGTTAATGTTTAGGACTTGTGATTGTATACATTTATTATTTTAAATTAATGATGTGTTATAGATCCGGTGGTGTTTTATTAGAAACTATCAAATTTTGTGACTTGCCTCCATCAACGCAAAAGCAAGTAGATCTTCAAACTTTACGATTCGTACCGAGGTTCGAGTTTAATATTGATGTAAGTAAATTAATGTAAATACGCACTTATAGGTAAGTATGTCGTTAAGTTTTTACCAGATATACTACATAAGACATAAGACTAAATTTGTATTTTAATTATATTTTAGACCTTCTCATCATTACAAATCTTTGCACAAATAGTTGCTGAAAATATTAATAAAGAAGTCATCAAGATAGTTGGAATAACTTCTCAACATGAAGAAGCTACTATATTTAATGAGATGAAACGTGTCGCTTCAGCCAACATACCAGGAATCAAAATCGTTTATCAAACTATCTTCTAAAATACGACTCAGCTTTTTCAAAATAATCTAAAAGGAGCTGACCTTCTACTGGTTCAGAACTTATCGAGTTATAGCGAGGCAAGTTTTTATTTATATTTGGCATGAAAATACATAAAACTAAAAATAACGCCAAGATCTGTATCGCATGTGTATGTAACCTAGCATACGCGCTTTAGTTCTGGTCAATCTACATTACAAAATTTAGTCAGCTCTGTCTGGCCAAGTTGTCAGAGTAAAGAACAAACACATCGAAAGTTAATGTGCCACGGGTTTAGGCGCTATGTGACTACTTCTTAAAACATTTACTGGATATGACTTCTTTTGTATGTCTTTCTCTTTTTGCTACTGTTTCTCGTTTGTCTTTTTCTACTGTCGTCGCATTCTTATTATTGTCTCTCCAACTACGACATAAAACTGAACGTAATGAATAGAATTTTTTTTTCTTAGCAAGTCGTTAAATCTTAGTTCTTTTATTCCAAATTAATTATACATAATTAAATAGACCGGTGGACGTGGAGGTTTAAACTCTTTAAAATTATTCAAGTTCATAACATATGACATATGTACTTGTATGTAGTTAACTAGGTAGGTAGCCAAGAAGCAAGGTTTTAAGATTTTATTTAGTACTTTTATTTCCAGATAACGCAAATCCTCCAACGCTTATCCCAAAAGGACGTTTTTATAATTAGCGAATATGCCCTAAGGACTAACATGGAAATTAAAACAGCTGGACCTTATAAGCTTGTATCTGTTTTAACCGATCATATCACAGATTCTCGTATAGAACTAGTTCATTTTCAATCGACAGTTCCTGCTACAACAACATCGGTAGTTGTTAGTTCAGAGAAGGACATTCCAAGCCTAATAGCCGCCCGAAGCCAATTGTTAGCAGATAACAGTCATATTATCTTTTCCACTTATCCATCTTTCTCTGGTCTTAAAAGCTTAGTCAAACATTGGAGAAAAGATTCTTCGCGAAACAGAATTCATCTCATAATGATAAATGATCTGAAGGATACTAAGCACTTAGCTAAAATTCCTGGCGATTTGGCTTACAATATCTTGGACAACGTAAGTCTATTACAAAGAGATTTCAATCGCATTCAATGTTCATATTCTCGCTCATTTTAAAATTTATTTGTTTTTCAGGGTGTTTGGGGTGGTGAATACTATTTGCCGTTAAAAGAAAATCTAAAAATATACAATGAAATAACCCTACAAAGTGATATTATTGGAAATCTGGAATCGTTGAAGTGGATTCAAACGCCAAGTTTATTTAATACTCCTATAGCTGATAAACGTGAAGTTATTGTGAAAGTAAGTATCATAAGATAAAGATCTGTGAAGCTAATCTTACGTCCATGAGTAACCCTATTTGACGATAAAATGGTTAAAGAAATAAATTCCAACTCCACCCTGGAGAAGTACAAAGGTGCCAAAGTTTGTATGGAAATTTACGCAAACAAAGTTGCGTGGAATTCCACTAGTGCAAGGTTAAGTGTTTATGACGTCTCTATATTTCAGGTTCATTACGCTGGTATCAACATAAATGATGTCCTACGAGCATCGAGTATTATTCCATCCAAGAACAATAAAATGGGATATGGAATGGAATTCAGTGGGGTGACAGAAAGGTAGGTTGGATTAGTACTTTGGTATATTCAAGGAGGAAACAATGAAGCGAACTAAATATCATTTACTATATTTTTTCTGAAAAACCACCTTTACAATGACCTGCAGTATTATAATGTATTTTGTTTGTTTTAGAGGTGAAAGAATAATGGGTCTGATAGAGAACGGTGCAGTTCAAAGCCAAGTAATGGCGCATCCTGAATTAATGTGGCCTGTGCCTTTGTTCTGGAGCCTAGAAGACGCTGCTACAGTTCCATTAGCTTATGTGTTTGCTTACTACTGCCTTGTTATTAAGGTTAGCATCAAAGCCTCTTTGTTCTTATGTATTATAATATTATCCCTATCTCTATGAATATAAAAATCTTGTGTCACAATTTTCGTGTTGATGAAATTTTATATATATATTCAGTAGGTCTGAGAAGAGGTTTATAACAAATTTTTATAAGTGTTAAGGGTGGGTCACTCCAAAATTTTTTTTTTTATGTTTAGTAAGGCAAAACAACGTTTGCCGGGTCAGCTAATATCATTGTAAATACATAAATGATGCCGGAAATTCCACACAGCATCATAATTGTGGCCGCAAAGTCAACAGAGCTGGTGTTTTGGCTACTACATGACTGATGAACTTATGAACTTACAAACTTTTTTTTGTAAATTTATACATTTTATACATTGTAGAATTCTCTCCCTCCCAGTGCTCTGCTCTGCCGTCAGACAGTTAACCGACACACTTGAAATTTATAAACTCTCTTGTATTAGTATTTCGTAGTTAGGGTAGTTATAAGATAGATCATGTAAAAAAGCGCTAGGATCAAGACGAGTTTCTTGCCAGTTCTTCAAGAGCTTGGGTTAAGATGCATTGGCACCTAAATTCACCTAGTATGTAAGACGTTTCAAAGTGATCTTTTTAATTGTATTGAATAAAGTATCTTTTGACTTTGACTTTGACTTTGACTTTGACTTTGACTTTGACTTTGACTTTGACTTTGACTTTGACTTTGACTTTGACTTTGACTTTGACTTTGACTTTGACTTTGACTTTGACTTTGACTTTGACTTTGACTTTGACTTTGACTTTGACTTTGACTTCGCTTAGCATTTTCAAGCGAAAAGGCGCATTATCTCACCTTGCAAGTGTTTATATTACTATTTTATTAATGTAATATAATATATACATATATAATGTGAGTATATGTATATTTAGTTTAGGTAGGTAATGTTCTAGTTATTTTAGTTTATTAAATTACATTTTAAGTCTGTTTTTATAGTGTTTTTCTCTACTTCTTAGTTTATTTCTTCATTTCTGTATCTCTTTCTCCCTTTTGTACGCATAATGTACGCAAACGAATGGTGGGTACCATTCGTTTATAATATTTTCATTTCCCAAGAATTGCTGGAATAGAAATCTTTTTAGGGTTAAGCTCACCTGTGAGCATGCCATATGATAATGTATGTTACAAAATGTGTTCAATGTGCGTACAATTCTTCTCCTTATCGTGTCACTAGTTATTTCTAACTAGTGTTTTGAAAGAATTAAAGTGCACCTCAGAGGCTCCTTTCGTGCACTAAAAAGTGTAAAAGAAAGAGTAAAGAAGAATCATACAAATATTTGTCCCATTATAATATTAACATTATAATATTGCCACTGCCATTGCCACTAAGGCAGTGGCCTACTCTCAAGCAAGAGTGATCTACTATGTGGATCAACGCAGATGGGTGTATTGCATTTCTTTAATTTTTACAAACAATCTGTAAACAGAGCCATGTCTAATGGTAAACAAGCCACAATTTAAAACTTATGTTGTATTTATTTTTATTTATTAAATTCATAAAACAGATCACAATCAACTCATCGTTTTAACTAAAATTAGTTTTAATATATTTATTGATCTAGATTCGTAATCAAAAATGTGAACGTGACAAAATTATACATTATTAGCACCGCTATACCGCTTAAACCTACTGATACTGTTATTAAAGACATCTAGATTATGAGAAGTAGCCAACTCGTTATAAAGACGACACATATTTGGGAGGGGTCTGTGAAATGAAATATTGTTTCTGTATATTTTTAAGCCAAAGGTTGTAGAATTACGGGATCAATAATATGTGTTTATGCTGACTGACGCTAGTAAACTAAGACAAACAACAGTTGAATGTAACATTTTGTGTAAACATAAACTCTTCTTATTGATTCTGCTATTATTTCAGGAATTATCAGTCAAACTGGCCACAAAACACTCTGTGCTAGTTCACGGTGGGGCTGGAGCACTTGGGCAAGCCGTGATATCAGTCAGTTTATCTAAAGGATATCGAGTATTTGCTACTGTCAGCAACATGCAAAAGAAAGAGTTTCTACTCAGAATGTTTCCAGAAAAAAAGGTAAATAGAAATTTACATAAATATGTCCACAAAGTGACTTCAGTAGCATCTCTTACAGATTTCGGAAACCTTGATTAGATTTTCGTATTCGTACTCACTATTCATACATTTAGACTTTTTACACGATTCGAGAACATGATCCTAAAACACCATTTGGCTTCGCATTGGCACAAACGACATTTCAAGATCATAAATCTAAGAAAAACTAAAGTTTTTATGTATGAAGCCCTGGCTGATTAAAATTATAAAAAAAAGAACATTTACACCTAAAAATAGCATCTTTTGACGTTGTAATTTCCAAAACATTAAATATGTAGATGGAAAATATCTAGTACTATTCCGCTAATCTATTCCCAAAAAGTTAGGAGGAGTTAGGAGTCATGCACGGGAGGTGCATGCGTCTTATAGGATATTGCATACTCTTTGTTGAAAGTTTTAATATTGAAAATTATAATATTTTCCATCTATTTAATGTTTTGTAATGGATTTCCGTAAAGTCACGCCTGAATCAATTATCTATGTTTTGATTTCCCTCCACATTTTTTAGAGCTAAATTGAATTGGCGTGTTTCATTGAAAAATGGATCTGCGGGTAGGTACATTTTCGTGTGATGATATATTACGATTTCTAATGTGGCCTAAAACCGGATGAAAAGTTCTTTTAATTGATTTCATAAAAATATTTTATTGAGTGTCCCACGTATTATGGTATCCGTTTTTGATGTGCAAAAAAACGTTCAAGTCCTGGCTGATTATAATGATTAAAAAAAAATTATTAACAAGTAAATATAGCATCTTTTGACGTTTTAATTTCTTCCCAAAATAATTGTAATTGTGTTTGAGTTTCATTGAAAAATGGATATGCGTCAGGTACGTATTCGTGTTATGTTTTTTTACGATTTTAAATGTGGCCTAAAACAGGATGAGCCCTTTGATCGTTTTCAAGTAGCATTTATGCGTTTATTTATGCGTCATTTATGGATGAAGGCCCTTATAAATTTATCGTTGGCATAACGAGTTTAAGAGTTTAACTTTAGGGGATGATGTACCTAAGAACTGGTCATCTTTCGACGGCTGTTAACGAGGAAAACGTGTTAGCAGTGAAAATTTAAATTCAAGAAAACAGGCAAATTACGTACGAACTGATTCAGCGTATAAATTAAAGCATATAAAGCTCAGAAGCAGGGCCGTGTGGAATGGCGCCGTGACATCTATACTAATATTATAAAGAGGAAAGGTTTGATTGTATATTTGTTTGTATTGAAAAGGCTCCGAAACTATTGGACCGATTTGAAACATTATTTTACCGTTAGAAAGCTACACTATCCCCGGGTTACATAGGCTACTTTTTATCCCGGTAAAATTGGTTTGTCCCGGGAAAAATCTTCAACATAGGCGAAGCTGCGCGTGGACAGTTAGTGATTAATACATTTGAAGCAGGCTCGTCTCGACGCGTTCACGACATTGTGACAGGTGACGAATCCTAGATTTATCAAAACGATCCTGAACCACAGCGTCAGTCGATAGTTTGGCTGTTTCAACTAAATCAACTAAAAGGGATAAGTACAGTTTTCATCCCTGGAAGATGCGTTAACAGCGTTATAGAATCATCTTTCCAGCGGGTCCTGTCGGCAAGATTGAGAGCTTACATTAAAACTTACCTAAGTGCACGAAAGGAGCCTCTTAGGCGCACTTTAATCCTTTCACCACGCTGGTTAGAAATAACTAGTGACAAGATAAGAAGAAGAAGAAGCGTTCAAGAAGGCCTTAAAAGAGGTATTCGCGGCGGACTGGAAAAAGAGCTTCGAGCATTGGTTTAGACGCATGAAAATTTGTACAGTGGCTGGTGGAAAATTCTTTGAATTGATTTCATAAAAATGTTTTATCCATATAAAGTTGGTTTTTTAGTTTCTCAAACCTTTTTCAAACCGAGTGTCCCACGTATTATGGTATCTGTCTTAGTGCGCAAAACAACGTTGAAATAATTGTGCTAATCTATAAGTAAGGGGTAAAGTATGTACTATTATGCATTGTGGTGTGGCGTCCAGGACTTCCTGGACACCACACCAGTCAAACTCCTGGATCATGGGATGGTCCCTACATGTTATGGTGGATGTAATGTTTTAAATATATAAATAAATGTCCTTCTACTCCAGAATACCTTAAGAAACGTTTTGAGTTACTCCATCTTTCCAATCCTCGATCCTTACGTTCTTTTTAAACCCTGCAGCTTAAAACTCTTGCTCATACATCTAGTTATAATGGAAGTTCCTAAGCCCTGCATGCTGTGAAGCTTTCGAATGAACTCCTTGTCTCCATCCGGTATGCTTTATCCTTACCTATATTCAAAAACTTTGTATCACTACCTCACATCAGTTTCATAGATATCTAATATTGATAAACGCTCCATTCTACAAACAGTCCTAAGTCATAGAACATTAATAACTAACTGTTGCTCGCGACTTCGTCCACTTTTTTTTTAAAGGAATTGTACCTTAAATCCTGCCCTAGGATGCAATTTATCTCCTTGCCAAAATTTATTGATAAGTTTTAAACCAATCACTTTATCACCTATTAAAAAGTTTCAATACAAACATTCACTCCCCATTTTCCTCTTTTATGAGGGTTATTTTGAAAATGCTGAACCACGTGTTCATTTATTTTGCGTTTTAAGTATCCAAACAAAATTTCTAAGAAATCACACCATCCGTTAAAAAGTTCCCATACAAATTTTGACACACCATTTTACCTCTTTCTTAGGGATATTTTGAAAAATCCTGAAACACGTGTCCATTTATTTTACATTTTATTTATTTGTTTCAAGTTTCAATCAAATCGCACCACGCGTTAAAAAGTTTCATACAATCGTTTTCACCCCTTTTTAACCGTCTTAGGGTCTGAATTTCAAAAAATACCGCCTTAATGGGTGGTTTTGTTTTAAAAGAAAGCTACCTTCCAAATTTCAGCTTTCTAGCATCAGCGGTTTCGACTCGTCGATGATGAATCAGTCAGTCAGTCAGTAAGGTTAAGCTCTTTTATAGGTATAGCTTTATGCAGTTATTTAGCACGGTTTTGATGAAATAACCTAATATCATCATCTATAGGCACCTGAACTGTAATTGCCATTGAACAGATTGGTTTTGGCAAATGTTTGGATATAGCTAATCTAAATGTCAAAATGGTACCGTGCTATTCTTCCTGAACGATTTAATTGTATATTTTACCAATCGAAAAAAAAAATATATATATATATATATATATATATATTCTTAATTGATTTTTCCACTTTTTGCCTGGGACGAGCGGACGAGTATAAATAGGAGCAATAAGCAGCCAACGGGTTTCATTACGTGCTTCGGATGCGACGAACGTTACTTTGTGCTAGAAATTGTTAAGATGTCAAATAGGCTTACGTTAAGATCAATATGTGCTCTTAAATCAGTAGTTGCTAATATAATGTTGTCGGGTTAAATTAGTGTTGATTTATTTTTTTATTTTATCCTGAGGGTAATTTTTAAGATCATTCGTGGGATTGATCACGCGCTCTAAACCGTTTGCTATCCAATTAACTGCTCATTTTGTGTTTTGTGTGACTTCTTTTGCCGAAAAACCATAAGTACAAATATTAGTATAACAAGTACAAGTTTTGGTTTTTATAAAGATGTCAGGCCGACCCTCACGTTCTACAAGGCGTGAGAATTCTCGAAAGCAGTATTCCCTTACTGATAGTAGGTCACGCGATCGTCGTGGCGATTCTAATTGTCGCCACACACCGCCGCCCCTAACCATTCACTGCGATGACAATCCTTCGACTCACGATAGGTCGTCCAGACGTCGTGACGTCTCGCTTCGTTCTCGTGATCGCTCTCATAGGCGTCGCGATGTCTCTTATGGTCGTTGTGATAGTTCTCGCAATCTAACGTTCGATCGAATTCTTTCGTGACTTGAAGCGATCGAAGGTAGACTATAGCCGTTAGCAATACCGCATAGTGATAGTCCGTCGCATCCAATGGCTGAAAGCCGCAAAATGCCTTTATTTTGAAAATATGCAGTATCATCTTCATAAACATCTTATTTTTTCAGAGGAGGACATTGGAAACTCGAGAGACATATCTTTTGCAGACATGGTTTTAAATAGGACCGGCGGCAAGGGATGTACTATTGTCATTTGCTGTCTTAAGGGGAAACTGAAAAATGTAAGTGACGAAACTCTATAACATCGTTTATTATTTGGCACTTTAACTGGACGTAGTTACTAAGGTAAATTGGCTAGTCTTCTCGATAGGATAATGCTGAAAATAAATAATTCGTCAAACAAGTTATTTGCCGGCAGAAATATAAATATGCAAAACTAATGTGAGGATGTTGTTTTTATAACAAGAAGATACATGTCTATATTTTATCAACATTGATAGACCCCGTTCCTATTTTTTTAGCTTACCTTAAAATGCTGCGCACACTTCGGATCGGTCTACGATACGATGCAGATTCTTAACAAAGAAACCTTTAATTATGGATTGGGTAATTTATCCATGGATAGGTGCTACATGCCTGTTGATATTTCGTCCATTTTCCTAAACCTGAAAGCTGAAGAAGTCATGGTACGTAAAAGTGGCTTTCTAATGGGAAATAGCAGTCATAAAACAACACTAAGCCTTACACGCACATGTCTATTCCAACTAGTTACTAGTCTTTTCTATTCAAAGTTCGACCATAATCAATGAATAATTAATGTATCGTTTATGCATAACTTAAAAAAATATTAGCATTCTGCACTCCTTCTCTATATAAACTACAGGTGTGTAAAATTTCATACAAAAATGTTTGCTTCACGTTTTATTATATAGATCAAAATTAAGCATAATTACTGATTTATTTCTGCTTAGTTAGCCTAAATAATATCAAGCATAAAATATACAAGCCCACCTAGAGTGCTTCTTAATGTGTTTTCTGTGCGAATCTCTTAAAATATAAAAGCTGTTGCAAAACTTAAATTACAAAGTGGTTGGAACAACTACTTTTGTATAAGTCAGTGTCAGCCAACTTTGATGACCAAGATCTGAAAACCTGGCGGGCGTCTGAAAACCTCGTCATGGTCTAACAACTTTTACAAAGCCCGGACCGACGTCCTTCGTGACTTTCAAGTCATGAAAGCGCTCAGATGAAAATGCCACTAGGGAGCTAATGACCACGCATAAGGTAGCTTAATTCGATTGACAAAACGTAGGTTCTTTATTAAAGCGTTCAAGCTTTACTTGAGTCATAGGGAAGTACCACGTAATTCACTGATTGATCACAATTTTTTTAATAGCGACTTCAAGTGTTGGTGAGTGACGGTATTGCTAGTGGGGCTGTGCGTCCTCTGTCGCGAGTGACATATAAGCCACAAGACGTGTCGAGGGCTTTCCGGCTACTATCAACCAGCTGCCACCGAGGTCGCGTGTTGATACGTCTTCCAGATCAAGAGCTACTAGCTCAGCCCAGGTATTATGTTGTGAACCAATAACGAAACTCACGCAATACGAAAACAATGTTGAAAGTAATTTTTTTAATGGACTACCAACAAAATAACAATGTCGCTAGTGTCTTGGGGACGCTGACCTCTGGCAGTGATCTGCATCAATTGAGCTGTCTATGAATCTTTTTACAACCGTTTTACTGTGTTGTATTCATATTGTTGTATACTAGCTGCCCCGCTCGTGAAATTGTCCGCGTGTTTTGAAACAAATATATATCACTTAAAAAAACTATATAAAGCACTCGGGATAGCCTAGCTATCAGGGAATACTTTTTTAGATAAAGTTTAGTAGTTCCAAAGATTACCCCTAATACTCGCAGAATCAAAAATAAACCTTCAAACTTGACGTCTATAAAATTAAATAGACTAAGAAATATAGGAATGGTTAGGTAAATGAATAAGTGACAAAACTATTCATAAGTAAGTGTTTACTTTTTGTTTGTGTTTAATGCAGTCCCGTATTTGGTATAAATAAATTTTGGTATAATTCATTTAAAAAAAACCGGCCGATGCCGTCAATGAATTTCACTCCCTAACATAGAAGTAAATGTAACGAAAATGAAGTTCATTAAATTTTATAATAGAAAACGCAAAGGAAATGCATTTAAGGTGACTTATCAAAAAGAAAAAATTCATCCTGGATAGCATACGGGTCAAATTAAGAGATAAAAAACGTGTGCGTCTCGGGACGCCCGACAGAAGTGATAACTTAAACTAATCTAACTAGCGCTGTGGTTTAGAGTGAAAGAGGAGGAGCCTGCCTAACGCTGCGCGGTAGGCAGTCGCGCTTACGTAACGCGTTACGTAACAAAGCGGTTTACCCTCCCAAAATAAGTTCACTACTACAATCTTACAAACCTGCGCTTCGCTGATGATTTCGTTCTTTTTGCAGCATCAGTGCAGGAGCTTCAGTCAATGCTAAGCCATAAGACTTAAGTCATGAATCGGTCAGACTCAAATCATGTCAAATAGCACGAAACGTAATGTTACTGTCGATGGGTAAATAATACAATACGTCGATGAGTATACTACTTAGGCCAAATGCATGCAAGACAGAGAAATTAGTCACCGCATTGAAAACTACTGGGTTATGAAGCAGCATATGAAGGGCAACCTTCCAATATCACTAAAGCGAAAACTCATCGACACTTGTATCTTGCCCATACTGACAAACAGTGCTCAGACGTGGTCTTTGACAGAGTCACAAAAATCTAACCTTGCGCCAGTAAGTAAGAGGCCAGTTACTTTTTTACCCTACCTAACCTGGTAGTGAGAAAAGAAAACTGAGCCAAGTGATAGTTATTACAGAATTTAATAAGAACCACATACTAAGAAGAAAAATATACAAGATGTACCGAAGCAGCTCAGAAGGAGGCACATATATTTATAGGGTCGTGGTTTCCGACCTGAAGATTATGGTCTGTTAACGCTCCCACCGCAATAGTACTCCCCTATGTATGCGGCGACGGATGATAGGTGGCCTCGAGGTAACGGAGTAGTTGGTAACAGGCAGCCAGGAAGTAGGTAGGTGGTCTCGTAGGTATCCTCAACACTAGCGCGCGCAGTAAGGATATGTGCACGAAGCGGCAACAGCACACTTAATCGTGACTAGTTGGCGACTGGTTGACTAGTTGGTGACTAGTTCCTGGAATTTATAAAAAACCATTTGCTAAAATTGGTTCTTCAGCTATCCGTTCTGAGGACCCACCGACGGCAACACGAAGAGAATAAGAAAGTACTTACGTAGTAGTTTTGCCGTGTGCTACGATCAGAACGGAGTTTATAAAGTATAAAAACAAAACAGACTAGAGAAGCAGAAGGCCAAAAGATAATCTATAAATATATATTCATTGCTAAATGCGATAGGATAGAAGCTTCTAAAAAAATGAAAATTTAAGGTAGAAGCGTATTCAAAAACAGGTGATGCAATAGGAGTTAATGTTTATTCTAGACTCATGATCCATGTCATGAGTAAAATAAACTTGCCAAAAATAAATGTAATGAAATGGGGGAAAAGCTGAAAACAATGAATTAATTACACAATATTAAAATGGAAAGCGAAACATGATTTTACGTGGTTTATGTGCCATTAAAAACTTACCCTATATCGGGAAGTCACTTTCGTAGTATTCTACAAGTATATTACAATTTTATTTGAAAGAATCGGCTAGTGCGCAGATTAAAAAATAAAATATGGAGTTCGCGATTGTCTGCTAGCGCGCAAGACAAGCGTGGATCAGCCTTGTGTACGGCTCTGAGCGGAGTGACGGTGACGCCCTGCTAACGGTCACTAACCAAGATCCTACCGCTCGCACCTTATACCCCTCCCCGCATGGCGTTCGAAATTTGCTAGTCATGCAATTCCGATATTGCGACGCAAGTAAAAGTTATAATGAACCTACACTAATCCACGATCTTTTTTAGCTATTTTATTTGTTTACTTATAATATTTCTAATGAAAGGATTTATTTACTTTGTTATGTTATTAACTTACTTAACATGTAACTTTCCGTTACAACCTCATGATTTTCCAGAGAGTGCAGTGTTTCGGGTATTAAAAGAACCTATAGAGTCCAAAATCCGATCAAAAACGGGCATATCGGATGTAGGTACGAGGACTGCACTTTTGAAATGGGACTGGCCAGGTTATGTGACTCGAATGCATTCAACGTTGGGCGAAGCTCGTCACTTGGTTTTTTAGCTTAATTAATTTTTAATTCTGATATATTTTTGTAAAAGGTAGTAACTTTTCGCATTATAGATGTAACAAGTCGATGTTTGCCAATCGCATTTCGTACTGGCTGAATGTAATGGGTCCCTCGCACTCCATTGACGACGCTTGCTGCAGTTCCACTGTCGCCTTGGAGCAGGCGTATCTTGCGATCTCGAGGGGGGAATGCGAGGCCGCTATAGTTGGGGGCGCCAACTTGTGTCTGCATCCGCAGTCTTCTATCCACTATGGGAGGTACTTACCGATGTATTGTTCAGTTAAAGCAATCGTTTTGGAATGCTTTATTTGGTAATCGCTTAGAAAATGCTAGTTTAACTATATCACAAGCGCTTCTAGCGAAAGGAATAAAAGTATTACCTATTTTTATATAAGACAATGTCCTAGCTTTCTTGTAGTTCATGTTTCTAAGTAAGTACAAACAAGTATGTATGTTAGTTATGTAAGGTATTTATTTTCTAAAAAAAAAGGAAAATAGGTAAACAAAGCATTTCGTGGCCTGAAATAATATTTTATCACTTAGAATATGCCTCCTAATTATAATTATGAAACTCGCTAATAATATTTAACGTATTTATTTCAGAATCATGAACCTGAGCAAAGATGGTAAAACTAAGTCAGTAACTAAGTGCTAAGTCAGAAGCTATCAATGTGCTTTTCCTTCAAAGAGCGAAAAGCGCCCTGAGGTATGTACGTCGTACATTGTGATAATTAGCCTTATTGGAACGAAGTTCCTTATCGTGGATTGGCGAAGAGACCTAACCGAGAAAAAATGTAACGCGTTACTAAAACGCATTACGAAAACGCGTTACATTTTTTATCAAAATAAATTTGAGTAATATTGTACGTTATCAAAATATGTAATACAACATTTCTTGTATGATTAACACAATCTTTTAAAAACAAATTGTAAATTGTTTATTGAGCACCTTAGCTTAACAATATGTACAAGTTAGAGATATACATAATTTCTTAACCTAAGAAAGTTACAATGTACATAATGTGATACAACTGATACCTAAACTAAAATAATAAAAATCCTGTATGATAAGTATCAGCGCCCACCTTCAATATAGGTGCAATTAAGCTAGAGAAACTCTAGATAAGTTAACAAATAGGTTGTGCGGTAATAAGTACATATTAATAATAATCACTCAAATGTAAGTAAGCATGATGATACAAATTAAAACAAATTAATGAAGAAATAAAACTGTTAAGTATGTCTGCGAGTGTGTATGTGTGTGTGTTCGTGTGTGTGTGTGTGTGTGTGTGTGTGTGTGTGTATGCGTGTGAGTGTGTGTGTGTGTGTGTGTGTGTGTGTGTATATATGTGTGTAAAAAAAGTTTGTTATGTATGACATTTGAAATTTTGTATGAATGAATCTTTACAATTATATCCCAATGCGTGGTGAAAGCTTCGCATTAGAATACAATTGCAAAAATATCTTCAGTACTATCGTAAGTTAATGATAACAGCCATGTTGTAAGTGTACGTTTGCATGTTCGCTTGTTCAATGGGAAAATAAACAGCTCCTTGTTAATTTTGTTGTAAAGCCAAGCTCCAATAAACAATGAAAACCTTTAGGCAAATCGAGTGCGGGAACTAGTCAGCGGTAGGATAATAATAGGAGAAATATATATATTTATAAATTGCAAATAAATTTATGAATATAGTTATTTATTGCATCAAAAATCAAAATTAAAGAGAGGGGTGGCTAAAGGGAATGAGAGCCTGGCACGTTAATGATTAATTATGCCGAAACGCGTGTCCCGCGCGCGACGCGTTAAACTTCTTTAGGATCGTTGTGATTTGAAAGTCGATGAAACGAGAAAAAGCGTCAGTTAAAAGAGACAGACACATAAATTCATAAGATTTAACGTGGGAGAAAATGAGATGAGATACGTGTTTGTGCGCGCATGTGTAGTATAAAGCTTAAGAAATGGCATCACAACAACCGTGGTGATTTGTATACGTGTACGTATTATACGTTTGTTTTATGAAGGTTTCACTTCTACCATGTCTGAATTGCACACATGTTTTTTTTTGTATCGTTTTCGTCAATTGAATTTTGTAGTCAATATTAGTTTACCTTTACCTCTGTGGCGCAGTGGGTTAAGGTCCGGCTGAGATCCAGAAGGTTGCGGGACAATTGTTTGTAAGATCTGCAAGTATATGTCTCGGGTCTGGGTGTTTCTATGTATAATATGTACGTACTCGTATTTACAAAAAAAAGTATATCTATTTATTTATAAGATTATTTATTTATTTATACGTACCTTTGTAGCTCTGAATCACTTCATAGTGTAATTATGCGCCACACGAATCCTCAAAGTAAAGCAATCACGGTACGAAAGTTCTTACATTTCATCGAGAAATGCTTGATAATTAGTGACCATCAAATCTTTTTTCTTTGTCTTGAGCTTTATTTAATTATCTATTTACTTATTTATTTAATGTACAAAATTCACACCTCTACATATACACAATATATTATGGTATACACAAAGCTATAACTGTGTTATTTTAACTCAAATAATGAGTCATAGAAATATTTCCAGTAATTCTTACCTTGAGCAAACTAAATTAAAATAGTACATTATGGTACTAGTGTGTAATGTTGGTGATTACCGCTGAGGCGCCATTGAGACCTGAGCCGTTAGGTGAGGGTCTTAAGAGAGCCGAGGACGGTAATCATCAATACACACGTGTATCATACGACGTTTTTCAACACACTTGTGAATAAAATAACAATTAAAACTCATTTTATTTAGTAGATAAAAAGTTTATTTAGAGAAACAATTAGTAAATGTGCAGTTAGTAAAATTATAATTAACTGTTTTTGATAGCTTAGCGGTCTCAGCAGATAGATTATTTTTTGAAATACTTTCATGTTCTATTGTAATTTGATCTGGCTCATTATTCGTGTAGGTAGGTGAAATCCAATCATTGGATGTACTTGGTGTTTCGTCAGTAGGAAGCACCTCAGAATCAAGTTTAATTCTTTTTGTGATTTTTGCACAAATTCCTTCTTGTTTTGTATGGAATCTTCTACGTATGATTCTGCTACATTGCTAGATCCTAGCTCCTGAATTAGCCAGCAATGTAGCTGAAGTTCTTCTGAAACTATGTCCAGTGTAGCTCTCAGCATCTGCTAAACCTAAAAACTTAGCGATTTGTTTAGGCATAGAACCGCACCAGGCACCAGTTACACGAAATATTAAAGCAACCTGAAAAAAAGAAACAATAATTAGGTTCAACACACAACACATGCTGAAGTCGCGTAGATATTTAAAATTAATTTAACTAACCTTAGAAGCCAGATATTGGTTATCTGGAACATCTTTTATAAATTTTTCAATATCGTCAGACAATAAAACCTTTGATTTCTTGCTTCTACATCCATCGGATTTTCTCTTTAGATAAGCTGACAAATTAGAGTATGTTTTTAAGTCCACTCCATTCATTGTTCGGACTGTACTTTCTAACATTGAGTATAAACACCACAAAGAGCTAGGTTTGTACTTAGAAGATAATTCTTTAAACTACGCCATGAACACATTTTCTGAAAAAGACTGCGTATTCTTGCTTTTTTGCCATTTCATGAAATTTTGGTACGCTAATAGATATTTTTCCTTGGAGTTTTCAGGTAGTAAACTTTCCATAACGTTAAGGGCTTCACATCTTATATCGGGCGGTGTACAACATAAATCATTTTCTTCGTACTCATTTTCCTAGTACTTGTAGACATTTTAATAAATAAATAACTATAATTTCAACAGTGAAAACGAGTTGTGAAAAATGATTCGCTATGGCGGGAAAAATTAATCAGTTTTCCTATGAGCGCGCATTGCGATCAGCCACAGACTAAAGGGATGAGGTTTTTTTTTATTTTCCGCGCATAGGGTTTGCGCCTGTTCTGCCACGCACAAAATGGGGAATTTAAAGTTTTCTTTTATTACAAAGAAAACAAAATTTATATTTGAGTGAAAGTTTTATTTATTAAACACGTACGAGTTAAAATTATCTATTTAAATAAGAAGTTGCATGAAATGAGCAAGCAATGGGAACATTAATTTATTTGTTCTATTAAACACGATCATTTTTTGAATAAAAACTTTTTTAAGAACAACGCACCCCAACCAATAAAATTAAAAAAAAACTATAACTCACTAGTGAGTTATAGCATTAAAAAAGTCACAGTTTGATTATGGGTGTCATTCTGTGCCTAATTGCGGTGACCATAGAGCCACTTAATGAGCAAGTGTGTTGAAAATACTACTTATTTTCAGAATCTACGCAAGCGTGGTTAACGTCAAATGTGAATTTATCAAATTACCAGATGGAGAAACTGGACCAAAATATGGATTCTACAGAGATCCTAAAGATACTGCTAGGTTTATGTCAACGTTCTATGATAGAGCTGGAGTTTCACCGAATAAGGTCGAATATGTTGAAGGATTCGGTTCAGGTACATATAGACGTATTCAAATTTACCAAGTAAGAAACCCTTCTACGTATTTAGTTTTGTTACGTTAAAATCTATAAATAATTCAGGCGTGACTTTGCGGAAATCCATTAAAAAACATTAAATAGATGGACAAATATTTAGTACTATTCAGCCAATCTATTCCCAAAGAGTTACCTCCAAAAGAAATTCAACACGTGTTTTGCCTCTCCACGAGGCACCCTCAGGAACACGTGACTCATTCCGCACCCCGACGAAAAACACTCTGCTCTGCAGACTTGTTGCTTCGACCAACGTCGACGTTCTTTTGGAGGTAACTCTTTGGGAATAGATTGGCGGAATAGTACTAAATATTTGTCCATCTATTTAATTTAATTTAATACCATAAAATCTATCAATCTGAATGTGAAAGCTTGGACTGAATGACATCGCAACAGGACCTTGATTCAGTTGAGCGATAGAGTCAGTCTAACAGACTTGCTTTCAATGTTACGAAGTGTAAAGTTTACCTTTACCAGATTAAAAGGTCTAACGATGATGGCATACTCTTTGGCAGGGTCTGAATTGGAGAGGGTAAATGAGATCCGTGGAGTTTATTGAGGATACGCAGCTTAATTTTCGTTAATTAACGTAAATCTGCGAAGTACGTCTATAAGACAATGCATCGCTTTTTTCCGTACCCTTCCTTATTTGTTGTTGTCGTGGTAGTTATGGATATGCTTGAACTGAGGTATAAACAGCTGTGTCTGGCTTTACACTACTGTTCGATTCTGTTGTTAACAATGGGGACCCAACCCATTCCTACAACCGACACATCTGGTCTTCAACTAAAATAAAAGAGGCTTAACTAAAGGCTTGCCAGCGCGCCATAAAGCTATGTTTTCTAGGAGTTAAACTTACAGATCACGTCTAAAATAATATACGGCGCTTTAAAACGGAAAATGCAAATATAGGACAGTAAGTCGGGAAATTAGAATGGGACTGAGCAGGCCACTTCTGCCGCATGTCGGATGCAATATAGGCTGGAGCCACCACAGAGTAGGTACCCCTGAACTGAAATCGACCTCGCGATAGACCGTGGCGAAGATGGAGATACTTATTTGACTAAATATCGGAATCCAGTGCGCTTAGACAAGGAAGATTGGAGATAAGGAAGAATAGTTTTGCAGTTTGACGTCACGGGGTCTTAATATAATATATAAATAAATAGATATTTACAGCTGTGTCAGAAGCAGATAAGTCAGAATTAGAAGCCTTTGACAAAGTATTCTGCAACAATAGGGATGCACCATTGATGGTTGGCAGTGTCATGTCGAACATCGGCTATGGTGAAGCTGCCTCGGGGATTTCAGCTATTACAAAGGTATTATTACCAGGGTGTTTGGTACAAATGTTTTAGAAAGGCAAAAATTATGAACCTATTAAATCTGCTACGTCTTCGTCGTCGCCAAATCGTTACCTACGTTGTTTTTTATTTGTCTTAGATCTATAATGGCTCGTTTTTCAGACTATGACAAACGGGTTTTCATTCAAGTTTCGAATTAAGAACCTACTTTTACTTTTTAGGTCCTCTTAGGTTACCATCGAGGTGAGTTAGCAGGCAATTTAAACTGTGAAACTCCTCGAAGCGATGTCTCTGCCATTGAAGAATGTCGCATCCAAATATTGAATGAAAACAGGAAGTTCAGAAGGACATACGCAGCTATCAACAGCATGTCTGTGACGGGCGTCAATGCTCATGTACTACTTCATGGTCACTACAAACCTAAGGTATAAAATACAAAATGTACTGAAATTATAAGCTTCACCCAGTTGGAAAGTATAGAACAGTCAAATTTCTTAGCTATTTTTTTCAAGATGCTGTTGCGACTGCTCACTTTGCTGAGAAATTCATTTGTGCAAAGTAGGTGCAAAGCCATTACTGCTCGCATTGGCAAACATTTGTGGTAACGCAATAACGTCATTAAAAGCTGTCTAGTAGTCTGATAGTAAGAAAGACTATAACAAGAGTTTAAAATCTGCTATTAACCAAAAAAAGCATATTTTAAATTCAACATCAACAATAAGATTTTACCTAGTAAATGTATTGAACTTCCTCCTCACTTTCAGGAACATAACATTATCAATAACCATTTTTGAAATATACCTGGAACTAAAGATGTGAACATATCGCACCTAACATACTTTGAACTCCATTAATTTGGCAAAGCCTTCTTTTTCTTTAAGATGGTTAGTTTGGATAGAGTTGCAAACATTATTTGTAGTTTTTTAGAGATAGGGGACCATGGTGAGCATGTAAACTTAGAAAACTTAAAAATCCCATCCATATCGCTCCAGTAGCTCTAACGCCAGTCGTGTGCAGACAGACAGTATGACATTAATTCAAATAGAGCTAGAATGGTTTTAAGTTCTGCTAACCAAATTTCGTAAGAGTATTTTCAATGTTCCGACTTTTAGACCTCTACAGTTTTACTGTACTTGTACCGGCTTCACACGGGCGAATTATACACCGTATGAATACGGTAGGTTGGTAGTCTTTGAGTTTATTGCGTTCTGACAGGCAGACAGACGCGGCAGGAAGTTAGTTTTATAAATGTATACTGATATACGATGTTTTTACGTAATTCACATTTTCAGGACCTTGACCGCTATAAGTCCAACATCCCACATCTAGTAATAGTTTCTGGCAGACAAGACTCCTCGGTGAAAAAAGTTCTTGAGGACCTGAAATCTCATCCAATAGACCCCGAGCAACTGGCTTTACTTCAAAATATTAATCAAACTAGAGTCATCGGCCATTTAGGCAGGGGATATGCTATCTTAGGTAAGAGTACAATCATATAATAATAAAATAATAAATAGCGAGTGATGCCAATACTGATTTATATAATACTATACTTTCTTTACTAAATAAATTATTTCATTAAAGATATGTTTTGATTGGTGTTTGCATCCGGAAATCAGCTTTACCCTGGCCAACTTTTCATAGCTAAATCGCATAAATCTTGAAAATAGTAAAACTGATTAATTCTTAATGATCTCTATTCCCCACAGAATCTGAAATCCCAATTTTTCTTTTTCTCTTACACCCATAACCGTAACCTAAGATCTACTGATACCTTTCTTCTGGCAACTCCAAATCACTCAACCTCTTACCGTGCTAAATCTTTTAATGTGGTTGCCGTTGGTTTATGGAATTCTCTGCCCACTAAAATAAAATCTGCAATCAGTACCAGTGTTTAAAAAACATTTCTACGAATACTTTCTGAGTAAAGTTTAAGACTGGTAGCTTTCTTTGGTTCTAATTTAGTCTTATAGGTATACACCATAATGTCCCTCACCCCCTTGTTTCTCAGCCAAGCGCTTGCTCGATGCTCGGTTTTACTACTGAACTCGTCACTCGTACTATTTTGTTTTATTTATTTTTATATAATTATCTTCAATAATGTTCTGAATTGTTGAAATTGATAAATGTTATTGTATGTATTTTTTTTTAAATGTATCTTATCTATTGCTATTTTTTACTTTGAATATAATATCTATTTTATATATATATATATATATATATAAATTTTATTTTTAGGAGTTTATTTTTAAGTATGTTGTCTATCTATACGTGTTATATTTCCTTATTCTTAGATTAAGTTAGCACGCCTACTTTTTATTTTCTCAACCTTGCAGGTTGGCTGGTAGAAAATGCTCTAAGTATTAAGCCCGCCTATTATATATTTATATTTCTTTGTGCAATAAAGGATTTAATAAATAAATAAACTGCTTGAAAGAATATTTATAATCTTTCAGACACAAAAGATGAAAAGACAGTAAGCTTGTCGGAGCAAGTAGATTATTTCGATGATGCCCAGCGCCCTCTTTGGTTTGTCTACAGTGGAATGGGCTCTCAGTGGAGCGGTATGGCCACACAGCTCATGCGTTTTTCAATTTTTGCAGCAGCAATAGAACGGTACGTTATGAGTTTCTACATCACAATCTAGAGATAAAATACCAAGATAGTTGTGAGTTTTAACGTAACATTACTTAAGGCGGAGCGTCCCATATCTTCATTGTACATGGTACAGCATGTGCGGATATTGTAGCGGATATTAACTATTAATTCCTTCCACTAGGGGATGATCTAACCGCCAATTTTGTTTTAGTTATCACCAGGTTCTGGAGCCAAAAGGATTAAATATTATCGACATTATAACGACTTCCGAAAAGACGATCTTTGACAATATTCTACATTCATTTGTAGGCATTGCTGCTATTCAGATTGGTCTTACTGATCTTCTGAGAGTACTTGGTCTCGTCCCAGACAAAATCATAGGTAAGTAGGTAGAATCCCTCAGAACGTAGGTAACTTCAAAAACAATTCTTATATCCAGAACAAATACTTGCATTCCTATCAAAAGAGCTGCTAGAGGGAATAAACACCGCTATTTGATAGACTACAAAATTGTAGAACTGAAAGTCAAAGAGGCATGAACTGCGCATATGTCAGTACGCATCAATTTAATTCCCCAGATATCATTTTTAATATGTTGTAGGTCACAGTGTAGGTGAACTTGGATGTGCCTATGCTGATGGATGTCTGACTGCAGAGGAAATGATATTGTCAGCTTACAGTAGAGGATTGATTGGTCTCTTTAGAAACGTCATTTATCAAAGGGTCCATGGCTGCTGTTGGCTTAGGATTCCAGGAAGTAAAATTATTAATAAATTAAAACATATTTTGTTATATCATGATTACAATTCCTAAAACTTACAAGGTTTTCAGATTGTAAAACTGTGTCCGCCAAAAATCGAGGTAGCTTGCCATAACAGTGCTGATTCTTGTACCATATCAGGACCAGCTGATTCAATGCAGACATATGTCTCGGAATTGGTTAGCAAGGGCATATTTGCTAAGGAAGTCCCATGTTCCAACATAGCTTACCAATCACGTTATATAGCAACAGCTGGTGGGTAAAATACATAAAAACCAAAACATCAGTTCTTTATCATCACCACTACCTTTAAATAGTTTGATGCTAAGTCTTAAATGTGATTTTTGTTTGTATTAGGTCCTGGATTGGTGAAGTATTTGCAAGAGGTCATCAAAACACCCAAAGTGCGTAGCAGTAAATGGGTATCTACATCAGTTCCTCAAGACCAATGGGACGAAGATTCAGCCAAATATTCATCCGCTGAGTATCACACTAACAACTTACTGGTATGATGTTGCATAAACACACCCTATTTATGTTTGTACTAAATATTTATTAAAGGTACCTAAAAAACCGTATTATATGTTGTTCTAGAACCCAGTGTTATTCGAAGAAGCTAGTAAACTGATACCCAGTAATGCTGTTCTGGTAGAAATAGCACCACATGGTCTCCTTCAGGCTATTCTTAAGAGATCTTTGCCAGAAAGCTGCGTCAACATTCCATTGACAAGACGTGGACACCCAGACAGCTCTCGCATGGTTCTAGAAGCTGTGGGCAAGTCAGTACAGTTCTTATCTTAACAATAATATAACGCCAAGCTTATGTTAAGATTGCCAACTAAGAAATATTTTAATTTTTAGGTTGTACATGGAAGGTTACAATCCAAAAATCCAAGCACTCTATCCTAAAATAGAGTTACCAGTATCTACTGGTACACCTTACCTGTCTTGTCTGGTTGATTGGGCTCATAACGAGAAGTGGTACCTTTCTTTTCTTATTTACTGTTTAAATTTTATTTTAGAATTACTCTACTATTTACACTAATATTTCATTGATTTTACTTGTTGTTTAAGGCCGCTGCCGCTTTATGCCTACGCTCACAGACTAGTTGCAGCATCATGCAAGTTTCTGGTTTCAGTTCATGACGACGATCATAGTTATTTGCAAGGTCATGTTATTGGAAGTAAGTTTTATTTTTCTTCAATTCACAAACGTAATGACAATTTTATTAATTGAATTGATTCAAGCTGACACTGTGGAAATCCATTACAAAAATTATAATAGTTAGACAAATCGTTAGTACTATTATGCCAATCTATTCATAATGACCTAGAATCAATACAAATACGTGCACCTTCCTCCCGCCCGCAATTAAAAATGCCACGCAAAGAGTCAAATATTCAAAATATAGCATGGCAACAATGCAACAATGTATGGCAACAATGCTAGTTATAATTTTGAATTCAGTCTTAAAATTGCCAAATTATATATTTTTTTTCGACAGAAAAAAAGCTGTTACCATTTTCGTACGTGCTGGTCGCTGCTTGGGATACTTTAGCGATGACCTTGAAAGTCCCTAAAAAGAATTTGAATGTTATCTTTAATGATGTACAATTTTATGCACAGCCTGTGTTGTATGATCAGAAAAGTACCAAACTTGTTGTGTCTTTGCATAGAGGAAGTGGACGCTTTGAGGTAAACATATTTCTATTGTGTACCTACTTGCTATCACAAGAAAACGAATAGTATTCAAGCATGAGTTTGTATAGGGGTGCACAGATAGACACACGGACAGGGTAAAACTACAGGGACCCTTGTTGGACTTCGAAACCCTAAAAAGTGCTAGGATCAAGACCAGTTTCTTAGCAATGAATAAGGAGAAATTGGCACCTAAATTATCTTTGCATGTAAGACGATTCAAACGAATTATTTCAATTTATTTTATACAAACGATTTGACTTTGACAAAATATTTATAAAGACATATATAATGAAAATCTAAGAACTGTTTTATATAAAACTTTTGACTACTCGTACTAGTGCGGGAGTTACGAAAAAGTTATCTCAACTCTAACTTACCATTTAGATCTACAAAACAAATAACGAAGCTAGACTAATTAACCCTTACCTAAGTATTTGAGATTAATCTCAACTTGGTAACTCTATGCTTTATATCATTATTATACCTCTATCAGTGTAAACTCGTAATTGATCATCAGCATACAATGTACACTGACATTTCAATAATCTAAGCTTTTATAATCTAAGTTTTAACTTTTCTTGTTAATTTAAAATGCTTAAAAAGAACATATATTTTAATTGCTGAGAAAAACTGACAACTCGGTCTTCCTATCGTGTCACTAGTTATCAAACCAGTGTGGTGAATGGATTAAAGTGCACCTCAGTGGCTCCAAACAGGTTAGCAGACAGGACAAAGGGTTATTTTTTCCTTTTTAGTTACGCAGCCACAAACTATGTAGGCCACAGCACCGCACTGGGCGGTGCCCTTAATTTGCACGGTGCGGTATCTTTGGGACAGGACTGTTCAAATCTTATGGGTTCATCTAATTTCGGGTCTTCAAAATGCTTGTACCCTGAATCATGACAAACTTTACTTACCATTGCGCTTAACTCACTTTATTTTCAGGTTATGGATGATAACTTTATAGTTGCAGCTGGATTTATTATCAGTTATGTTAAACTCATTCTAAAATCGAAAGTGAAGGATTTAGAAGCTGAACGTTTTGGTCTCAACAGTCAAGACATTTACCAATTATTATACGAAAGAGAATACTCTTACAGGTATTATACGTTTAATAGTGGCTTAGGAACAAAAGTACGCAGATCATTAGAGGTATTTATATAACAACAATAATATTGTATCCTTACAGTGGAAAATTCCGTAGTATTCACAATGCAAACGACGACTTGACGGAAGCAAACGTAGTATAGAATGATAATTGGGTCACATTTATAGATGGTCTGCTTCAACTCAATGCCTTGAAACACCCACACGATGCTGTTTCGGAACCAAGTTATATAAGAAAAATTACTATTGATGTATCTGAACATGTTAATCATATTAATCTTATAGATGATGTAACAGCTGTTTTAAGAGCAGACGTTTCGGAAATTCATAATTATACCAGGTAAAGTAACAGAAAGTTTAGCTAGATTGCTAGATTGCTAACGGTTTTTGCAGCGCACGCTAGAATGGCTCGCAGATGGCAGATTTTTTTCCTACTAACATGACACTTATCGTTATATTTTGGACAATTCACACAATATCTTTATAAATTATAGCCTTTGTGTTATTCTGATGTTTAAGCTATACTATTGTAAAGTTTCTTTAAAATCCATTTAGTCGTTTTTGCGTGAAAGAGTAACAAACATACATACGAACTTTCTCGTTTATAATATTAGTAAGGATAGTAAGGATAAGGATTTATTAAATGAAGATTTATTTATGTGAATACTTGTTAATGTTTGGGACATGTGATTGTATACATTTTTTGTTTAAATTGATGATGTGTTATAGATCCGGTGGTGTTTTATTAGAAACTATCAAATTTCGTGACTTGCCTCCAACAACGAAAAAGCAAGTAGATCTTCAAACTTTACGATTCGTACCAAGGTTCGAGTTTAATATTGATGTAAGTAAGTCAATGTAAATACGCACTTATAATTTGGTAGATAAGTATGTCGTTAAGTTTTTACCAGAGATACTACCATAAGACTAAATTTGTATTTTAATTATATTTTAGACCTTCGCATCATTACAAATCTTTGCACAAATAGTTGCTGAAAATATTAATAAAGAAGTCATCAAGATAGTTGGAATAACTTCTCAGCATGAAGAAGCTACTATATTTAATGAGATGAAACGTGTCGCTTCAGCCAACATACCAGGAATCAAAATCGTTTATCAAACGATCTTCAAAAACACGACTCAGTTTTTTCAAAATACTCTAAAAGGAGCTGACCTTCTACTGGTTCAGAACTTATCAAGCTATAGCGAGGTAAGTTTTGATTTATATTTGGCATGCAAATACATAAAACTAACATCTGTATCGCATGTGTCTGTCACCTAGCATACACGCTTTAGTTCTAGTCAATCTACATTACAAAATTTATTCAGCTCTGTCTGGCCAAGTTGTCAGAGTAAAGAACAAAAACATCGAAAGTTAATGTGCAACGGGCTTAGGCGCTCTGTGACTACTTCTTAAAACATCTACTTGATATGGCTTCTTTTGTATGTCTTTCTCTTTTTGCGACTGTTTCTCGTTTGTCCTTGACTACTGTCGTCGCATTCTTATTATATTATTCTTATAGACTCTCCAACAAAACATAAAATTGAACATAATGAATAGGATTTTGATAAACACGGGCTTTACTCACGTATTATTTTGTCGATGGAGGAGAGAAAAAACCGACACTGATTTGATTCATCTAAAGAATCTTCATCAGGGTAAGTTTGACCCGCGGTCCGCTCGTTGCCGCTCGAGTTTACGGTTAGCACGAACCGTGAACTCGGTGCCTCCATCGACAAAAAATACCTGAGTAAAGCCCTTGTTTATCAAAATGTGTTTCTTAGCAAGTCATAAAATCTTAGTTCTTTTATTCCTAATTATTTATACATAATTAAACAGACACCGGTCCGGTCTGTTGGACGTGGAGTTTTAAAATAGTTCATAATCATAACATAAGACATATGTATGTGGTTAACTAGGTAGGTAGCCACGTAGCAAGACTTAGAGATTTTATCAAGTACTTTTTTTCCAGATTATGCAAATCCTCCAACGCTTATTCCAAAAGGACGTTTTTATAATTACCAAGGACTACCAAGGAAATTAAAACAGCTGGATCTTATAAACTTGTATCTGTTTTAACCGATCATACCACAGATACTCGTTTAGAACTAGTTCATTTTCAATCAACACTACCTGCTACAACAACATCGGTAGTTGTTCGTTCAGAGAAGGACATTCCAAGCCTAATAGCCGCCCGAAGCCAATTGTTAGCAGATAACAGTCTTATCATCTTTTCCGCTTATCCATCTTTCTCTGGTCTTAAAAGCTTAGTCAAACATTGGAGAAAAGATTCTTCGCGAAACAGAATTCACCTCATAATGATAAATGATATGAAGGATACTAAACACTTAGCTAAGATTCCTGGTGATTTGGCTTATAATATCTTGGACAACGTAAGTCTGTTAGAAAGATATTTCAATCGCATTCAATGTTCATAATTCTCGCTCATTATAAAATGTATTTTTTTCAGGGTGTTTGGGGTGGTGAATATTATTTGCCGTTAAAAGAAAATCTATAAATACACAATGAAATAACCCTACAAAGTGATATTATTAAAAATCTGGAATCGTTGAAGTGGATTCCAACGCCAAGTTTATTTAATACACCAATAGCTGATAAACGTGAAGTTATTGTGAAGGTAAGTATCATAAGCAAAAGATACGCGAAGCCAATCTTACGTTCATGACCGTATTTGACGATAAAATGGTTAAAGAAATACATTCTTAAAACTCCACCCTGAAAAAGTACAAAGGTGCCAAAGTTTATATGGAAATTTACGCAAACAAAGTTGCGTGGAATTCCACTAGTGCTAGGTTAAGTGTTTATGACGTCTCTATATTTTAGGTTCACTACGCTGGTATCAACATAAATGATGTCCTACGAGCATCGAATATAATTCCATCCAAGAACAATAAAATGGGATATGGAATGGAATTCAGTGGCGTGACAGAAAGGTTGGATTAGTGCTTTGGTATATTCAAGGAGAAAACAACGCAGCTAAACTAAATAACATTTACTTTTTTTTTTTCTAAAAAACCACTTTCAGAATGACCTGCAGTATTATAATGTATTTTGTTTGTTTTAGAGGTGAAAGAGTAATGGGTCTGATAGAGAACGGTGCAGTTCAAAGCCAAGTAATGGCGCATCCTGAATTAATGTGGCCTGTGCCTTCGTCCTGGAGCCTGGAAGACGCTGCTACAGTTCCCTTAGCTTATGTGTTTGCTTACTACTACCTTGTTATTAAGGTTAGCTTATTCGTTCATATGTATTATAATATTATATCATTATAAATAAATAAATGATGCCGGACATTCCACACAGCATCATCTAGCCCCAAAGTAAGCAGAGCTTGTGTTATGGGTGCCACATGACTGATACACTACTTACATACTTTATTTTGTAAATTCATACATATTATACATAAAAACACCCAGACTTGAGACATATACTTGCAGAACATACTTAGTCGCTATGGTGGCTCATTCACGGTTCACTCTGTGAAATTGTGGAATTCTCTCTCTCACGATATCCTCGACAGTGCTTCGCTTAGCATTTTCAAGTGAAAAGTCAAGGTCATTATCTCTCCTTGTAATTGTTTATATTATTATTTTATTTATGTATTATTTTATATTAATATATTATATGATGTAAGTATAGGTATATTTAGTGTATGTAGTTATTATTCTAGTTATTTTAGTTTATTAAATTACATTTTAAGCCTATTTTTATAGTGTACTTCTCTACTTGTTAGTTTGTATATCAATATTTTTTCATTTCTGTTTCTCTTTCTCCTTTTTGTAGGAACGCATCGTACCCACCATTCGTTTATAATATTTTCAAATCCCAAGGTTTGCTGGAAGAGAACTTTTTTTAGGGTTAAGCTCGCCTATGTACATGTCATATGATAATGTATGTTACAAAATGTGTTTAATGTGTGTACAATTTTTCTTCTTATCGTTTCACTAGTTATTTCTAACTAGTGTGGTGAAAGGATGAAATTGCGCCTCAGAGGCTCCTTTCACTCCGTGCTCCGTGCACTAAAACTTGTACAAGAAAGAGTAAAGAAGAATAATACAAATATTTGTCCCATAATAATATTGACATTATAATATTGCCACTGCTAGGGCAGTGGCCTAATCTCATGCAAGAGTGATCTACTATGTGGATCAACGCAGATGGGTGTATTGCATTTCTTTAATTTTTACAAACAGTCTGTAAACAGAGCCATGTCTAATGGCAAACATGCCACAATTTAAAACTTACGTTGTATTCTTTTTATTTTGATTTTTTAAATTCACAAAACAGATCACAATCAACTTATCGTTTTAACTAAAATTAGTTTTAATATATTTATTGATCTAGATTCGTAATCAAAAATGTGAATGTGTCAAAATTACAGTGTAACATGCATAAAAGTTATAATACCCTAAACTAAAAAGCAATTAGGTATAACAATTATTCAGTATTAGCATCGTGTTAGACTTTATAAGCGCACTGTTACTACTGATACAGTTATTAAAGACATCTAGATTATGAGAAGTAGCCAACTGGTTATAAAGACGACACATATTTGGGAGGGGACTGTGAAATGAAATATTGTTTGTGTATTTTTAAGCCAAGGGTTGCAGGATTCCGGGAGCATTATGTGTTTATGCTGACTAACGCGAGCAAACTAAGACAAACAACAGTTGAATGTAGAATTTTGTGCAGATATAAGCGGTTAACATAATCTCTTCTTGTTGATTCTGCTCTTATTTCAGGAGTTACCAGTCAAGGAGGCCAGAAAAAATGCTGTGCAAGTTCATGGTGGGGCTGGAGCACTTGGCCAAGCCGTGATATCAGTCAGTTTATCTAAAGGATTTCGAGTGTTTGCTACTATCAGCAACATGCAGAAAAAAGAGTTTCTACTCAGAATGTTTCCTGAAATAAGAGGTGAATAGAAATTTTCATAAATATGTCCATCTCATACAGACTTCGGAGACCTTGATTAGTTGTTAGTCTGGAATATTCAGTAAAGACACAAATGGACTCGTACCCACCATACGAATCCATATGTTTCTTAAAATTAGACTTTTTACACGATTTGAGAACATGATCATAAAACACCAATAAAGAGGCTTCGCATTTGTATAAATGACATTTTCCTACAATATCTTTTCCCGCTTCTCACTTTTCAGTTCTCTACCAGGCCACTCAGAAAGTAATGCGAAAAAAAGTTTTTATGTATGAAGCCCTGGCTGATTATAATGATTTAAAAATATATATTACTAACAAGTAAAAACTGCATCTTTTGGCGTTTTAATTTCTCTCCATATTAATTGAAATTGTGTTTGAGTTTCATTGAAAAATGAAAATGCGTCAGGTACACTTTCGTGTTATGATTTTTTTACAATTTTAAATGTGACCTAAAACAGGATGAGCACTTTGATCGTTTTCAAGTAGCATTTATGGATGAAGGCCCTTCAAAAGCAACCATTTATCGTTGGCATAACAAGTTTAAGCGCGGTCGTCTAACTTTAGGGGATGATGTACCTAAGAAGTGGTCGTCTTTCGACGGCTGTTAACGAGGAAAACGTGTTAGCAGTAAACATTTGAATTCAAGAAAACAGGCAAATTACGTACAGATTCAGCATATAAATTACGGGTTTACAAGATTCTACACGAACACTTTCGCGTGAGAAGGATAGTTTCGGGCTGGGATAACCTCACCAAAGCATAGAAGCCGTGTGGAATAGTGCCGTGGCATCTTTACTAATTTATAAAGAGGAAAGATTTAATTGTATGTTTGTTTGTATTGCATAGGCTCCGAAACAACTGGACCGATTTGAAACATTATTTTACCGGGAAAAATCTTCAACGCAAGCGAAGCTGTGCGCGGGTTGCTAGTGATTAATAATTTTGATGGAGGATCGACTCGACGCGTTTACGACATTGTGACAGGTGACGAATTCTAGATTTATCAATACGATCCTAAAACACAGCGTCAGTCGACAGTTTGGCTGTTTCAAACGAACCAACGAACAAGCGAACAAACACTGGGCTTCGCGAGCTACTACTTCACCACGACAATGCGCACGCGCATTTAGCGCTCAAAGCATGTGACTTCCTGGATACCGCATC
The DNA here is from genome assembly GCA_948098915.1 of Lampropteryx suffumata. Classification (NCBI taxonomy): domain Eukaryota; kingdom Metazoa; phylum Arthropoda; class Insecta; order Lepidoptera; family Geometridae; genus Lampropteryx; species Lampropteryx suffumata. The sequence continues at coordinate 5,308,433 of OX402562.1, forward strand.
AATCAAAGTCCGGGGTCACCCTGAGTGTCCCACGTAATATGGTATCTGCCTTATTGCGCAAAATAAAATTGCGTTGAAATAATTGTGCTAATCTATAAGTTAGGGGTAATGTATGTACTCTATTATGCATGGGTTTCCTGGACACCACACCAGTCAAACTCCTGGGTCATGGGATGGTACCTACTTGTATAATGGTAGATGTAATGTTTTAAATATATAAATAAATGTTTCTTCCTTCCACTCCAAAATACCTTAAGAAACGTTTTGAGTTCCTCCATCTTTCCAATCCTCGATCCTTACGTTCTTTGAAACCCTGCAGCTTAAAACTCCTGCTCATACATCTAGTTACAATGGGACTTCTTATACTTTGCTTGCTGTGTAGCTTTCGAATGAACTCCTGTCTCCATCCGATATGCTATACCTATATTTACCTATATTCAAAAACTTTGTATCACTATCTCACATAATTTTCATAGATATCTATTTAGTTCGTAAGTTTTTATGTATTTATTTTTATTTATGTGTATCTAAGTAGTGTTTAGTTAAATACATAATTTACAATTCATTTAATTATTAATTTTCATCCAAAGTTTGCCTTCCATCTATCTAAGGAGTTTGCTCTCAAGCTATGTATATGGCCGCCCATTGTATGACTTAAATACTTGTACCCTAATTAAATTGGAATATTGTGTTTTATTTTATAAGGTGTACAATAAATATATATATAGAATATATATTCTATATTATAAGTGTGAAGTTGGAGGCAAGACCAAACATTGAGTTTGATACACATGCTTGCATGCACAGATACACAGACAGTTGAAACACACAATACGTAATAGTTTTCAGTTACTGCTTAATAGAAAAACAAAACTTTTGAAATATAACGTCCGCCCACCGTAGTAAAAGACATTTTTACAACTGATTGTAAGAAATTATAAAACTGGATGTTCAGAGTGCAATGTGTGTTGAGAGGTATCATTTATTGTTTCTCAGCGAAGCCTATAATATGAGTTATATTGATAAACGCTCCATTCTACAAACAGTCCTAAGTCATAGATAGACGAAAGTGTGCAGAGAATGTCTGAGGTATTGTGAGACGATTGATAGTAGTAGAATTAGTTCAATCTGTAAATACCTTTTTTTTTTGTTTTTTTTAAGTATTTTATTATTAATTATTTGGTAAAAATATTTTATTGTGTTAAATTTTTCTGTTAAACTGTTATTTCATAGCGCTTTGGTGTACCTACTGTAATGCTATGATCTTATTGTGTAAATAAATAAATAAATAAATAATAAATAAATATTTTTTTTTTTATAAATTTTAATAAATTTTTGAATATGGTGTAACATAAAATATAATTTTCTAAAAAAGGTGTGCGCTCTTTGCTTACAATGTACCTAACAAAATTTTGCTTCATCTGAATAGTATGTAGATGTGATGATTTGATGTCTAAATCTTTCTGGACGTGAATTGCACTATTGGTGAAAATTAGTAAATGTTGCCATGTTCGTATTTTTAAAATGCCTTTATTTTGTAAATTAGCAGAATCATCTTCATAAAAATCTTATCTTTTTCAGAGGAGGACATTGGAAACTCGAGAGACATATCTTTTGCAGACATGGTTTTAAATAGGACCGGCGGCAAGGGATGCACTATTATCATTTGCTGTCTCAAGGGGGAACTAAAAAATGTAAGTGACGAAACAATAAAACATCGTTTTTTATTTGGCAGTTTAAGTGGACGAACTTACTAAGGTAAATTGGCTAGTCTATAGGTTAATGCTGAAAATAAATAATTCGTCAAACAAGTTATTTGCCGGCAGAAATATTAATATGCAAAACTACATGTGAGGAAGATGGATGTGTAACATGTCTAGTTTTCATCAGCATTGACAGATCCTGTTCCTATTTTTTTAGATTACCTTAAAATGCTGCGCAGACTTCGGATCGGTCTACGATACGGTGCAGATTCTTTACAAAGAAACCTTTGATTATGGATTGAGTAATTTATTCAGGGATAGGTGCTACATGCCTGTTGATATTTCGTCCATTTTCCTAAACCTGAAAGCTGAAGAAGTCATGGTTCGTATTAGTGGCTTTACATGCACATGTCTATTCTAACGAGTAACTAGTCTATTCTATTCAAAGTTCGACCATAATCAATTAATAATTAATGTATTTTTTATGCATAATATAAGAAAAATATTAGCTTTCAGCACTCCTTCTCTATGAATACTATAGGTGTACAAAATTTCATACTCCTCCGTCCGCGCAATTTTCGTAAAAAGGGGTACAGCATTTTTGTTTCACGTTTAATATATATATCAAAATTAAACTTAATTACTGATTTATTTCTGCTTAGCTAGCCTAAATACTATCAAGCATCAATATACAAGCCCACTTAGAGTGTTTCTTAATGTGTTTTCTGTGCGAATCTCTTTATATATAAAAGCTGTTACAAAACTTAAATTACAAACTGGTTGGTACAACTACTTTTGTATAAGTCAGTGGCCAACTTTGAAGACCGAGTTAAAAGGGCGCCCGAATACCTCCGTAATGGCCTTGAATCTTTTGCAAAGCCGGGACTGACGTCCATCTAAAAAATAAAATGGCCCTGGTGAGGCATTACCTCTAAAGTGGCATTTTCATTTGAGCGCACAAGGTAGCTTAACAGAACTGACAAAACGTAGGTTTGTCGATAAACCGTTCAAGCTTTACTTGAGTCATTGGTGAGTACTATGTAATTCATTGATTGATCACATTTTTTTTAATAGCGACTTCAAGTGTTGGTGAGTGACGGTATTGCTAGTGGGGCTGTGCGTCCTCTATCGCGAGTGACATATAAGCCACAAGACGTGTCGCGGGCTTTCCGCCTACTATCAACCAGCCGTCACCGAGGACGTGTGCTGATACGTCTTCCAGATCAACAGCTACTAGCTCAAAAAAGGTTGCATTCAACCTTGCATACAATTTTTGGTATTTTAGGTACTTCTTGATGTTCAGTAATGGTGATGACTCTGGACAGTTTATATCAATGAAAAGAGCAAAAGATGGCCTACCAGCTACGCTTGTCAACCTGTCACTGCTAGATACTGTAAGTTATTCAAATATTTGCTTATAATCATAAGGAGTATTTACCAAACAGTAGTAGTTACCAAAACAGTGAAAACTGCACTACATAAACTAGATTCGTACCTGCTGCGATCAGATGATTAAGGCCTACACACAATAATAAATCTAAGTTCTAATGTATAATAATAATGTCATAATGTACGCCTTCAGACTCCATCATCTGATGAGGTTGTGTAGGTTAGTAAGTAGTTCAATCAAATATATTTTAGATATTTTAAATGATTGATCGATCGACTGGCGAATTGACGCACATTTAAATGTATTTGTGATTGTTCTATGAAACATAAATTTAAATCAAGCCGTTGGTTGACTTTGATTTATCCGGGTATCTTTGGGGTGTCAAATAAATTATTGTTCGTTTTTTCCAGTTTAATGATGAAGATGGTTTAACATGGTATAGAGGAATAAAAGAAGGATCAGAGCTAGCATTGCTTCGTTCGCATCCCGTACTTTTTACTCAGTTGAAACATCTGCCTAGAGAATCGTTGGTTCAACAGATCGCAACGCTGACTGGTACTCGAATATTTATTAAATGATCTAACATTTTAACTCTGATTTTTTTTTACTTTTAAAGATATTTAAATGAATTGCAGATATAACCATTTCGGATGATACTAGCAACAGATCAACACTCGGCGGTTTAGGGATTCCTATAGAAAGCTCACAAACTATATCATCATTCTTAAGACATAAGTATAGTATTTTCTTTGAAGAAGTGGATATACCCATGTTTTCTTTAGAAAGGTAACTTGCAATAAATATTCACCTAAAATATTTACTTAGTAAAAATTTGCTCCTTTTGTTTTCAACTGGCTTAATTATTTGCAGGATAAAACAAATTGAATTGAAGTTTAGTGAGCCTGAATTTGAAGACTACAGAGGATTAGGAACATTATTTTCCTTTGTTGATCCTGATGAACTTTTGGCTACAACTGAAATGATCATGATGCCTACACTGACCAACAACTCTGATATGGTAAGCTACTATTAAATTAACTTTGATTAATATCGTCATATAACGTGCTAATGCCGCCAGCGTCTTGGAAACGCTGCCCTCTGGTGGAGATCTGAATCAGTTGAGCTATCTATACATCGTTTTAAATGATCCTTAGATAGCTAAACTATTTCACAAGTATTTTATATTATTGTATATTATTCTGTACATTTTTGTAAATAAATGCAAGTTACGTTTAGGAGTTCGTATCTCTAGGAAATAAATTGATCAAGTGTAAGTTTTAGATCCGTTTGAAAGATCTAATAAAAAAGATCTAATAATAATAATAAGATCTAATAATACTAATGTTTGATTACTTTATTCACAGAGGGATGAAGAGTTTGGGAACGAGACCTTTTTATGCAAAGTGCCAGGATTGGAAGGGCATCACAAGAGGTTTGGCACCCTCTGTGAGCAACTGAAGCTGCCTGCTCTGGTGCTGCAGCCAGGATTGGATCATTTACAAGAAACTGTTGAAGAACTCGCCCTAAGATACTCCAAGATACTTATAATCAAAATGTCTTAAAAATTATTTCCATTATAACTATGGCGTATGTCATACTTACCTATTGTTATTTTAACAGGTTATTATGAAAAGAGCAAGTACCAATAATAGTTTTAATATCTTGGGCTACGAAACTGGAGTCATAGTCGCTTTGGAGTTAGTTGCAATTTTAGAGCGACATGGTAAGCATACCTCAAAACAATACAACTTACGTGACCAAAACAACAGTATGATTTAAAATAAACGTTTAGTTCCACTTAAAGGTACATAGGTAATATAGTGGCTCTGTGAGTTGTAGACCTCGCGAGTCTGTCTTTGCATAGCTTGTTAATATGGTCGCTATCGCCGTTATGTCAAAAGCTTCTTAAATGCATTCAAGTTTTTATTATAATTATGTATATTATTAAATTGCATGGTGCGGCAGTCTCATTTTACTATCGATGTCAAAGTAACCAAATATGAGAGATATAAGTAACCAAAAACCAAAAACCATAGTTATATTCCGAAAGCTGGTGAAATTTGTTTTTTTTTTATTATTTTACACCCCCTACCACGAAGGGGTCGGCCCTTGAAGTTTATCGAATAAAAAAGTTGTTCGAACAAAAATGTTGTGTCATAAAAAGGGTAACAAAAAAGTTTAGTGACAATTTTTAACATATTTCGAAATAACTGAAATATAACTTGTTTTACGTTTTCAACCCTCATATCTCCGCGATTTTGAAAAATATCCAAAACTTAATCGACAAAAAAAATGTATATAGTAAATAAAACCTGCTCACAAAATTTCACGAGAATCGTTTGAGAAATGCGACCTGTAGAGGGGAATATCCGGACAGACGCCGGCCGGGCAGACATACATAAGCATTTTTGCCTAAACTGAATAGGAGAGACTCGCTCGCGCTTTGCGCTCGCTTGGTCAATAATTAGTTCTGTTATTTGGTGTCTGGTGTTTTAAGGGGCTCTATTGTTTTTATACAGATCAAACCGGTACAATATTCTGCATAGGTGATGGACCAGAGGAAACCAAGTCACTGATGAAAGAGCAACTACTCGAATTTAATAATGAAGAGGCGTTGCAAATAGGCCTGGTGAAGCACATGTTTACCCTAATGGCAGGAAAAAGTGCATGGACCATGAAGAATGTTGAAGGAGCCACATGGAGGCAGCGTGTGGACACCTGCGTACGGACGCTGCTTGGCCACGTCTCGCACTCGGCGCAATACGCACGCACGCTTATAGAGGCGGCTTATGCAAGAATTATTATAACAATCAATTGTCAAACAAACCATAAATCATTGAAATCTAATATTCCTCTACTTAGAGCACTAAGCTCTTATTCTGCGTCGACTATACCTTGTTCGCTACAGCGCTATTCACAACAGCCAATCAGTATCTACAACCTGACCACACCACCTAGCGCATGCAACTAATGACATGCGCTGTGCAGCCTTCATCAACAAACACCTTTCTAAAAAAATTCTAGACGCATATGCTAGTAAAAATCTTTGTGAATCGTATCTCTTAAATGCCGACACGTTTATGACAAGCTCAGAATCGAATAAAATTTAATGAAGGTAAAAATATTTAATAACTATGAAACCCGACTTCAAAATTAAAAGCTATAAATACCAATTTATTAAAGCAATAGGTATATACAAAAATTAGGGTGTGCTGTATTTAATTTTTTAAAAGTAGGGATCGCTACGAAAATAGCAACAGTGTAAAGCCAAGGTATCAAAAAACTGCCCATAAAAATCATTATTTGGTGTGCGTTTTGAAAACTAGTGACTATATGTTTATGAAACTCATCATTACCTAAAAAAAAAGTTAAGTCACAAAAAATATTTTTTGCTAACATAAGATAATCAATATACGGGTCGAAGATTAGTTTATCATGTTTATCCTTATTCAACAAAATAGTTGCATACTGAAATCTGAATGAAATTTTTCTCTTAATGATAAGACCGCTCATAGTGCCTTGGCATTTAGTTTTTTTCTAGTTCTAGTTGTTTACTGTGTGGTTTGCAATAAAGTGTTTTCTAACTATATTTATTTTTCTTGTTTCTCTGTTTGGTTGTTTTCTGGTTCTAAACCTGATAAAATTTGATTAAGCCTTACTAGCCGTGCTAATTTTCCTGATAATTTCAGCATAGCATACCCTAAAGCCGCAAAGTTTTTATTTTATAACCTTATATACAAATACGTAACCATAAACATTTTCATTTCGATAATATCAAAAGTCTACGAGCTAGAGCTCTAATTGATGGAGGACAGGTAGAAAAACAGATAGACAGCCGGAGATAGCAAAACTATGAGGGTTCCTTGCTGGTCTTGAAAACCGTCATTACTCTCGTTTTGTTATTTACAGCCCTGTTCTCTATCATTATTACCGTATTAGATTTTCTTAGGAGTGCATTGGTAAATAGATCGCAGACCATTGTGACGAAACCGCTTTATACAGCGACCTTTAGAAGCCCAGGTGTCTCCACAAGAATTCTATGAAAGGTGCCAGAATTTATTAAGCACCATAATGACCCTTTAAGATCCAGGATACGCTGTATGCGTCCTGAGTCGATGGAAAAAGCTCTAAAGTTCGTACAGGAAGAGGAAGAGGAAGACGCTTTATATGCAAGAGCTTAATAGAGGCACATCTAGTAGAAAGGATTGGCAGCAGCCGTTCTTGAGCGCACCGAGGTTTAATCTCCCTCTCAATAACAAAGTTTTTATTTTATAACGTTTATAAAATGTGAGCCGAATGCGGCGGTTCTGAAGACGCTGAGGTTTGTTAAGATGGACTTCGGATGGATCAAGATGGCTAGCGTCTGCATGATCTGGTATTGGATGGAGCAGGAATTGTGCTGGCATAACTTTGGTAACGGTTGGCGGAAAATTACGAAGTCTTCGTGAAGACGCGGATGATGTTTTTCGACTAATTTCAGTAGTCCACGGCTGCCATGTAATCGATAGTTACATCATAAATAAATATTGGTAGGTAATTGTATTTTTGTGAAATGGTTGGCATATTATAATATGAATGTATGTACTCGTAAATTAAAAAGCTAAGCGTGAGGGCACGCTAGCTAAAAAGGAGCACTAATGATCTCCTAAAATATCTGCTGATTTTTTTTTAGCAATTTATATAGATAAGGAGAAAAAAGGGAAGATGGCGAGAGAACGGACAGAGACTGCCGTCGGGATCGATTGGAGATGTTGATTAATATGGAATGCATGGAATGCTGATTGTTACATGGAAATAAACAGTTAAAGTGATTGTACATCTGTTTTTGGATTTGGATTATCTGCAAAATACCTGCAAAAATCAGTACTCCCGTTTTGTTATATACAGCCCTGTTCTCTATCATTATTGCTGTATTTGATTTTCTTGGGAGTGCATTAGTAAATAATTTCGCAGACCATCGTGACGAAACCGCTTTATACAGCGACCTATCTTTAGAAACTCAGGGGTCGGGGACTCCACAAGAATTCTATGTAAGGTGCCAGAATTTATTTAGCACCATAATGACTTACGTTTTGCTACACAAATCAGTAGCTACAACTTTCCAAGCGAAACGTAATCTTTACCAAAAGTTACCCTTGCAGGCTTCTTTACGAGGTCTGAAGGATCCTTTAAGATCCAGGATACGCTGTATGTGTCCTGAGTCGATGGAAAAAGCTCTAGAGTTTGTGCAGGAAGAGGAAGAGGAAGACGCTTTATATGTAAGAGCGTAATAGAGGTACATCTAGTAGAGAGGATTGGCAGCAGCCGTTCGCGAGCGCACCGAGGTTTAATCTCCCTCTCAATAACTTTGTGCCTCGACTGACCAATGGACTTGGACAAATGAGACAACCCATTTTTAGTTTACCTGGTCCATCAAGGCCGAACCCCATGCAAGTTCAACCAAATCAGAGCTGGAAGCCTAACCCCGCGCCTCATCAGATGTTTCGTGCCCCTCCACATAATTATAACCCACAAAGTAACGTTTTTGGCATGTCATACAGACCTCAGCCACAGAAACCGAGCAATTTTGGCTATGCCCCGCGTCCTACCCCCATGAGTGGCGTTAGTCATTTCGCGGAAAGACGTTTACCTCAGACAGTACATGACTGGCGAACACACAGGAATCCACCCCCGAGTAACTATTTCAAGACTCGCGCGAAATTAACTTGAATGAGTTAGACGACTATGACAATTATGATTACAGCTACGATTATGAAAAATACTCCGAGTGCTACAAAGATTATTACGCGTACGAACAGTACCCTGAGTATTGCGTGAATGATCAATACGCAGCCGCCCCTATCTATCTCCAGCTACTCTGAACCACTGGTAGGAGAGGCCGGGCTTAAGCCCCCGAACAAAAAGCTGAAAATTTTCGGATAGAGTCGAGTTCAGAAATGCCAAAATAGAAGTTAATTTCCATATTCATAGCCTATTAGGTTATATTCAGATCGCGAGCCCCCTTTAAAGTTTTTAATCGATACAAGAGCCAACCAGTCCTTTATTAGTCCCGATGTTGTAGGAAAATATTTCCGTCATATACCGTTGAAATACGATCAATTTGAGGTAACGAACGACTATTCCATTACGTTGTCATGTTTTCAAAACCAGCTAAGTGCGAGTCAGACTCGCGCCCAGAGGGTTTCATACAAACCTGTAGGTATATAAGTAAAAGTTCACCCGCTTACACCGCCAAAGTGTAATAAAGGTAATCAGACCTAAGTACTTGATATGCGTTTTAACTTGATATCTCTATGCGTTCATTAGGGAAAGGGTAATAAGATTATAATTATTAAAAAAAAATGGGACGTAACTAAAAATTTTAGTTTTTCGGAAGTTTTCCTTTATATTTGCTATAAAACATTGCTTCATGCCAAATTTCAAGATTCTAGGTCGACTGGAAGTACCCTTTTGGTTTTGATTCCCTTGCGAGTAGTTGCGAGTTTGAAAATATGCGGCTTTAATGGCTGTTTCTTTTGATTGCGTTGACATAGAAGTTTGATTTTACAGCCTAAAGGTATTATAGACCTGAGTATTTGATATGAATTTAAATTTAATACTTCTACGCGTTCATGAGGAAAGGGTTAGTAAGTTTAAAATTATTAAAAAGATTTTTATTATATGATGTGACTAAAAATTTACGGTTTTCGCAATTTTTCCTTTATCTGTGCTATAAGACGTTGCTGCGTACCAAATTTTAAGATTCTGAGCTCACGGGAACCATGGGAGAATTTATTGTAGTGCCCTTATTCATAAACTCTTTACTTCACTATCACTTTATTAAGGTGCAGTCTGTCCTTAAACTACAAATGTAAATGTTTGAAGGTTGCAAGAAAATATATGCATCTTTTAATTAGTTATGTTATACAGCATTTATTAATAAGGGAGTTAGTATTAAGAATTTCAAGCACAATTTTATTATACCTAGTTAGGGGCACCTAGTAAACAAGATATTACAGTCCACTTGCAACTGTTAATGTGACCCCAACATAGAATACTCAAGTCATAATTATTAACTGTGATTTAGTAGGTTACATCCCTCATAGCCTGTTAACTTTTCAGCATAGTTCAATTATTGAACGGGCAGAAGTTGTTCTTTGTTTTTCAACTTATCCTTATTCAATTATTTAAAGCATTGACTCACTTTGAGAGGGCGGATTGTTTAGATTATCACTAATAATCAATAGGAAAAGATTCCTCAATTCATACCGAGATGTTGCCCTTAAATTTGTCCGTTTGCTAGAACAACTATAGTTGCGTTTTGGGCCGATCATAAGTAGAACCTCTGATTCCTCAATAACTTGAAAGTTTTCTGTACAATACCTACCGCGTTTTAAGTATGCCAAGACAGAGTTTGAATTGATGATGAAAGAAGAGACTGCTCGCTGCTCTAGTTGACCATGGGCATCAGCACTTGGCTTGGTGCCGAAGAAGGACCAGACCTGGAGGCCCTGTGGTGATTACCGCGCTCTCAACGCGCGGACTGTCCCGGATAGATACCCGGTACGTCATTTTGAAGACTTTTCTCAGCACTTGAACGATCGCACTATTTTTTCTGTCATTGACTTGGTCAAAGCTTGTCAGCAGATTCCAGATTCCAGTCAATACAGACGACGTGGAGAAAACTGCGATCACTACACCATTTGGTTTATTTAAGTCTCCATTCATGTCATTTGGGCTTTTTTCGGCCAGCCCCAGGTAACATTCCTTGATCATTCTGTCTCTGGAGAAAGAGTTTGCCCCTTGGATGAGAAGGTACAGGTTATCCAGAAGTTCCCTCCGCCTCAGACTGTCAAAGCCCTGAAATGATTTCTGTGAATAATAAATTTCTACCAACGTTTTTTGAAAAATGCAGGTGACCCCTCAACAATCTTCTGGTCGGTAGCTACATGAAAGGTTCTAAAGCCCATAACCTGGACTCGTGGTCTACTTGAAACATTTAACCTTTGCAAAAAGAGACTCTCGGATGCAGTGATGCTAGTCCATCCAGTTTCAGAAGCAAAATTGGCACTAGTTACTGACGCGTCCAAGGTTTCTTTAGAAGCTGTTCTCCAACAAAATGTAGAAGTTGTCTGGCAATCCTTGGCTTTCTTCTCGAAGAACCCTGCACAGCCTGAGCCATCCCAGCGTCTAAGCATCCTAGCTTCCATCAGACTAGTGAATGAACGTTTTATTTAGCCAGGTCTCGAAGGATATACGAGTATGGGCAGAGAGTGTATGTTGGGGCCACATTAACATTTGCAAGTGGACTGTAAGGCCTATCTTGTTTACTAGGTGCCCCTAACTAGGTATAATAAAATTGTGTATGAAATTATTAATACTAACTCTAATACTAACTCCCTTATTCATATATGCTGTATAAAATAACTAATTAAGAGATACAAATATTTTATTGCAACCTTCAAAGATTTACATTTGAAGTTTAAGGTCAGACTTAGTAGAATCAGTTATAGAATCTACCTTAATATTTGTCTAATTTTGCTGTAGGTCCATGGAGATACTGGTGACCCCTACAGTGGCAGACACAGGCTGTCCAATGCCTGTACTGATATTGAAATAGAAAACGCAATGCACCCGATGCAAGCATGAAAGATCTTAATTATTATTATGGTACCTAGTTATAAACATTAAACATTTCTATACCTCACCCAAAATACTCGTATATATAATAAAAAAAAAGAGTGCGTCTCGGGACGCCCGACAGATGTAATAATTTAAGCTAATGTAACTAGCGCTGTGGGTTAGAGCCTATTCAGATGGAGCGTTTCAGATGGAACATTCGCGCGTTCTCCAGATACTAGAGCTATATACATCGCGTCCAGATGCCTACGCGCGTTTCCTAACTCGCGCGTAAAACGCTCCATCTGGACCGGCTCTTAGAGTAGAGAGAGGAGGAGCCTGCCTAACGCTGCCGTATGCGAGAGAGGCGCCGTAACGCGTTACGTAACGAAGCGGTTTACCCCTTTACATAAGAAGTTATCACTTCAACAAATGTATATATATATATATATATATACATAAATACTTATGTAGTATATATATATATATATATCTATTACGTATAAAACAAGCTCTGCTTACTTTAGGGCTAAATGACGATGTGTTATATATCTGGAGTAATTTTTGAATTTTATATTAATTAAATCTGCTTACTAACATACCAATTCGCAAAACAATGCAGTGTCTCCGTGACAAGACCTCTAGAGTATTTGGACCCAGTCTAAAATTTAGCCCACGTAGGATTCAGACATCATCTCTTATGAAGGTTGGATACATGTTGGACCCAATAGTGTATGTTGGTGTCTACAGCTCAAGTACCTACATAAGTTACCTCAGCGTATGCGGAAACAAAAGAACATGAATATTATTTTAATATTTATAAGTGCAAATAGTCTGGAACGCTTTTCGGTCTATTGTTTGTAAATATTTTATTTAGCCTTTAACATTAGGCAAATAGTATGTACTAGGCACATGATTATAAACAGGGGCATAGCGCGGAGCTGCAGGCATAGTTATTAATGAGTTCTATGTTAGACCAGGGTGTGTGTTAAGTGTTTCGGATCCGATTTACCTAGAGGTAATAAAAAAAATAACCAGACATAAAGGAAATAAGGGAAGCCAGGCTTGAAATTCAATCAACTAAAACTATTTTTATATTAATATCACAAAGACTACTTTGAATCGTTTTTTTATATGCTAGTGAATTTAGGTGTTGGTTCCTCTTAACCCCAGTTCAAGAAGAATCCTGCAAGAAACTCATCTGGTTTTAACACTTCTTTTGCGTTCTAACAAAGCTTCTTGATAATAGTGTTACGGATGCCGAGTTGAGTTGGAGCAGGTTCATTCTAAGCTCCATCGTTATCTGAATTATCTGTTTTTTTATTAGAATCTAAATAATTTGTTATATTATAATATGAAAGTTTATAAATTATTACGTTTTTAAATTTTCCAATCCACAAATCTAGTACGTCGCTTGAGACCTTGTTATAGAAGCGTTGCCCTATAAAATAGTTACCTACTTTAGCGAGCTTGGCTGTAGAAACAGCGAGTTTATTTCTATTTCTAGTAAAAATTATAATTATAGCTATTTTTTTTTAATTGAATAGTTTTGTAGAGATACATTTGATTTTCATTTATATGACGGCAAGGCACAGCCATCATATTTATTTCCTTAAACTTATTTCTTAGTGTTTCTCCATGTCATAAATTGCATGAACAGCCCTCTTCTGCAACACAAATATATGTGTTAATATCTGCAGCACTCTCCCACAATAGAATGCTGTAAGATACAATGCTATGAAAGTAGCGGAAGTAAACGAGCTCAGCGGTATCTATGTACGTACGTCGGTAAAGTGACGGATATTTTTGACAACGTATGCCGCAGAGCTGAGTCTCTTTTACAATTTATCTATGTGTGAGTACCATTGAAGCTTATTATCACAATTACGACTCACATTTAGCTTATATTAGTTTTTCAATAACTTCTTTTTCAAATGTAACTGTGTGCACAATTCCTTCAGTTTTTTGATGCTTGGTAATAAGTATTCTCCTCCTGGCATTGTATGGCTTATTATTGTGAACGTATAATAACACAAGTTCTCTAAGTAGAAGTAAACACTTGTTGAGGTTAGGAGTTTAAAAATGATTTTTTAATACGTAATTTACCTATAATTGAACAATGGGAATGTAAATTGTATATCAGCTACTTCTATAGTGTTCTGTTATAATTATAAGGCATCATTCTAAGTAGCTGATGTTCTAGCAATTTTAATTCTGCAAACAGGGCGTTTCTTACCATTTACAAAATAAAACTACGAGAGTATATGAGAAAAATATTCAAATTAGCTAATATTCTCATAACTCATAATTGTACATCCATAAGTTTCGACTAAAAAGTCAATAGATCCTTTAATTTAAGTGTAAACTTCATAAAACGACAACTTAACTGCATCTAAAAAAAATAAAGCTTATGTATATGGTATGTTGTGTAACACCCGATTATGTGATCATTATTATCACCTCCGGGTAAAAATGATGGTATCGCAAAAGAGCTCTATTAGACTACGGAAAAGTGGGGGCTCTTCTAATATAGGTTATTTTTTATATATCAGAAAAGACGCCACTCCAAAAAATATACTACTTTATTGAAAACAATATTTTAAGTCCCCCCTACATTTAACGTAGGTACAGATATTTGATATATATTGGAAGTACTTAAAATGAGATTGACTTATATGCTGAATTATAAACCTTAACAAAAGTTACAAATGCTTCATACTGACTGGCCTGTTAGCTCAGTTGGTAGTAGCTCTGCCGTCTGCGCCGTAGGTTAGGGGTTTAATTTCCTCCCAGGATCAGCATTTTGTGATGAACACAAGTGTTTGTTCTGTGTCTAGGTATTATAATGTATCATATGTATGAATTTCAAAATATTTAAGTATTCTATCAGTCATCTGGTCATCATAATACAAGCTATGCTTAGTTTGGGGCCAGATGGTGTTGTGTGCATTGTCTAACAATATTTATTTATTTTATTTATTTACCTATACTAAAATACTTTTTTTGGCTAACTACATGGTAGTAAAATGGTTTGAGCCCTGACCTAGTAATTCTTATCCTTATTGATTGTGGAAGCCTTCACTATGCGTGGCAACATGCTCTTGCCACATTGTCGCGTAAGGTGAAAAAGGTAAGAAAAAATGGAGAGAATAAGAAAGAAAAACAATAAATAGTTCAAAAAAGTGTATTCGAAGTCAGTCAGGGTCGGATAGTTCAAGCCAAAGTCATGTTTTAGTCCGTTCAGTTTGGGAAATACCGCACTCTCCTTTGGCATTCTCGTCGACGGCCTTCTGCCGTGTCTCCCAGGCAGCGTCCTAGAACAAGCGCACGTTAGCAGGAAGAGCAGTGCTAATCCCGGTCTTCCCGTCTTCAGCGTTCAGTCTCCCGTCTTCTAGCAGCTAGGTTTAGGCACTTTAAGCTACGGGGTGTTCCTGGAATCGCAATACTCAGGTATTACGATCACGCAACGAAAGGTGTTTCAGAAGAAAGCCTAGGGATCACACAGTACTCCGCACTACAATTCAGACTAAAATAACTCCTAAGGTGAAAAAAAATAAAGGTGGCGTTTAACATTAGCTAGCACAGCAATTAGAATAAGGTCAGATGAGAATAAGGTCTAGGTTCAATAAAAACTTAAAACACAGCTTACCCAGTATTGGGAACACAGTTGGCACTGAATATAGATTGAAAGTTACAATTAATGTATAACGTAACGGTTATTGCGCGGAAAAGTGGCGTTTGAGCTCGGGTAGACACCTCAATACGAATGAAACTCGTCGTATGTCGAACCAGTTTCGAGCTGTGAATTAGCTAATTAGTCCATTAAAATGTTACATTTTTTAGGCCTTAGTGTGCATTTGTCAGAGGACGCAATTTTATTTTTTTAATGTGTAGGGGGGGTCAGTAGAAGCTTAAGTTCAAGTTTGTGGGGTCGGCACCCTTGTCCCCCGGCCGCCATCTTGGAAAAGGGGGTGCAAAGGGTTTTCGCGCTGTATCTCGTAAACTAGTTACCTTACAGAAAATTTAATCAAACATAAAATGTAGCAAATTAAATTTCCTACAATTTTATTTCTATTACTTTTTATCGTCAAGTGACCAACAAAAAAGTTATAAACAAAAATAAATGAAAATTTTGTTTGTTTGTTCTAGGTTTTACAGCGCTCCAAACTTAAACGGATTCTCGAATGCTCATAGGGATGCAATAAAAACTAAAAATTAGGCTTACTTTTCTATCTATATTTTTTTTATTCATACAATTTATTATGATCTTAACATTCCTATGCTATTATTGAACTATGTTTGACCCTTTTACCCACCACCTATGAGGTATAACATGGGCAAAGTCAAATTTATAAAAATTTAATGCATTTTTTAATGCATTTTTTGTCACTGTCTTAGCAAATCGTTTGTATCGCAGAGTGTCTAGAGTATCGTCTTTATTTCCGCCATATAAAAAGACGAAAAAACGTTCGCCAACAACACTGAGTAACGATGACTCGACTTTCTCACTCATAAATAATTTAGTTCCACTTGCTAACTCTGGATGCTTCTGCAAAATTTTTATAAATTTGACTTTGCCCATGTTATACCTCATAGGTGGTGGGTAAAAGGGTCAAACATAGTTCAATAATAGCATAGGAATGTTAAGATCATAATAAATTGTATGAATAAAAAAAATATAGATAGAAAAGTAAGCCTAATTTTTAGTTTTTATTGCATCCCTATGAGCATTCGAGAATCCGTTTAAGTTTGGAGCGCTGTAAAACCTAGAACAAACAAACAAAATTTTCATTTATTTTTGTTTATAACTTTTTTGTTGGTCACTTGACGATAAAAAGTAATAGAAATAAAATTGTAGGAAATTTAATTTGCTACATTTTATGTTTGATTAAATTTTCTGTAAGGTAACTAGTTTACGAGATACAGCGCGAAAACCCTTTGCACCCCCTTTTCCAAGATGGCGGCCGGGGGACAAGGGTGCCGACCCCACAAACTTGAACTTAAGCTTCTACTGACCCCCCCTACACATTAAAAAAATAAAATTGCGTCCTCTGACAAATGCATACCCAAATGTAACTTTTCAATGGACTAAATAGTAATGCCGCCCGTGTGAGTTTGTCTGTTCCTAAATAAGTTCTGTTACAACATATATACATATATTACCTTTAGAGGAACGGAACACTAAAAACTATATTTTTGCAGGTTAAACTCGACACCACAATGACTTCAACTCCGCAATGCGACGACCCTACGCTCACCGAGATACTACCCCCTAGTGACGGGAACCAGGTTGTCATCTCGGGTATGTCTGGCCTTTACCCGAAGTCCAGATACGTGCGGGATCTTGAGAACATTCTTTATAATAAGGTGCGTACGTTACAAAACTGATTAGCATGTAAATTAACCAACTATCCGAAACGATGTTGATGGCATAGCATGCATATCGTTTGATGGAGTTCCACATAATTTAATTGGTGGTACAGAGGACGTACTTTTTCCCCTGACCTGAAAGACCAAACACTTACTTTTGTCACATTATACTTTAAGCTGTGCCTAAGAACATAGCTCTCACAGACAGTCAACAGCCCCCTTATACCACAAACCGATGCACTCAGCAACACCATTTCATCTGCGTTACTAATATAGTTGACACAAACTTTATCAATATGACAGCCGGCATAGTTGCTACTAAGCTCACATAGAAGAGCATTAACGTACAGGTTGAAGAGCTTCGGAAGGTTCAACCCCCCTTGCCTCACCCCACTTTACAGCAACGGTTCCGAATAGACTCCCGTCCATCTCACTACGTTGACCTGATTTTTGTACCAACATTTAAAAATGTTGTTCAACTCTGATGGCAGCAGTGTTTTTAACTTAGTATGTCCTAGTTAACCAATTTAAATGATTTTGAGAGGTCAAGGAAACAAGCATGAATGGGAGTGTTATGGTCAGTGTAGTACTTGACGGACTGCTTTAAACTTAATTAGAAAATCTCTAGAAAAACCAGGTCTAAAGCCGAATTTATTGTCATGTAATTTCAGATAATGGTCTAATTAAGCGTTAAGCAAATCGTCAAGCACCTTTACAATAATAGTTGCCAGAGGTCTGTAATTAGACTTGTCACTTATATCTCAAGTTTTGTTTTCACAATAATATACCACGGTATTCATCATAGCAGGCGGTATATATGAGTGTCCTGAACATAGTCGATAGTCGATATCGATATGCGAAAACTATTAATCGGTCTTTAGTTATCTATTTAGTTCATAGTTATAGTATTAAGAGACTGTTTGTTTTCCTAAGAAAATAAAATAAAATAAATAAATAGTGCATAGAACGTCGCGAGTACTCGGTTAATAAGGGCCTGCATGTTTAAAGTGCTTGATGCTGAGTCCATCGTGTCCTGGAGACTTACCATGCGACAACGATTTTACAGCAGATTTTAGAATCCCTGACAACCACAACACTCAGTGCTTGGCCAGACTGCAAACGCGGGCGCGGGGCGGGCGCGGTGCGACAAACTCAAACTTAGGAACTTCATTTAAGCGTCCATAGTGGGCACGCGGGTGCGGGGCGAACGCGGGAAGTGGCGTGGGCTGATTGGCGCGAGAAGCGAGCGGGCAACTCACGCCATAGTTCGTTCATACAAGTGGCCGTAATGAAAGCGCGGGCGTCAAGCGACAACCCACGCAGGAGCGGGGATATCAAACTAGTTCGAGCAAACCGCGCGCGTTCTTGTGATGGCGTCTTCACAAATTAATGTAGAAGAATTAATAAGTGCTATTCAAGCACGACCTGCACTGTGGATGTCGAAACAACGTCAATACAAAAGCATATAAGTTAATTTAAGATTGTAGAATTTTATTTAAAAATCAAAAAACATTGGAGGTTGCTCTTGCAATTTTTCATTTAATTTAAATATTGCCATTTAATGTAAGATATTTCCAGTATAAATAAGTCTTCTTCATCCATATTATATTTTGACAAACACTGGGATACGACAACACTTGGAACGAGGCTGCGCTCCACTGCGGACAGGCACAGTCGTGCGCGTTCGCGCCGCTCCCCGCACCGCGCTGCCAGTCTGGCCAAGCACTCACAAGAAGACCCGGTCTACTATTCAGTTTGCTAGTAGATTTTCAAAAATAACGAAAATCCTGTTTTGTATGTTGTGATCCATTTTTCGTACATTTTATATTTAAGCACGCCCAGAATTTAGTTTTCCACAATTTTCCCAAAGGTGATATTTATACCTAGCCTGCCTGTGAGCACCACTTACATGCTTGTTTCACCCTACAACAGGTATTTTTTCCTTTACTCGATCTACACTCAAAGTCTGATTGTCTGTAGCGGCTTGGCATAAAGTGTTCACAATTTTATAATACATAATGTCAATAGATAGATAGATTAAAACTTTATTGTATACAAAAAGAACACATAAGAAATAATAGAAATACAATTGTATAATGAACAGCCTTATCGTTAAAAGCGACCTCTTCCAGGCAACCTTTATCAATAACATGTCTATGGTCAAAATTATTACATGTATAGTCACAATAATTTTCAATTCTTATGGAAAATCAATTTCTCTCAATTTAATACCTATGTTTCTTGTTTCTGCTACCCCGTTATACGTTATTATTAAAATTACACTGTATATTCTGATTAATTAACAATTTACGTTTTATTATATTAAAATTATTTATTAAAATTAAAGGATTTACCACAATACATACCACTTACCATAATACGTCATATTCAATGTGTCTAACGGTTATCTGCGCGGGGGTTGTAGCAGTGTGACAGTGGCGGGTGTCGGCGTCTTGTGTGGCCCGTAACGACCACAAGTGGCTCGTTACGGACCCTCCTGGCTACATGTGTGCGGCGCGTTTATACAAAATATATGAAAAAGTGTGTTATGTAGCTGTCGCTGGCCACCAGTGGCTGTGGTCGATGGCCCATTTGCGCCGAGACCACACAGTGATAGTTGATGTATATGTATAGTTTTGTAAGTGAGATAAATGGTATCTCACTTACAAAACTATACATGTTCAAGTTAAGCCCTAATAGTTCTACATCCGCATATAACCAGTGTTGTTCCTAACAGAAAGTAATCAGTTCACAAAAGAATAGAGCATTTGGACGAGCATTATAGTCACCGAGTATAAAGTATACTAGGTAATTCAGTATTTTCCTTGCTTATTATCGCACTCACCACAACGAGACAATCCGTAAACTCCGCCAAGTTCGACACTGAGACCGTAGGCATATACACACTGAGCGCTAAGAAATACCTTTGACGATAAACTATTTTTATATATATATGATAGCGGACGCAATGAATCGCGCCCTAACGTACCGGCAATTACAGCGATCTGCTCGCCTTGCAATAGCGTACCAGTTGACCGCCTAGCCAACGTATCCGAAGCTGCCGCCCTCTCCGCCACCTCCACCCTCTTTGTAGCCGCCTGGTCCAACGTCACCGTCTCGACAACGACATCAATGGGTTGCTCAGTTTGAAGGTAGATTTGAGATAAAAGGACACTATTTTCCATTGCTGAACTTGATTCCTTGCTGATGCAATCTGTTAAAATCATGTCAAGATGTTAAAGACTGATTGTATTATTATAATTTCAGCCACCTCTTCAAGTATTAATTTATATATTATTATATTGGTATTATTATATTATTATATTGGTATCATCCACTTGATCGTTTGTGACATACATTAGAATTTTTGAGGAATCTACATGTTCAAAAAGAATTGAGGGTAATTTTTCCAAGTTACGAGCAACAAAGATTGGTATGAGTTCCGGATCTGTTCCTTTGAAAAGAAATATAAAACTCGTATGTTCAATATCACGAGACTCGGGTAATACGGGTGCAACATTAGCATTTGTTATGATTTTTGTCTTGCTCATGTTCATTTTAAGACCCACCTGTTGGGAGACGATATTAAAGTCGCTGAGCATTGTGCCAAGGTCTTCCAGCGATTCTGCCATGAGGACTATATCGTCGGCAAATCGAAAATGAGTGACGTGTTCGCCATTGATGTTGATACCATGTCTATGCCAGTACAAGAGCTTGAAAATGTCCTCCAATGCAGAGGTGAACAGTTTCGGAGAAATAACATCTCCCTGTCTCACCACTTTATGCAATGTGATTGGATTCGTGCTCTGGTCCTGGAGTCGAATAGACATGGTGGCGTTACTGTACAGACATTTCAACACTTCGATATACCGATAGTCGATTTGGCACCGCTGGAGTGACCGCAACACTGCCCAGGTTTTGACAGAATCAAATGCCACTTTGTTTAGCGTTTTTGGACTATGAAAAAAATCCACAACCGCTTACCAATGTGGCTGGTTATACTCTTCGGTCTTCTGTATAACCTGCTGGAGCGTATTGATGTGGTCTATGGTGTTAAAGCCTTTTCGGAACCCGGCTTTTTCGAGAGGCTGGAAGTCGTCAAACCTACGAGTGAGACGATTACTAACTACTCTTGAAAACAGCTTATAGACATGGCTCAACAGCGAGATGTGCCTGTAATTCTTTAAGAGGGTGTTCCCTTTCAGACAGTACCACCAAGCTCCTGTTCCACGCCTCTGGCGTAGTTCCCTCAAGGATGACGGAGTTGAACAGCTTCTGGAGGACGTTAAGTACCGGTGTTCCACCCGCTCTCAAAAGCTCTGTCGTTATTCCGTCTCCCCCGGTGCCTTGTTGTTTTTAAGCTGCTTGAGAGCCGTTCGGATCTCGTATAGGCTGACGTCCGGAATGTCTTCTGTGTAGTGTCGGGTTAGGCGGGCTCTTGCATCGCTAGTCGTGCTTGTAGTAGGACTTTGCGATGAGGTGTATGGTTGTCCATAAAACTTCTCGAGCTCTCGTAAAACTTCTGGCTTCGAGGAACCGACACTGCCACTGTCGGTCTTCAGCTTCGTCAACAGACTTTGCCCAATAGACAGATCTCTCGCAAACACTTTGGAACCTTGGTTGCGCTTCATTGCGTTCATAATACTACACGTATTAAAGAGACGCAAATCGCGTCGCATAGACTTAGAGATCTGTTTATTGAGCGAGCTGTATTTCGGCATGTCCACTGAAGGCTGCAGTTTCATTTCGCTACTTTCTGCCATGAGTTTAAGAGAGTGCTCAGAGAGTTTTTGGGTTCTACCTTTGCGCTGGGTTTTACAGAACTTTGACTCAACGGCATGGACAATTTCCACTAGACCGTCATTTATTTGGTCCACGGATCCGCATTCGGCGGAGCGTTGGAAGCGATTTTGGAGTTCCAACTAAAAGCTCTCGGGGTTTTGGATTTGGGCAGGACTTGGGCGAAGAGTAGATTTCATCAGACGGGAGCTTTCTAGCTTTACGTTAAGATTTAATGAGCCTCTATCCATTCGGTGATCACTGCCGGTTTTGACCCTAATGATCACTGAGACATCAATAAATATTTGCTTTTTTGTTGTCATGATGAAATCTATCTCATGTTTGTGTCCACCGGGGTGAAGCCACGTCCATTTTCTGGATGACCGCTTCTTGAAAAAGGAATTCATCATAAAGAGTCCCTCCTTTTCCATGAAGTCGGCCAATTGCTGACTCCGGTGGTTCCGCTGTCCAAATCCAAATTGCCCCACTCGCAGTTCATCGCCATTCCTCACACCTAGCCGTGCGTTGAAGTCCCCCATCACAACCGTAAAGTGTGTTTTCGAGGCTTACATGGCATTTGAAATGTCATCATACATAGCCTCCACTTCATAGTCTGGACGTTTCGACCTTATGCGTTTGGTTTAGTTATTCTGAGTATAAGGTATACTACCCTGCTCGACACGCTTTCGATCTTTACTATGTGGTTAACGAGGGTGATCGCCCTCCCAGTAGTAGAATAAGTTGCCGGAATTTAGGATTATCGTGTCCTCTCCCTCTCTTCGGACTTCTGATAACCCTATAATATCCCAGTGCAACTTATTTACTACTTGTTCCAGCTCTATCAACCTCTCGTCGGTCCTCAGTGTGCGTGCGTTGTATGTTGCCAGAGCCAGGGGTCGTTGGGATTGGTAGCTGGTCCTCTGCCAGAGATTCTTCGCACCCCCTGTTCCGCCGTTACCGTGGCCGCCACCTATGCCAGGAATAGCGGAACTGCCGGGAACTGGGGGCCGTCTTCTAGATGTGTTTATCATTTTGGGGGTTTTGCCATAGTCACAACGCTGGGCAGGTGGATTGGTGACCACAGATTTAGTATTGCTGCCCAAACCCCAGGTGTGTGTTTCCTTAGTCGGAAGAGGAGGATGGAGGAGGGGTCCTATTCTATGCCGGAACCGCCACAGCAAAAGTACTAGTATTCTGCACTCCTTCCTTCCCTATATAAACTATAAGTGTGCGAAATGTCATACTTCTCCGTCCGCACAATTTTCGTAAAAAGGGGTAGGTACAAAGTTTTTGCTTCACGTATTAATATATATATATTTTTTAGCAGTACATAGTTGAAACTATTGTTCATTTAAATCATTTAAAGGGGGTTGGTAGAAAACAACAATTTGGGTAATTCACAAAATCTAAAGATATTTATGATTAAAAAAATCTGGAATACAGATCTTTGCGAATGGGAGCTCAAGTTAAAAACATTTTATTTTTACATTGTGTTATTACAATTTAAATTTAAATGATTTCATTATTATTTCAATTAATTTTATTTTATTAACAAATTTACATTGCTTATTACGTGCTTATAAAACTAAAAGTTTAGACATCAGTATCTAGTTGGTTAAGTATGTTTTGCTTTTCAGCATTGGCCTCCAATTTTCCCCGCACTTTCTTTCTTTTTGCCCATCTTTGGCTCATTTTTCTTTTTCGCTCAAATGATCAGCACAAATTCTACTTTAATTTCTTAATGGAGTAAGTAATGTATGTATGCGGCTAATTTTGTTTTTGTTCTCATGATTTTTAGGTTTATCATATCGTTTTTATTTATATTCATCTAGCTTTTTTACTATGCTGTGCTGGCATGTTTCGAGTTTGTTAATGATTTCTTTTGTTTTATTTATTGACATGTTTGACAATCGTATTATAGAGATAATACAATAATTAAGTACATATCTTTTTATGGTGAGAATATTAACGCTATATGTGACGCTACTGTGCGAATATTAATTTCTTTAAATATTTATCTCAAAGACACTCGCGGTTTCATTCTATAAATGAAACCATGTTGCCCTTTTTTGCATTACTAATATTTTTCTATATCAGCTGCTTTTCCCCAGAGAATGATGCCATAACACGACATGACATAACACTATAGAATTTGCTAAAATAAACTAGTCTAGCTGTAGCTTCATCAGTAAGCCAACGTATCACATACATGCATATGCAGCGGAACTAAGCCTACCAGCAAGAATTTCAATTGGTCCCCACTGTAGTTTTGCATCAATATTAAGACCTAAGAAGATCGTGGAATCTACAAGATTCATTGCCTCTCCATTAATTTCAACGTTGGTCGGGCTATGAATAATATTTGGCAAATTGAATTTGATACATTACGTTTTATTATCATATAGAAAATGATAATTTACAGTGAACCAGTTAACAACTAACAAAACAGATTAATTTACGTTATCGCAAATACTAGTTTTATTCTATCAACTTTAAAAAATATAGTCGAATCATCAGCAAATAAAACTATATCACAAATATTTTTTACATAAAAAGGTAAATCGTTAACGTATACTAGGAATAAAGAAGGGCCTAGTATCAAGCCCTGTGGTACTCCTGTGGACATGATGTCAACCTGCATGCGACATGCAATTAATGGACATCGGATCGACGGGTCGATAGTAATCGTGGAACAATGAAACATACAAAGCCATATTGCCTAAGCTGCTACTGAAATTCGCTTGGTTCTCTTGATCAATAAATCATTTTGTAATAAACTGGACATATAACACATTTATATATGACCCCGCACTTGATATATTTTTGTATAACTTTATTTATTTTATCCCTTTTGGTACTTTATTATCCTGACGAACCTTTGTCTAGTTGGCTTTAATCAGAACATTATCTCAATTCCAATCAGTCGATACACTAAATTTTTTACAGTCATCATCATCATCTAATCAGCCTTTAAGAAGTCAACTACTGAACATAAGCCTCCCTAATAGATTTCCAGGAAGAACGATTTTGAGCCCTCTCCATCCACCGACTTCCGGCGATCTTTACAATGTCGTCAGTCCATCGGGTGAGGGGTCGTTCTACGCTTCGTTTTCCTGTCCTTGGTCGCTATTCGAGAATTTTTATTCCCCAACGGTTATCAGTTCTGCGAGCTATATGGCCTGCCTTTTGCCACTTCAACTTGCAAATTTTGAGTGCTATGTCGGTGACTTTTGGTTCTTCTAGGGGTTGCGGATTTTATCACTTAGTGAAACACCCAACATAGCTCTCTTCATAGCACGCTGCGCGACTCTTAGCTTGTGTATGGGGCCAATAGTTAGCGACCAAGTCTCAGTTCCATACGTCATCACTGGCAACACGCACTGATTATAAACTTTCGTTTTGAGGCTCTGCGGTATCTGTGACGAGAAGATATGCTGTAATTTCCCGAATGCTGCCCGAGTTGGATTCGTCGGCTCACCTCTCTGTGGAAGTTGGGCTTGCCTAGTTGAATCGTCTGACCCAAATAGAAATAATGGTCTACAACTTCGATTATATCGCTCCCAATATGTACCGGTATGTGAGCAACACGAGCATTTGGCATGATTTTTGTCTTGCTCATGTTCATTTTAAGACTCACCTGTTGGGAGACGATATTGAGGTCACTGAGGATTGTGCCTAGGTCTTTCTGCCATGTTGACTATATTATATCCAGTGATTCTGCCATGATGACTATATCGTCGGCAAATCGAAGGTGACGCGTTCGCCATTGATGTTGATACCATGTCTATGCCAAAACAAGAGCTTGAAAACAGTTAGTAGTACAGTTAGGATTTGCTACAGTTCTGATCAGCAATTCAAAAGTTATCGTTGACCAAACAAACATACAAAGCTATAACAATTAAGTTGTTACTGAGATGTTCGCTCGCTTTGCTAGCTCGGTAAATAATATTACATTTATTGGATCTTTTTTAATATTGTATCTAATTTTCTCATGATGCTCGATTCAGATAAACCCTATAACAACAGATGACATCCGTTGGAAATACAATCACCCAGAGGCAGCTCAGTACGCTGGCAACGTTCCCGACCTAGACCGTTTCGACGCCCAGTTCTTTAAAGTGCACTTCCATTTGGGAAATAGCATGGATGCCATGTCTCGCAAGATTTTGGAACAAACCTATGAAGCAATATATGATGCTGGTAAGTAGATTTTAATAAAATGTACCTTATTATTTAACTAGATAAAAGAATGCATATTTTTTCAAAATGTGTGGCCAGAGAGGTTTGGCACTAAACAATAACAATGTGACATGAAGTACAAGACAGTAAAATATATATATTGTATATATTTAGTGTCTTCACGATACAGGCTTGCCTAGTGTGAATACCGCTGTAAGGTCTACCTATTTAAAATTCGATCAGCATCAAAAAGCATTTAAACATTGTCTAAGCTATCATTATGAATGCTGAAATAAATAATATATAAAGAAAGACGTGTTAGTTACACCACTCCTAACCCGAGAACCGCTGAACCGATTTAGATGAAACTTAAAATGAATATAGTTAGTAGCTTGGATTAGGATACAGGCTATTTTTTATTCTGGAAAACAACGGGAATGGGAACAGGGCGGGCGAAGCCGTGGGTAGTTAATACAGCTACAGGTAGTGGTTAGCCGATAGCGCCATTTATCATATATCTATCTAAAGTTCCATGTTCTAAATATTATTCATCAAAGTTTGAAAATCATAATCTTATTGATATATGAATAGAAGGCAGGCCCTAATAAATATCTTTGTTGACAGATGGAATATCAACAAATTGTGATTGGTTTTGTAAGTGAGTGTGGAGTCCGAACCATACTCCATAATTTAAAAAAAACGGGAAATCAATTTTGAATTTCATTTAGAATTTCTTTTCTGTTTTTTTTTGTCACATCCATTTCAAAAGTACTTACAGCCACACGGTTACTTATGTTGCGCTTAATTAAAGATTTAAAAAAGGTTACACCTTTATACAGAGTTTAAAATACAATATTTTTTGCAGGGTATAACCCAGAATATTTTTCCGGAAAGAAAGTCGGTGTGTACATTGGGACATGTTTTTCTGAAAGCGAGAAGGCTTTATTTTACGTTGCAAGCACTAGAAACGGATTTGGTATAGCAGGGTAAGTACAACTAGTACCGACTAAAAAGAAAGACGTGTTAGTCTTCCGACATGTACAATAATTTATTCAATTACTAGCCTACTTCCACTATGGCGAATAGCAGCAGGCAGCAGCCCTCGGCTTTGCAAAGATGGTACCTACATAAAAAAAAGTAGTCTATGTTCGTCCTCAAAATATTATCGTCGACTTTTTCTCTATAGTAGTAACAAATGACAATGACCCTAAACACCTACAAGACATACTGGTTAAGCAAAAATAACATAGAAGTAAATGTAACGAAAATGAAGTTCATTAAATTTTATAATAGAAAACGCAAAGGAAATGCATTTAAGGTGACTTATCAAAAAGAAGAAATTCATCCTGGATAACATACGGGTCAAATTAGGAGATAAAAAACGTGTGCGTCTCGGGACGCCCGACAGAAGGTATAACTTAAACTAATCTAACTAGCGCTGTGGGCTAGAGTGAAAGAGGAGGAGCCTGCCTAACGCTGCGCGGTAGGCAGTCCCGCTTACGTAACGCGTTACGTGACAAAGCGGTTTACCCTCCCAAAATAAGTTCACTACTACAATCTACAAACCTGCGCTTCGCTGATGATTTCGTTCATTTTGCATCATCAGTGCAGGAGCTTCAGTCAATGCTAAGCCATAAGACTTAAGTCATGAATCGGTCAGACTCAAATCATGTCAAATAGCACGAAACGTAATGTTACTGTCGATGGGTAAATAATACAATACGTCGATGAGTATACTACTTAGGCCAAGTAGTCACCTTCAAATGCATGCAAGTTAGAGAAATTAGTCACCGCATTGAAAACGCATGGAAAAGCTACTGGGTTATGAAGCAGCATATGAAGGGCAACCTTCCAATATCACTAAAGCGAAAACTCATTGACACTTGTATCTTGCCCATACTGACAAACAGTGCTCAGACATGGTCTTTGACAGAGTCACAAAAATCTAACCTTGCGCGTAAGCAAGAGGCCAGTTACTTTTTTACCCTACCTAACCTGGGAGTGAGAAAAGGAAACTGAGCCAAGTGATAGTTATTACAGAATTTAATAAGAACAAAATACTAAGAAAAAAAAAATACAAGATTTACCGAAGCAGCTCAGAAGAAGGCACATATATTTATAGGGTCGTGGTTTCCGACCTGAAGATTATGGTCTGTTTACGCTCCCACCGCAATAGTACTCCCCTATGTAGGCGGCGACGGATGATAGGTGGCCTCGAGGTAACGGAGTAGCTGGTAACTGGCAGCCAGGAAGTAGGTAGGTGGTCTCGTAGGTATCCTCAACACTAGCGCGCGCAGTGAGGATATGTGCACGAAGCGGCAACAGCACACTTAATCGTGACTAGTTTGCGACTGGTTGACTAGTCGGTGACTAGTTCCTGGAATTTATAACAAACCATCTGCTAAAATTGGTTCTTCAGCTATCCGTTCTGAGGACCCACCGACGGCAACACGAAGAGAATAAGAAAGTACTTACGTAGTAGTTTTGCCGTGTGGTACGATCAGAGCGGAGTTTACAATGTATAAAAACAAAACAGACTAGAGAAGCAGAAGGCCAAAAGATAATCTATAAATATATATTAATTGCAAATTGCGATAGGATAGAAGCTTCTAAAAAAATGAAAATTTAAGGTTGAAGCGTATTCAAAAACAGGTGATGCAATAGGAGTTAACGTTTATTCTAGACTCATGATCCATGTCATAAGTAAACTAAGCTTGCCAAAAATAAATGTAATGAAATGGGGGAAAAGCTGAAAACAATGAATTAATTACGCAATATTAAAATGGAAAGCGAAACATGATTTTACGTGGTTTATGTGCCATTAAAAACTTACCCTATATCGGGAAGTCACTTTCACAGTATTCTACAAGTATATTACAATTTTATTTTAAAGAATCAGCTAGTGCGCAGATTAAAAAATAAAATATGGAGTTCGCGATTGTCTGCTAGCGCGCAAGACAAGCGTGGACCAGCCTTGTGTACGGCTCTGAGCGGAGTGTCGGTGACGCCTTGCTAACGGTCACTAACCGAGATCCTACCGCTCGCACCTTATACCCCTCCCCGCATGGCGTTCGAAATTTGCTAGTCATGCAATTCCGATATTGCGACGCAAATAAAAGTTATAATGAACCTACACTAATCCACGATCTATTTTTAGCTATTTTATTTGTTCACTTATAATATTTCTAATGTAAAGTATTTATTTACTTTGTTATGTTATTAACTTACTTAACATGTAACGTTCCGTTACAACCTCATGATATGCCAGAGAGTGCAGTGTTTCGGGTATTAAAAGAACCTATAGAGTCCGAAATCCGATCAAAAACGGGCGTATCGGATGTAGGTACGAGGACTGCACTTTTGAAATGGGACTGGCCAGGTTATGTGACTCGAATGCATTCAACGTTGGGCGAAGCTCGTCACTTGGTTTTTTAGCTTAATTAATTTTTAATTCTGATATTTTTTTGTAAAAGGTAGTAACTTTTCGCATTATAGATGTAGCAAGTCGATGTTTGCCAATCGTATTTCGTACTGGCTGAATGTAAAGGGTCCCTCGCACTCCATTGACGACGCTTGCTGCAGTTCCACTGTCGCCTTGGAGCAGGCGTATCTTGCGATCGCGAGGGGGGAATGCGAGGCCGCTATAGTTGGGGGCGCCAACTTGTGTCTGCATCCGCAGTCTTCTATCCACTATGGGAGGTACTTACCGATGTATTGTTCAGTTAAAGCAATCGTTTTGGAATGCTTTATTTGGTAATCGCTTAGAAAATGCTAGTTTAACTATATCACAAGCGCTTCTAGCGAAAGGAATAAAAGTATTAGCTATTTTTAAATAAAACAATGTCCTAGCTTTCTTGTAGTTCATGTTTCTAAGTAAGTACAAACAGGTATGTATGTTAGTTATGTAAGGTATTTATTTTCTAAAAAAATAGGAAAATAGGTATACAAAGCATTTCGTGGCCTGAAATAATATTTTATCACTTAGAATACGCCTCCTAATTATAATTATGAAACTAGCTAATAATATTTAACTTATTTATTTCAGAATCATGAACCTGAGCAAAGATGGTAAAACTAAATCGTTTGACCAAAAAGCTTCGGGTTGTGCTAAGTCAGAAGCTATCAATGTGCTTTTCCTTCAAAGAGCTAAAAACGCCCTGAGGTATGTACGTCGTACATTGTGATAATTAGCCTTATTGGAACGAAGTTCCTTATCGTGGATTGGCGTAGGGACCTAGCCGAGAAAAAATGTAACACGTTACTAAAACGCATTACGAAAACGCGTTACATTTGTATCAAAATAAATTTGAGTAATATTGTACGTTATCAAAATATGTAATACAACATTTCTCGTATGATTAACACAATCATTTAAAAACAAATTGTAAATTGTTTATTGAGCACCTTAGCTTAACAATATGTACAAGTTAGAGATATACATAATTTCTTAACCTAAGGAAGTTACAAGGTACATAATGTGATACAACTGAAACCTAAACTAAAAAAATCCTGTTTGATAAGTATCAGCGCCCACCTTCAATATAAGTGCAATTAAGCTAGAGAAATTCTAGATATGTTAACAAATAGGTTGTGCGGTAATAAGTACATATTAATAATAAGCACTCAAATGTAAGTAAGTATGATGATATAAACTAATTAAAACAAATTAATGAAGAAATAAAACTGTTAAGTATGTCTGCGAGTGTGTATGTGTGTGTGTGTGTGTGTGTGAGTGTGTGTGTGTGTGTGTGTGTGTGTATGTATGTGTGTAAAAAAAGTTTGTTATGTATGACATTTGTAATTTCGTTGGAATGAATTTTTACAATTATATCCCAATGCGTGGTGAAAGCTTCGCATTAGAATACAATTGCAAAAATATCTTCAGTAGTATCGTACGTTAATGATAACAGCCATGTTGTAAGTGTACGTTTGCATGTTCGCTTGTTCAATGGGAAAATAAACAGCTCCTTGTTAATTTTGTTGTAAAGCCAAGCTCCAAGAAACAATGAAAACCTTTGGGCAAATCGAGTGCGGCAACTAGTCAGCGGTAGGATAATAATAGGAGAAATATATATATTTATAAATTGCAAATAAATTTATGAATATAGTTATTTATTGCATCAATAATCAAAATTAAAGAGAGGGGTGGCTAAAGGGAACGAGAGCCTGGCACGTTAATGATTAATTATGCCGAAACGCGTGTCCCGCGCGCGACGCATTAAACTTCTTTAGCATCGTTGTGATTTGAAAGTCGATGAAACGAGAAAAAGCGTCAGTAAAAAGAGACAGACACATAAATTCATAAGATTTAACGTGGGAGAAAATGAGATGAGGTACGTGTTTGTGCGCGCATGTGTAGTACAAAGCTTGAGAAAAGGCATCACAACAACCGTGGTGGTTTGTATACGTGTACGTATTATACGTTTGTTTTATGAAGGTTTCACTTCTACCATGTCTGAATTGCACACATGTTTTTTTTTGTATCGTTTTCGTCAATTGAATTTTGTAGTCAATATTAGTTTACCTTTACCTCTGTGGCGCAGTGGGTTAAGGTCCGGCTGAGATCCAGAAGGTTGCGGGACAAATGTTTGTAAGATCTGCAGGTATTTGTCTCGGATCTGGGTGTTTCTATGTATAATATGTATGTACTCGTATTTACAAAAAAAAAGTATGTCTATTTATTTATAAGATTATTTATTTATTTATACGTACCTTTGTAGCTCTGAATCACTTCATAATGTAATTATGCGCCTCACGAATCCTCAAAGTAAAGTAATCGACACGGTATGAAAATTTTTACATTTCATCGAGAAATGCTTGATAATTAGTGACCATCAAATCTTTTTTCTTTGTCTTGAGCTTTATTTAATTATCTATTTACTTATTTATTTAATGTACAAAATTCACACCTCTACATATACACAATATAATACAGTATACACAAAGCTAAAACTGTGTTATTTTAACTCAAACAATGAGTCATAGAAATATTTCCAGTAATTCTTACCTTGAGCAAACTAAATTAAAATAGTGCATTATGGTACTAGTGTGTAATGTTGGTGATTACCGCTGAGGCGCCATTGAGACCCGAACCGTTAGGTGAGGGTCTTAAGCGAGCCGAGGACGGTAATCATCAATACACACGTGTATCATACGACGTTTTTCAACATACTTGTGAATAAAATAACAATTAAAACTCATTTTATTTAGTAGATAAAAAGTTTATTTAAAGAAACAATTAGTAAATGTGCAGTTAGTAAAATTATAATTAACTGTTTTTGATAGCTTAGCGGTCTCATCAGATAGATTATTTATTGAAATACTTTCATGTTCTATTGTAATTTGAGCTGGCTCATTATTCGTGTAGGTAGGTGAAATCCAATC
The DNA here is from genome assembly GCA_948098915.1 of Lampropteryx suffumata. Taxonomy (NCBI): domain Eukaryota; kingdom Metazoa; phylum Arthropoda; class Insecta; order Lepidoptera; family Geometridae; genus Lampropteryx; species Lampropteryx suffumata. The sequence goes on from OX402562.1 coordinate 5,340,836, forward strand.
ATTGGATGTACTTGGTGTTTCGTCAGTAGGAAGCACCTCAGAATCAAGTTTAATTCTCTTTGTGATTTTTGCACAAATTTCCTTGTTTTGTATGGAATCTTCTACGTATGATTCTGCTAAATTGCTAGATCGCCACCCACCATGACGCTTCAAAGTCATTATATCAGCTCCTGAATTAGCCAGCAATGTAGCTGAAGTTCTTCTGAAACTATGTCCAGTGTAGCTCTCAGCATGTGCGAAACCTAAAAACTTAGCGATTTGTTTAGGCATAGAACCGCACCAGGCACCAGTTACACCAAATATTAAAGCAACCTGAAAAAAAAGAAACAATAATTAGGTTCAACACACAACACATGCTGAAGTCGCGTAGATATTTAAAATTAATTTAACTAACCTTAGAAGCCAGATATTGGTTATCTGGAGCATCTTTTATAAATTTTTCAATATCGTCAGACGATAAAACCTTTGATTTCTTGCCTCTGCATCCATCGGATTGTCTCTTTAGATAAGCTGACAAATTAGAGTATGTTTTTAAGTCCACTCCATTCTTTGTTCGGACTGTACTTTTTAACATTGAGTATAAACACCACAAAGAGCTAGGTTTGTACTTAGAAGATAATTCTTTAAACTACGCCATGAACACATTTTCTGAAAAAGACTGCGTATTCTTGCTGTTTTGCCATTTTATGAAATTTTGGTACGCTAATAGATATTTTTCCTTGGAGTTTTCAGGTAGTAAACTTTCCATAACGTTAAGGGCTTCACATCTTATATCGGGCGGTTACAACATAAATAATTTTCTTCGTAACTAGTACTTGTAGACATTTTAATTAATAAATAACTATAATTTCAACAGTGAAAACGAGTTGTGAAAAATGATTCGCTATGGCGGGAAAAATTAATCAGTTTTCCTATGCGCGCGTGTTATCTTCATATAAATACCTGCTCTAATTAGTATAATATATTACACCTAATATCAAGATTTAGAAGTTTATAATGAAAGTTAGTAAAATTACTGAAGTTAAATACCTACTTCTCACATGAGGAATTAAAGCTAAATGTAAGCAAGGATAAATTCAATAAGAAGAGAGAATAACAAATTTACCATAGTATATCCAATTTTATTTATTCAATAAAATTACAAGGACCACTTAGAATCGTCTTCTTACATGCTAGTGAATCTAGGTGCCGGTTCCTCCTAACCCCAGTTCAAGAAGAATCCGGCAAGAAACTTGTCTGGTCCTAACACTTTTTTGTATGATCCTTTACAATTTTACACAACACAAGTACCCTCCTACAAAATAAACACCATAAGGAATATAAGGAAACAATGACAGAATAATTAACTGATACAAATGTATGTAGTTCACAAAGATAATATAGTTTTAAAGTTACCAAATAACCAAACAGAGAATAACACAAAAAGTTAACGGTACACATATTAAATACACACAAATATATTTTAGTACAATATTATTGCAAGGCACTTATCTTTTTAGTTCGGTGGTCACTCCCAATCTACCCGTCTTAGGCTTTAACCTCGCCTTTTATACATTTTTGAAATATATATCAAAAATCACACCATATTCATTATTCAACCAATCACAGAAGCCTATTAAGAATCTAAGTATAATAGTGAAAGTTATTTACTTAATAACAATAAAAAGATGTTAAAATATAATTCATGAAACAATGGATTCATAATTTTGCTATATATGTCTTAATAAAAGAATTATAACGAATATACCGATTTAGTAAACAATCAAATGAAGGACTTGTAAATATCAGAATAATGAGAAAAGAAAACAATAAAGTGAAACATTCGTTAATAAATCCAAACTAATTAATAACTGAAAAATAGTAAGAAAGTATGTATCGAACAATTAAATTTACAATATATAACAATCATTGGATACTTTCGTTCTGAAATCCTAATTTCGTTCTCAAATGTGTGTGATGGTATAATCATTTTTATTACAATAATATTTATTAAAGCATATGTTAATTTAAACCAACTATAAAATAATAATATAAGTATAAAACTGTTTAATTGTTTATCAAAACACCATCTGTGTTTTTAGCTGTGAACTAATTGAATGACAGGTGGATTTTTATTGAATTCTTACGAGTATAATTTCAATTATTCTGTCACGCGCATTGCGATCAGCCACAGACTAAAGGGATGAGGTTTTTTTTTATGTTCCGCGCATAGGGTTTGCGCCTGTTCTGCCACGTACAAAATGGGGAAGTTAAAGTTTTCCTTTATTACAGAGAAAACAAAATTTATATTTGAGTGAAAGTTTTATTTATTAAACACGTACGAGTTAAAATTATCTATTTAAATAAGAACTTGCATGAAATGAGCAAGCAAGAGGAACATTAATTTATTTGTTCTATTAAACACGATCATTTTTTGAATAAAAACTTTTTTAAGAACAACCAATAAAATTAAAAAAAAACTATAACTCACTAGTGAGTTATAGCAATGAAAAAGTCACAGTTTGATTATGGGTGTCATTCTGTGCCTAATTGCGGTGACCATAGAGCCACTTAATGAGCAAGTGTGTTGAAAATACTACTTATTTTCAGAATCTACGCAAGCGTGGTTAACGTCAAATGTGAATTTATCAAATTACCAGATGGAGAAACTGGACCAAAATATGGATTCTACAGAGATCCTAAAGATACTGCTAGGTTTATGTCAACGTTCTATGATAGAGCTGGAGTTTCGCCGAATAAGGTCGAATATGTTGAAGGATTCGGTTCAGGTACATATAGACGTATTCAAATTTACCAAGTAAGAAACCCTTCTACGTATTTAGTTTTGTTACGTTAAAATCTATAAATAATTCAGGCGTGACTTTTCGGAAATCCATTAAAAAACATTAAATAGATGGACAAATATTTAGTACTATTCAGCCAATCTATTCCCACAGAGTTACCTCCAAAAGAAATTCAACACGTGTTTTGCCTCTCCACGAGGCACCCTCAGGAACACGTGACTCATACCGCACCCCAACGAAATACACTCTGTTCTGCAGACTTGTTGCTTCGACCAACGTCGACGTTCTTTTGGAGGTAACTCTTTGACTTAGATATTTAGGTATTAAATTAAATTAAATAGATGGACAAATATTTAGTACTATTCCGCCAATCTATTCCAGATTGGCGGAATAGTACTAAATATTTGTCCATCTATTTAATTTAATTTAATACCATAAAATCTATCAATCTGAATGTGAAAGCTCGGACTGCATGACATTGCAACAGGATCTTGATTCAGTTGAGCGATAGAGTCAGTCTAACAGACTTGCTTTCAATGTTACGAAGTGTAAAGTTTACCTTTACCAGATTAAAAGTTCTAACGATGATGGCATACTCTTTGGCAGGGGCTGAATTGGAGAGGGTAAATGAGATCCGTGACAAGAGGTTTATTGAGGATACGCAGCTTTATTTTCGTTAAATAACGTAAATCTGCTAAGTACGTCTAAAAGACAATGCATCGCTTTTTACCGTATCCTTCCTTATTTGTTGTTGTCGTGGTAGTTATGGATATGCTTGAACTGAGGTATAAACAGCTGTGTCTGGTCTTACACTACTGTTCGATTCTGTTGTTAACAATGGGGACCCAACCCACTCCTACAGCCGACACATCTGGTCTTCAACTAAAATAAAAGAGTCTTAACTATAGGCTTGCCAGCGAGCCATACAGCTATGTTTTCTAGGAGTTAAACTTACAGATCACGTCTAAAATAATATACGGCGCTTTAAAACGGAAAATGCAAATATAGGACAGTAAGTCGGGAAATTAAAGTGGGACTGAGCAGGCCACTTCTGCCGCATGTCGGATGCAATATAGGCTAAAGCTACCACAGAGTAGGTACCCCTGAACTGAAATCGACCTCGCGATAGACCGTGGCGAAGATGGAGATACTTATTAGACTAAATATCGGCCTCCAGTGCGCTTAGACAAGGAAGATTGAAGATAAGGAAGGATAGTTTTGCAGTTTGACGTCACGGGGTCTTAATATAATATATAAATAAATAGATATTTACAGCTGTGTCAGAAGCAGATAAGTCAGAATTAGAAGCCTTTGACAAAGTATTCTGCAACAATAGGGATGCACCATTGATGGTTGGCAGTGTCATGTCGAACATCGGCTATGGTGAAGCTGCCTCGGGGATTTCGGCTATTACAAAGGTATTATTACCAGAGTGTTTGGTACAAATGTTTTAGAAAGGAAAAAATTATGAACCTATTAAATCTGCTACGTCTTCGTCGTCGTTAAATCGTTACCTACGTTGTTTTTTATTTGTCTTAGATCTATAATGGCTTGTTTTTCAGACTTTGACAAACGGGTTTTCATTCAAGTTTCGAATTAAGAACCTACTTTTACTTTTTAGGTACTCTTAGGTTACCATCGAGGTGAGTTAGCAGGCAATTTAAACTGTGAAACTCCTCGAAGCGATGTCTCTGCCATTGAAGAAGGTCGCATCCAAATATTGAATGAAAACAGGAAGTTCAGAAGGACATACGCAGCTATCAACAGCATGTCTGTGACGGGCGTCAATGCTCATGTACTACTTCATGGTCACTACAAACCTAAGGTATAAAATACAAAATGTACTGAAATTATAAGCTTCACCCAGTTGGAAGGTATAGAACAGTCAAATTTCTTAGCTATTTTTTTCAAGATGCTGTTGCGACTGCTCACTTTGCTGAGAAATTCATTTGTGCATAGTAGGTGCAAAGCCATTACTGCTCGCATTGGCAAACATTTGTGGTAACGCAATAACGTCGTTAAAAGCTGTGTAGTAGTCTGATAGTAAGAAAGACTATAACAAGAGTTTAAAATCTGCTATTAACCAAAAAAAGCATATTTTAAATTCAACATCAACAATAAGATTTTACCTAGTAAATGTATTGAACTTCCTCCTCACTTTCAGGAACATAACATTATCAATAACCATTTTTGAAATATACCTGGAACTAAAGATGTGAACATATCGCACCTAACATACTTTGAACTCCATTAATTTAGCAAAGCCTTCTTTTTCTTTAAGATGGTTAGTTTGGATAGAGTTGCAAACAATATTTGTAGTTTTTTAGGGATAGGGGACCATGGTGAGCATGTAAACTTAGAAAACTTAAAAATCCCATCCATATCGCTCCAGTAGCTCTAACGCCAGTCGTGTGCAGACAGACAGTATGACATAAATTCAAATAAAGCTAGAATGGTTTTAAGTTCTGCTAACCAAATTTCGTAAGAGTATTTTCAATGTTCCGACTTTTAGACCTCTACAGTTTTACTGTACTTGTACCGGCTTCGCACGGGCGAATTATACACCGTATGAATACGGTAGGTTGGTAGTCTTTGAGTTTATTGCGTTCTGACAGACAGACAGACGCGGCAGGAAGTTAGTTTTATAAATGTATACTGATATACGATGTTTTTACGTAATTCACATTTTCAGGACCTTGACCGCTATAAGTCCAACATCCCACATCTAGTAATTGTTTCTGGCAGACAAGACTCCTTGGTGAAAAAAGTTCTTGAGGACCTGAAATCTCATCCAATAGACCCCGAGCAACTGGCTTTACTTCAAAATATTCATCAAACTAGAGTCATCGGCCATTTAGGCAGGGGATATGCTATCTTAGGTAAGAGTACAATCATATAATAATAAAATAATAAATAGCGAGTGATGCCAATACTGATTAATATAATACTATACTTTCTTTACTAAATAAATTATTTCATTAAAGATATGTTTTGTTTGGTGTTTGCATCCGGAAATCAGCTTTACCCTGGCCAACTTTTCATAGCTAAATCGCATAAATCTTGAAAATAGTGAAACTGATCAATTCTTAATGATCTCTATTCCACAGTATCTGAAATCCCAATTTTTCTTTTTATCTTACACCCATAACCGTAACCTAAGATTTACTGATACCTTTCTTCTGGAAACTCCAAATCACTCAACCTCTTACCGTGCTAAATCTTTTAATGTGGTTGCCGTTGGTTTATGGATTTCTCTGCCCACTAAAATAAAATCTGCACCCAGTAAACCAGTGTTTAAAAAACATTTCTACGAATACTTTCTGAGTAAAGTTTAAGACTGGTAGCTTTCTTTGGTTCTAATTTAGTCTTATAGGTATACACCATAATGTGCCTCACCCCCTTGTTTCTCAGCCAAGCGCTTGCTCGATGCTCGGTTTTACTACTGAACTCGTCACTCGTACTATTTTGTTTTATTTATTTTTTATATAATTATCTTCAATAATGTTCTGTATTGTTGAAATTGATAAATGTTATTGTATGTATTTTTTTTTAAATGTATCTTATATATTGCTATATTTTACTTTGAATATAATATCTATTTTATATATATATATATATATATATATATATATATATATATATATATATATATATGTATTAATTTTATTTTTAGGAGTTTATTTTTAAATATGTTGTCTATCTATACGTGTTATATTTCCTTATTCTTAGATTAAGTTAGCACGCCTACTTTTTATTTTCTCAACATTGCAGGTTGGCTGGTAGAAAATGCTCTAAGTATTAAGCCCGCCTATTATATATTTATATTTCTTTGTGCAATAAAGGATTAAATAAATAAATAAACTGCTTGAAAGAATATTTATAATCTTTCAGACACAAAAGATGAAAAGACAGTAAGCTTGTCGGAGCAAGTAGATTATTTCGATGATGCCCAGCGCCCTCTTTGGTTTGTCTACAGTGGAATGGGCTCTCAGTGGAGCGGTATGGCCACACAGCTCATGCGGTTTTCAATTTTTGCAGCAGCAATAGAACGGTACGTTATGAGTTTCTACATCACAATCTAGAGATAAAATACCAAGATAGTTGTGAGTTTTAACGTAACATTACTTAATCCCTTATCTTCATTGTACATGGTACAGCATGTGCGGATATTGTAGCGGATATTAACTATTAATTCCTTCCACTAGGGGATGATCTAACCGCCAATTTTGTTTTAGTTGTCACCAGGTTCTGGAGCCAAAAGGATTAAATATTATCGACATTATAACGACTTCCGAAAAGACGATCTTTGACAATATTCTACATTCATTTGTAGGCATTGCTGCTATTCAGATTGGTCTTACTGATCTTCTGAGAGTACTTGGTCTCGTCCCAGACAAAATCATAGGTAAGTAGGTAGAATCCCTCAGAACGTAGGTAACTTCAAAAACAATTCTTATATCTAGAACAAATACTTGCATTCCTATCAAAAGAGCTGCTAGAGGAATAAACACCGCTATTTGATAGACTACAAAATTGTAGAACTGAATGTCAAAGAGGCATGAACTGCGCATATGTCAGTACGCATCAGTTAAATTCCCCAGATATCATTTTGAATATGTTGTAGGTCACAGTGTAGGTGAACTTGGATGTGCCTATGCTGATGGATGTCTGACTGCAGAGGAAATGATATTGTCAGCTTACAGTAGAGGATTGGTCTCTTTAGAAACGTCATTTATCAAAGGGTCCATGGCTGCTGTTGGCTTAGGATTCCAGGAAGTAAAATTATTAATAAATTAAAACATATTTTGTTATATCATGATTACAACTCCTAAAACTTACAAGGTTTTCAGATTGTAAAACTGTGTCCGCCAGAAATCGAGGTAGCTTGCCATAACAGTGCTGATTCTTGTACCATATCAGGACCAGCTGATTCAATGCAGACATATGTCTCGGAATTGGTTAGCAAGGGCATATTTGCTAAGGAAGTACCATGTTCCAACATAGCTTACCACTCACGTTATATAGCAACAGCTGGTGGGTAAAATTCATAAAAACCAAAACATCAGTTCTTTATCATCACCACTACCTTTAAATAGTTTGATGCTAAGTCTTAAATGTGATTTTTGTTTGTATTAGGTCCTGGATTGTTGAAGTATTTGCAAGAGGTCATCAAAACACCCAAAGTGCGTAGCAGTAAATGGGTATCTACATCAGTTCCTCAAGACCGATGGGACGAAGATTCAGCCAAATATTCATCCGCTGAGTATCACACTAACAACTTACTGGTATGATGTTGCATAAATACACCCTATTTATGTTTGTACTAAATATTTATTAACGGTACCTAAAAAACCGTATTATCTGTTGTTCTAGAACCCAGTGTTATTCGAAGAAGCTAGTAAACTGATACCCAGTAATGCTGTTCTGGTAGAAATAGCACCACATGGTCTCCTTCAGGCTATTCTTAAGAGATCTTTGCCAGAAAGCTGCGTCAACATTCCATTGACAAGACGTGGACACCCAGACAGCTCTCGCATGGTTCTAGAAGCTGTAGGCAAGTCAGTACAGTTCTTATCTTAACAATAATATAACACCAAGTTTATGTTAAGATTGCCAACTAAGAAATATTTTAATTTTTAGGTTGTACATGGAAGGTTACAATCCAAAAATCCAAGTACTCTATCCGAAAATAGAGTTTCCAGTATCGACTGGTACACCTTACCTGTCTTGTCTGGTTGATTGGGCTCATAACGAGAAGTGGTACCTTTATTTTCTAATTTACTATTTGAATTTTATTTTAGAATTACTCTACTATTTACACTAATATTTCATTGATTTTACTTGTTATTTAAGGCCGCTGCCGCTTTATGCCTCCGCTCACAGAGTAGTTGCAGCATCATGCAAGTTTCTGGTTTCAGTTCATGACGACGATCATAGTTATTTGCAAGGTCATGTTATTGGAAGTAAGTTTTATTTTTCTTCAATTAACAAACGTAATGACAATTTTATTAATTGAATTGATTCAAGCTGACACTGTGGAAATCCATTACAAAAATTATAATAGTTAGACAAATCGTTAGTACTATTATGCCAATCTATTCATAATGACCTAGAATCAATACAAATACGTGCACCTTCCTCCCGCCCGCAATTAAAAATGCCACGAAAAGAGTCAAATATTTAAAATATAGCAACCCATGTATGGCAACAATGCTAGTTATAATTTTGAATTCAGTCATATAATTATTGCCAAATTATAAATTTTTTTTCAACAGAAAAAAAGCTGTTACCATTTTCGTACGTGCTGGTCGCTGCTTGGGATACTTTAGCGATGACCTTGAAAGTCCCTAAAAAGAAATTGAATGTTATCTTTGAAGATGTACAATTTTATGCACAGCCTGTGTTGCATGATCAGAAAAGTATCAAACTTGTTGTGTCTTTGCATAGAGGAAGTGGACGCTTTGAGGTAAACATATTTCTATTGTGTACCTACTTGCTATCACAAGAAAACGAATAGTATTCAAGCATGAGTTTGTATAGGGGTGCACAGATAGACACACGGACAGGGTAAAACTACAGGGACCCTTGTTGGACTTCGAAACCCTAAAAAGTGCTAGGATCAAGACCAGTTTCTTAGCAATAAATAAGGAGAAATTGGCACCTAAATTATCTTAGCATGTAAGACGATTCAAACGAATTATTTCAATTTATTTTATACAAACGATTTGACTTTGACAAAATATTTATAAAGACACATAAATAATGAATATCTAAGAACTGTTTTATATAAAACTTTTGTCTACTCGTACTAGTGCGGGAGTTACGAAAAAGTTATCTCAACTCTAACTTACCATTTAGATCTACAAAACAAATAACGAAGCTAGACTAATTAACCTTTACCTAAGTATTTGAGATTAATCTCAACTTGGTAACTCTATGCTATATATCACTATTATACCTCTATCAGTGTTAACTCGTAATTGACCATCAGCATACAATGTACACTGACATTTCAATAATCTAAGTTTTAACTTTTCTTGTTAAATTAAAATGCTTAAAAAGAATATATATTTTAACTGCTGAGAAAAACTGACAACTCGGTCTTCCTATCGTGTCACTAGTTATCAAACCAGTGTGGTGAATGGATTAAAGTGCACCTTAGAGGCTCCAAACAGGTTAGCAGAAAGGACAAAGGGTTATTTTTTCCTTTTTAGTTACGCAGCCACAAAGTATGTAGGCCACAGCACCGCACTGGGCGGTGCCCTTAATTTGCACGGTGCGGTTTCTTTGGGACAGGACTGTTCAAATCTTATGGGTTAATCTAATTTCGGGGTCTTCAAAATGCTTGTACCCTGAATCATGACAAACTTTCCTACCATTGCGCTTAACTTACTTTGTTTTCAGGTTATGGATGATAACTTTATAGTTGCAGCTGGATTTATTATCAGTTATGTTAAACTCATTCTAAAATCGAAAGTGAAGGATTTAGAAGCTGAACGTTTTGGTCTCAACAGTCAAGACATTTACCAATTATTATACGAAAGAGAATACTCTTACAGGTATTATACGTTTAATAGTGGCTTAGGAACAAAATTACGCAGATCATTAGAGGTATTTATATAACAACAATAATATTGTATCCTTACAGTGGAAAATTCCGTAGTATTCACAATGCAAACGACGACTTGACGGAAGCAAACGTAGTATGGAATGATAATTGGGTCACATTTATCGATGGTCTGCTTCAACTCAATGCCTTGAAACACCCACACGATGCTGTTTCGGAACCAAGTTATATAAGAAAAATTACTATTGATATATCTGAACATGTTAATCATATTAATCTTATAGATGATGTAACAGCTGTTTTAAGAGCAGACGTTTCGGAAATTCATAATTATACCAGGTAAAGTAACAGAAAGTTTAGCTAGATTGCTAGATTGCTAACGGTTTTTGCAGCGCACGCTAGAATAGCTCGCAGATGGCAATTTTTTTTCCTACTAACATGACACTTATCGTTATATTTTGGACAATTCACACAATACCTTTATAAATTATAGCCTTTGTGTTATTCTGATGTTTAAGCTATACTATTGTAAAGTTTCATTAAAATCCATTTAGTCGTTTTTGCGTGAAAGTGTAACAAACATACATACGAACTTTCTCGTTTATAATATTAGTATGGATAGTAAGGATATGGATTTATTAAATGAAGATTTATTTATGTGAATACTTGTTAATGTTTGGGACATGTGATTGTATACATTTTTTGTTTAAATTGATGATGTGTTATAGATCCGGTGGTGTTTTATTAGAAACTATCAAATTTCGTGACTTGCCTCCAACAACGAAAAAGCAAGTAGATCTTCAAACTTTACGATTCGTACCAAGGTTCGAGTTTAATATTGATGTAAGTAAGTCAATGTAAATACGCACTTATAATTTGGTAGATAAGTATGTCGTTAAGTTTTTACCAGAGATACTACCATAAGACTAAATTTGTATTTTAATTATATTTTAGACCTTCGCATCATTACAAATCTTTGCACAAATAGTTGCTGAAAATATTAATAAAGAAGTCATCAAGATAGTTGGAATAACTTCTCAGCATGAAGAAGCTACTATATTTAATGAGATGAAACGTGTCGCTTCAGCCAACATACCAGGAATCAAAATCGTTTATCAAACGATCTTCAAAAACACGACTCAGTTTTTTCAAAATACTCTTAAAGGAGCTGACCTTCTACTGGTTCAGAACTTATCAAGTTATAGCGAGGTAAGTTTTGATTTATATTTGGCATGCAAATACATAAGACTAACATCTGTATCGCATGTGTCTGTCACCTAGCATACACGCTTTAGTTCTAGTCAATCTACATTACAAAATTTATTCAGCTCTGTCTGGCCAAGTTGTCAGAGTAAAGAACAAAAACATCAAAAGTTAATGTGCAACGGGCTTAGGCGCTCTGTGACTACTTCTTAAAACATCTACTTGATATGACTTCTTTTGTATGTCTTTCTCCTTTTGCGACTGTTTCTCGTTTGTCCTTGTCTACTGTCGTCGCATTCTTATTATTGTCTCTCCAACAAAACATAAGATTGAACATAATGAATAGGATTTTGATAAACACGGGCTTTACTCACGTATTATTTTGTCGATGGAGGAGAGAAAAAACCGACACTGATTTGATTCATCTAAAGAATCTTCATCAGGGTAAGTTTGACCCGCGGTCCGCTCGTTGCCGCTCGAGTTTACGGTTAGCACGAACCGTGAACTCGGTGCCTCCATCGACAAAAAATACCTGAGTAAAGCCCTTGTTTATCAAAATGTGTTTCTTAGCAAGTCATAAAATCTTAGTTCTATTATTCCTAATTAATTATACATAATTAAACAGACCGGTGGACGTGGAGTTTTAAAATAGTTCATAATCATAACATAAGACATATGTATGTAGTTAACTAGGTAGGTAGCCACGTAGCAAGGTTTAGAGATTTTATCAAGTACTTTTATTTCCAGATAACGCAAATCCTCCAACGCTTATCCCAAAAGGACGTTTTTATAATTAGCGAATATGCCCTAAGGACTACCAAGGAAATTAAAACAGCTGGATCTTATAAACTTCTTTCTGTTCTAACCGATCATACCACAGATACTCGTTTAGAACTATTTCATTTTCAATCAACACTACCTGCTACAACAACATCGGTAGTTGTTCGTTCAGAGAAGGACATTCCAAGCCTAATAACCGCCCGAAGCCAATTGTTAGCAGATAACAGTCTTATCATCTTTTCCGCTTATCCATCTTTCTCTGGTCTTAAAAGCTTAGTCAAACATTGGAGAAAAGATTCTTCGCGAAACAGAATTCACCTCATAATGATAAATGATATGAAGGATACTAAACACTTAGCTAAGATTCCTGGTGATTTGGCTTACAATATCTTGGACAACGTAAGTCTGTTAGAAAGATATTTCAATCGCATTCAATGTTCATAATTCTCGCTCATTATAAAATGTATTTTTTTCAGGGTGTTTGGGGTGGTGAATATTATTTGCCGTTAAAAGAAAATCTAAATATATACAATGAAATAACCTTACAAAGTGATATTATTAGAAATCTGGAATCGTTGAAGTGGATTCAAACGCCAAGTTCATTTAATACTCCAATAGCTAATAAACGTGAAGTTATTGTGAAGGTAAGTATCATAAGCAAAAGATACGCGAAGCCAATCTTACGTTCATGAGTAACCCTATTTGACGATAAAATGGTTAAAGAAATAAATTCTTAAAACTCCACCCTGAAAAAGTACAAAGTTGCCAAAGTTTGTATGGAAATTTACGCCAACAAAGTTGCGAGGAATTCCACTAGTGCTAGGTTAAGTGTTTATGACGTCTATTTATTTCAGGTTCACTACGCTGGTATCAACATAAATGATGTCCTACGAGCATCGAATATTATTCCATTCAAGAACAATAAAATGGGATATGGAATGGAATTCAGTGGCGTGACAGAAAGGTTGGATTAGTGCTTTGGTATATTCAAGGAGAAAACAACGAAGCTAAACTATATATCATTTACTATTTTTTTTTCTGAAAAACCACTTTTAGAATGACCTGCAGTATTATAATGTATTTCGTTTGTTTTAGAGGTGAAAGAGTAATGGGTCTGATAGAGAACGGTGCAGTTCAAAGCCAAGTAATGGCGCATCCTGAATTAATGTGGCCTGTGCCTTCGTCCTGGAGCCTGGAAGACGCTGCTACAGTTCCTTTAGCTTATGTGTTTGCTGCCTTGTTATTAAGGTTAGCATCAAAGCTTATCCGTTCTTATGTATTATAATATTATATCATTATAAATAAATAAATGATGCCGGACATTCCACACAGCATCATCTAGCCCCAAAGTAAGCAGAGCTTGTGTTATGGGTGCCACATGACTGATACACTACTAACATACTTTATTTTGTAAATTCATACATATTATACATAGAACACCCAGACTTGAGACAAATACTTGCAGAACATAGTCGCTATGGTGGCTCATTCACGGTTCACTCTGTGAAATTGTGGAATTCTCTCCCTCACTATATCTTCGACAGTGCTTCGCTTAGCATTTTCAAGCAAAAAGTCAAAGTGCATTATCTCTCCTTGTAATTTTTTATATTAATATTTTATTTATGTATTATATTATCTATATATATATAAATGTTATGTTGGTTTGTGTACGCTTCAAAAACTCAAAAAGTTCTGCACCGATCGAGCTGAAATTTTAGTATGATATATAATCCGCATCAAGGATTGTTTTTATCTATTTATTTATTTTTTTGTACCACAGCGAAGCGTGGTGTGCTACAGCTAGTATTAATATACATATAATGTTAGTATAGGTATATTTAGTGTATGTAGTTATTATTCTAGTTATAATAGTTTATTAAATTACATTTTAAGCCTGTTTTTATCGTGAACTTCTCTTCTTGTTAGTTTGTACATTAATATTTCTTCATTACTGTTTTTCTTTCTCCCTTTTGTAGGTACGTGTCGTTTCGTTTATATTATTTTCATTTTCCAAGGTTTGCTGGAAGAGAACTCTTTTTAGGGTTAAGCATGCCATATGATAATGTATGTTACAAAATGTGTTTAATGTGTGTACAATTCTTCTTCTTATCGTGTCACTAGTTATTTCTAACAAGTGTGGTGAAAGGATTAAAGTGCGCCTCAGAGGCTCCTTTCACTCCGTGCTCCTTGCACTAAAAAATGTACAAGAAAGTGTAAAGAAGAATCAAACAAATATTTGTCCCATTATAATATTGCCACTGCTGGGGCAGTAGCGTACTCTCAAGCAAGAGTGATCTACTATGTGGATCAACGCAGATGGATGTATTGCATTTCTTGAATTTTTACTAACAGTCTGTAAACAGAGTCGTGTCTAATGGCAAACAAGCCACAATTTAAAACTTGTGTTGTATTCTTGTTTTTTGATTTATTAAATTCACAAAACAGATCACAATCAACTTATCGTTTTAACTAAAATTAGTTTTAATATATTTATTGATCTTGATGAATGTGACAAAATGACAGTGTAACATGCATAAAAGTAAAAAGCAAAAACCATAAATTAAAAAGCAACTAGGTATAGAAATCATACAGTATTAGCATCGTGAAAGACTTTATAAGCGCACCGCTTAAACCTACTGATACAGTTATTAAAGACATCTAGATTATGAGAAGTAGCCAACTTGTTATAAAGACGACACATATTTGGGAGGGGACTGTGGAATGTAATATTGTAATGTAAAATTTCGTGCAGATATAAAAGGTTAACATAATCTCTTCTTGTTGATTCTGCTCTTATTTCAGGAGTTACCAGTCAAAGAGGCCAGAAAAAACGCTGTGCTAGTTCATGGTGGGGCTGGAGCACTCGGTCAAGCCGTGATATCAGTCAGTTTATCTAAAGGATTTCGAGTGTTTGCTACTGTCAGCAACATGCAGAAAAAAAAGTTTCTACTCAGAATGTTTCCTGAAATAAGAGGTGAATAGAAATTTTCATAAATATGTCCATCTCATAGAGACTTCGGAGCCCTTGATTAGTTCTTAGTCTGGAATATTCAGTAGAGACACAAATGGACTCGTACCCACCATATGAATCCATATGTTTCTTAAAATTAGACTTTTTACACGATTTGAGAACATGATCATAAAACACCAATAAAGAGGCTTCGCATTTGTATATAGGACATTTTCCTACAATATCTTTTCCCGCTTTTCACTTTTCAGTTCTCTACCAGGCCACTCAGAAAGTAATGCGAAAAAAAGTTTTTATGTATGAAGCCCTAGCTGATTATAATGATTTAAAAAAATATATTACTAACAAGTAAAAACTGCATCTTCTGGCGTTTTAATTTCTCTCCAAATTAATTGAAATTGTGTTTGAGTTTCATTGAAAAATGAATATGCGTCAGGTACACTTTCGTGTTATGATTTTTTTACGATTTTAAATGTGACCTAAAACAGGATGAGCCCCTTGATCGTTTTCAAGTAGCATTTATGGATGAAGGCCCTTTTAAAGCAACCATTTACCGTTGGCATAACGAGTTTAAGCGCAGTTAAAACAGGCAAATTACGTACAGATTCAGCATATAAATTACGGGTTTACATGATTCTACACGAACACTTTCGCGTGAGAAGGATAGTTTCGGGCTGGAATAACCTCACCAAAGCTTAGAAGTAGGGTCGTGTGGAATGGTGCCGTGGCATCTTTACTAATTTATAAAGAGGAAAGATTTGATTGTATGTTTGTTTGTATTGAATAGGCTCCGAAACTACTGGACCGATTTGAAACATTATTTTACCGGGAAAAATCTTCAACGCAGGCGAAGCTGTGCGCGGATAACTAGTGATTAATAAATTTGATGGAGGCTCGTCTCGACACGTTTACGACATTGTGACAGGTGACGAATCCTAGATTTATCAATACGATCCTAAAACACAGCGTCAGTCGACAGTCGGCTGTTTCAAACGAACCAAGGAACAAGCGAACAAACACTGGGCATCACCACGACAATGCGCACGCCCACTCAGCGCTCAAAGCATGGGACTTCCTGGATACCGCATCAGTCAAAGTCCGGGGTCACCCTTAGAGTCCTGATCAGGCACCGTGTGACTTTTTTTAATCCCTAAATAAAAAATCAATTGAAAGGGATTAGTACAGTTTTCATCGCTGGCTTTAACAGCGTTTAAGAATCATAATTCCTGCGAGTCCTGTTGGCAAGGTAAAGAGCTTACATTAAGGCTTACCTAAGTGCACGAAAGGAGCCTCTGAGGTGCACTTTAAGCCTTTCACAACACTGGTTAGAAATAACTAGTGACACGATAAGAAGAAGACGAAGCGTTCAAGAAAAGCGTTGAAGAGGTATCCGCGGCGGACTGGAATAAGAGCTTCAAGAATTGGTTCAGACGCACGAAACTTTGTACAGAGGCTGGTGGAAAGTTCTTAGAATTGATTTCATAAACATATTTTATCGATATGAGTTGTTTTTTTTAGTTTCTCAAACCTTCTGTCCCACGTAATATGGTATCTGCCTTATTGCGCGAAATAAAATTGCGTTGAAATAATTGTGCTAATCTATAAGTTAGGGGTAATGTATGTACTCTATTATGCATGGGTTTCCTGGACACAACACCAGTCAAACTCCTAGGTCATGGGATGGTACCTACTTGTATAATGGTAGATGTAATGTTTTAAATATATAAATAAATGTTTCTTCCTTCCACTCCAAAATACCTTAAGAAACGTTTTGAGTTCCTCCATCTTTCCAATCCTCGATCGTTACGTTCTTTGATACCCTGCAGCTTAAAACTCCTGCTCATACATCTAGTTACAATGGGAGTTCTTATGCCCTGCATGCTGTGAAGCTTTCGAATGAACTCCTTGTCTCCATCCGATATGCTTTATCCTTACCTTTATTCAAAAAATTTGTATCACTATTTCACATAATTTTCATAGATATCTATTTAGTTCGTAAGTTTTTATGTATTTATTTTTATTTATGTGTATCTCAGTAGTGTTTAGTTAAATACATAATTTACAATTCATTTAATTATTTATTTTCATCTAAAGTTTGCCATCCATCTATCCAAGGAGTTTGCTCTCAAGCTATGTATATGGCCGCCCATTGTATGACTTAAATACTTGTTCTTTAATTAAATTGAATTATTGTGTTTTATTTTATAAGGTATACAATAAATATATATATAGACTATAAATTCTATATTATAAGTGTGAATTTGGAGGCAAGACCAAACATTGAGTTTGGTACACATGCTTGCATGCACAAATACACAGACAGTTGAAACACACAATACGTAATAGTTTTCAGTTACTGCTTATTAGAAAAACAAACCTTATGAAATATAACGTCCGCCCGCCGTAGTAAAAGACATTTTTACAACTTATTGTAAGAACTTATAACACTCGAAGTGCAGAGTGCAATGTGTGTTGAGAGGTATCAGTTATTGTTTCTCAGCGAAGCCTATAATATGAGTTATATTGATAAACGCTCCATTCTACAAACAGTCCTAAGTCATAGAATATGAATAACTAGCTGTTGCTTGCGACATCGTTCGCATTTTTTTTTGAGAGGAATTGTAGCTTAAATCCTGCCCTATGGTGTGATTTATCTCCTTGCCAAAATGTATTGATAAGTTTCAAACCTTACCACCCATTACAAATATTCAATACAAACATTTACACCCCATTTTACTCTTTTATGAGGGTTATTTTGAAAATCTTGAACCACTTGTTCATTTATTTTGCATTTTATGTTTCCAAACAAAATTTCAAAGAAATCACACCACCCGTTAAAAAGTTCCCATACAATTTTTGACACCCCATTTACCCCTTTGTTAGGGTTATTTTGAAAAATCCTGAAACACGTGTCCATTTATTTTCGCAATCGCACCACGCGTTAAAAAGTTTCATACATTCGTTTTCACCCCTTTTAACCCTCTTAGGGTTTGAATTTCAATAAATCCCGCCCTTGTATCCCGGTTTTGCTGTAAAAGGAAGCTAACTTTTAAATTTTAGCTTTCTAGGTTCAGCGGTTTCGACTCGGCGATGATGAATCAGTCAGTCAGTCAGTAGGCACCTGAACTGTAATTGCCATTGAACGGATTGGTTTTGGCAAATGTTTGGATATGGCTAATCTAAATGTCAAAATGGAACCGCGCTATTCTTCCTGAACGATTTAATCGTATAATTTACCAATCGAACAAATTTAGTACTACTTTGATGTACTAAATCAAAAACTTTCGTTTGAAAGCACTGTCAAAAATAACGCTTTCCCACATCGTCTGATCAACGTATAATTCAAATTAGAGCTAAATTGTTTCCGTTATAGTGATTAGCGTGGTACGATATATGTAAAAAATTTGGATTTGGTTTAACTTTGGTTTAAACTTTCAAAATAACTCGGTTGGCCCTCAGAAGTTTGTAGATAGCAGACTCAGCCACTTGTTTGAAGATTTTGGATTAGGTGTAACATAAAATATAATTTTCTAAAAAAGGTGTACGCTCTTTGCTTACAATGTACCTAACAAAATTTTGCTTCGTCTGAATAGTATGTAGATGTGATGATTTGATGTCTAAATCTTTCTGGACGTGAAGTGCACTATTGGTGAAAATTAGTAAATGTTGCCATGTTCGTATTTTTAAAATGCCCTTATTTTGTAAATTAAAGCAGTATCATCTTCATAAACATCTTATCTTTTTCAGAGGAGGACATTGGAAACTCGAGAGACATATCTTTTGCAGACATGGTTTTAAATAGGACCGGCGGCAAGGGATGCACTATTATCATTTGCTGTCTCAAGGGGGAACTAAAAAATGTAAGTGACGAAACTATATAACATCGTTTTTTATTTAGCACTTTAAGTGGACGAACTTACTAAGGTAAATTGGCTAGTCTATAGGTTAATGCTGAAAATAAATAATTCGTCAAACAAGTTATTTGCTGGCAGAAATATTAATATGCAAAACTACATGTGAGGAAGATGTATGTGTAACATGTCTATTTTTCATCAGCATTGACAGATCCTGTTCTTATTTTTTTAGATTACCTTAAAATGCTGCGCAGACTTCGGATCGGTCTACGATACGGTGCAGATTCTTTACAAAGAAACCTTTGATTATGGATTGAGTAATTTATTCAGGGATAGGTGCTACATGCCTGTTGATATTTCGTCCATTTTCCTAAACCTGAAAGCTGAAGAAGTCATGGTTCGTATTAGTGGCTTTACATGCACATGTCTATTTTATTGAGTAACTAGTAACTATTTTTTATGCATAATAAAAGAAAAATATTAGCTTTCTGCACTCCTTCTCTATGAATACTATAGGTGTGCAAAATTTCATACTCCTCCGTCCGCGCAATTTTCGTAAAAAGGGGTACAACATTTTTGTTTCACGTTTAATATATATATCAAAATTAAGCTTAATTACTGATTTATTTCTGCTTAGCTAGCCTAAATACTATCAAGCATATATATACAAGCCCACCTAGAGTGTTTCTTAATGTGTTTTCTGTGCGAATCTCTTTATATATAAAAGCTGTTGCAAAACTTAAATTACAAAGTGGTTGGTACAACTACTTTTGTATAAGTCAGTGGCCAACTTTGAAGACCGAGTTAATAGTCACAGTCACTCACTCAAGCTCAACCGGAGCGCACGCTTGCTTGTTTTATAAAATCCAAAGTTTTTAAAAGTTTTTTTCCGAAATGTTCTCGTGTGCAAGTTGCGATTCTCAATTCACGGACGGTACGGTATGTAGTGTCTGTAAACGCCACTATGACTTCCAGTGCTCTGGAGTCACAGAGACTGGTTACCGCAGGCTAGGAGAAAGGAAGAATACTTGGCGCTGCCCGCAGTGCAAGTCGAGCTCGTCACCATCTCGGGCTGCTGCTGCCTCTTCTCCATCCCCGTCACCTAGTCAATTAGACAAGATGCAGGAACAGCTAAACAATATCGTCTTCCAACTAACCCCACTGGCATCCTTGGTAAACGATGTGAAGTCAATTAAATCAGAGCTAACTAACCTTCGTGAGTCTCTAGAAATGGCGCATGAACTGCTGGGGAAATTTTCTAGCACGGTTAAGGCCCTAGACAGTCGAGTTTCAAAAATAGAGAAGCTGGTGAACGAAGTACCTCCTCTTCAAACAGAGGTGTCTAGATTAAATCAGGAGCTTCAAGATCGTGACTAGTGGGCCAGGGCAAACAATGTCGAGATAAGGGGAATCCCGGCAAAGAAGAACGAGAATCTCTACGAAATAGCGGGGAAAATTGGTGAGATTGGAAAAATGAAGATCAGAAAGGAGGAGATCAATTATATTGCTCGTATTCCTACTCGAGTACCGAATGCTGAAAAACCGATCATTATATCGTTTAATAACCGATATACCAAAGAAGAATTCATAGCAACATCTCGCAAGAGCAAACAGCTCAAACTGGAAAACATTGGGTTCACCACAGAAGGCATATTCTATGTCAATGATCACTTGACGCAACATAGTAAGAGCCTTCTGAGCAAAGCGAGGTCTCTAGCAAAAGATAGCAATTTCCAGTATGTTTGGGTAAAACACTGTAAGATCATGGTAAGGAAATCTGACACCGCCCCAATATTTTTTATCAGAAGCGAGAAAGATCTTGCAAGGATCTCGTAAGCATCATGCTCCTGCCCCTCACTATTGAAGAAAAATTGTTCTTATTAATGCTCTTTGAGAATATACATAGTTTATTTTGTACAATATCTTTACACAGTTTGAGAAATGCATGCAAAACCGGTGTCCTTTGTCCACTGGTTTGGTTTGGTTTTGTAGCTGTGAATCATCGCGCCCGGTTCACGGATGCCAGCCGGATAGGCGTAAGTACTATGATATACACCAATTGCATGCGCCTGCGCGCCCTGCGTAGTGCGCAATATCGCTTGCACTCTTTACTGCTGTTACGAATGCTGCTTAAAACAACTCATTACAAAGTGCGAGGTAATTTATGCTTGTACCCTATTTTTTGTGTATTATAATATGTTTTACTGTATTTTTAACAAACAATTTGAACCACAGCTCATTAATTTATACTTAATTTTCACTATTACTCATAATTTATTTTTCTTGCGATTTACGTTATTATTAGTCATACATATTTTGCTTTGGTATGTAATAGGCGATCTTATTTTTTATCTATTTATTCCACAACTGTTACTGGTGCACATTAGTCATTGCTTTTCCTGTTTTTATGATGGCTTCTAAGCTTAACATATATTACCAGAACACTCGAGGGCTACGCACAAAAACGCAAATAATAAAACGTAGTATAAGTCTTAATGCATATGATGTTATTTCAATCACAGAGAGCTGGTTGATTGATAGTATTAACAACAATGAGTACATTGACGATAGGTATGTGGTTTGGAGGCGCGACAGGAACTATGCTCTTACCCAGGAAATGTACGGCGGTGGAGTCTTATTAGCGGTCCGCAAAGAGCTTGGTGCAGTTGAGCGTCCTGAATGGTGCTCTTCTGCAGAGGATATTTGGGTAACTGTGACTACTAAAAATAAAGATCGTACTTACGACAAAATCCACTTTTGTACCTTATACCTCTGTAATGAAAACCTAGGGAACTCTTTCAACACTCAGCTTACTAACTTCACAGATAAACTATCTCTAATATCGACCTCCTGTCCCAATGATACTTTTATTATATTAGGTGATTTTAACTTAAGTAACGTTGACTGGCTCTGTAACCGAGGGTTGCCACAACCTACTGGAATTACAGGGGACAGTCAGATTTACTTTTTTGACACATTGTCAGTGTGCAATTTAATTCAATTTAATATATATCCAAATAATAATAACAATATTCTAGATTACTTTTTGTGTAATGCTGATGTTTCCGTATCAGTTTGTGACGATCCACTGGTGCCTGAAGATGGGCACCATAAATCCTTAGTAGTTGTTCTAGATCAACAAGCATCTATGCCCCTCGCACAAAATTCACGTACCAAATATTTATATCACTCTGGAGATTATGACGGTATTAATTCTAACTTAATGAACACTAATTGGAACACACTATTGAATAATCAGAGTTTAGAAACCGCTGTTAATTTGTTTTATGACCATTTATATGAAGTCCGTGACAAATTCATACCTCAAAAAATTATTAATTCGTCAAGTTTTCCACCATGGTATAATGTTCCTCTTAAGAAAATGCTGAAAGAAAAATACAAGTACCTATGTAAATATTGCACTTACGGCAACGTCTCAGATTACGAGTCTTTTTCTCTTCTTAGACAGAGAGCTAAGACTCTTGAAGAATCGTGCTATACAGCTTTTATAAAAACCACTGAAGACTCTATTCTGAGAAATACTAAAGTTTTTTGGTCGTATGTTAAATCTCTCAAAAAGGGTAACAACTGTTTACCCTCTTCTCTAAATTTTGAGGGGCAGGAGGCTGACGATGGAGAAGGTATCTGTAATCTCTTCTCGGATTATTTTCAATCAACTTTTCTGTCTTTGTCTCAGTCCTCCCAAGTCGGTCTCACTGATTTTGATAATGAATATTCATCTAGCAAATATCCTTGCTCTATTGGTGACATTGAAATTGATTTAGCTTCTATTTTAAAAATTCTTAAGTCACTTGACGTGTCAAAAGGAGCCGGGCCCGATAATATTGTCCCCTCATTTATAGTTAAATGTGCTGCAAGCCTAACTAAGCCCCTGACTATACTTTTTAAAAGGTCTATTAGGGAAGGGGTTGTGCCAAAAATGTGGAAATCGGCATTTATCTCTCCTATCCACAAAAGTGGAAGTAGAACAGAAATTAAGAATTACAGGCCTATATCAAAATTATGTATTTTTGCTAAGGTTTTTGAAAGGATGGTTTATGCTCGGGTATACTCAACGCTTTCTGCTTGTTTTATTCCTGAGCAGCATGGATTTCTGAAGAACCGCTCAACCACGTCTAATTTACTCTTATTTAATGACTATACTTCTGTAAACATGGACTCAGGGGGACAGGTGGATGCTGTATACAGTGATTATAGTAAAGCATTTGATCGAATAGACCACCAATTGCTTTTACAGAAGCTCTTATACGCTGGAATTCATGGTAACTTATACAGATGGTTCAAATCATACATTGAAAATCGTTCTCAGAAGGTAGTAGTCAATGGTTTCTGTTATTCCACTTGGACCTGTGTTCCCTCTGGTGTACCTGAAGGATCCTTGCTCGGACCCCTACTTTTCTCAATATTTCTTAACGATATAGACTCCTGTTTTATACACTCTCGCTTTTTATTATACGCCGACGATATGAAGGTTTTCAAGCACATAAATTGTATTGATGATTGTTATTTACTACAGGAAGATCTAACTCGGTTTGAACAATACTGCCTACAAAACAAGTTAGATCTCAACGTCGCTAAGTGTTTCACCATAACATTCACCCGCAAGCAAAAACCCACTAAATTCACCTACGTGTTGAAAGGAACCACCCTTAAAGAAGTAGATGAAATACGGGATCTGGGTGTTCTACAGGACTCTAAGCTGTCCTTTGACAAACACATCGACAATGTTTCCACCAGAGCAAATAAAGCACTAGGTTTTGTCATAAGAGTTAGCTCACAGTTCTCCTGCATAAAGGTAGTAAAAATATTATATTGTGCCTATGTGCGTAGTATCCTCGAGTACTGTTCTCAGGTGTGGAACCCACAGTATGATATTTATATAAAAAGAATAGAGTCCATCCAACGTCGATTCTTAAGGTTTTTACAATATAAATGTAAGTGCCATGATGTTGACTACGCCGCTAGGTGTAGGAGACACCACATGTTGCCACTACTAGAGAGACGTAAAATTGCTGATATAATATTCCTTAGTAAAATAGCGCAAAGTAAAATAGATTCCCCACAGCTACTTCAAAATTTAAATTTGAAAATCCCAAGCAGATCAGTTAGACTCCCTTGTCCCCTAGCAGTGCCATTTAGTTCAACTAATTATAGAAAAAAATCATACTTTAGCAGAGCAGTAATCGCATACAACAACCTGGCTGACATCCCTGAACTTGACCTATTCAACAGTAAACCACCCAAAATAAAAAATGTCTTAGCGGAACGCTGGTTTGGCATGTCTTCTTAACTCTTTTTAGGATAATTTTGTCACTTTCTCTTTATGTTATATTATTTTATTTAGATGTAAACATTTTCATTTTCATTTTCTTTTTTGTTTAAGTAATATTTTGTTTTTTTTTTTAATGTGAGCAAGCTTTAGACTCGATATGCGAAAACTATTAATTGGTCTTTAGTTATCTATTTAGTTCATAGTTATAGTATTAAGAGACTGTTTGTTTTCCTAAGAAAATAAAATAAAATAAAATAAAATAAAATAGGGCGCCCGAAAACCTCCGTAACGGCCTTGAAACTTTTGCAAAGCCGGGACTGACGTCCTTCTAAAAAATAAAATGGCACTGGTGAGGCATTACCTCTAAAGTGGCATTTTCATTTGAGCGCACAAAGTAGCTTAACAGAACTGACAAAACGTAGGTTCGTCGATAAACCGTTCAAGCTTTACTTGAGTCATTGGTAAGTACTATGTAATTCATTGATTGATCACATTTTTTTTTAATAGCGACTTCAAGTGTTGGTGAGTGACGGTATTGCTAGTGGGGCTGTGCGTCCTCTATCGCGAGTGACATATAAGCCACAAGACGTGTCGCGGGCTTTCCGCCTACTATCAACCAGCCGTCACCGAGGACGTGTGCTGATACGTCTTCCAGATCAACAGCTACTAGCTCAGTCCAGGTATTATCTTGCAAACTAATAACGAAATTCACACAATACGAAAACAACGTTTTAATGGACTACCAACAAAATAAAAATGTTGCTAGTGTCTTGGGGACGCTGACCTCTAGCAGTGATCTGCATCAGTTGAGCTGTCTATGAATCTTTTTACAACCGTTTCACTGTGTTTATTCATATTGTTGTATACTAGCTGCCCCGCTCGTGAAAGTTCCAAAGTTCCAAAGATTACCCCTAAATCTCGCAGAATCAAAAATAAACCTTCAAACTTGACGTCTATAAAATTAAATAGACCAAGAAATATACGAATGGTTAAGTAAATGAATAAGTGACAAAACTATTCTTAAGTAAGTGTGTGCTTTTTGTGCTTTTTGTTTGAGTTTGATGCAATCCCGTTGCTTATTTTGGTATTTGTATTATTTTTTTTTTTAAATCCGGCCGATGCCGTCAATGAATTCCATTCCTTAGCAAAGTGCTTATCTTGTGAATGAAAAGTAAATATCTTCCCATTATCCTGTTGCGTACTTTGCAAAGTTGTACAATACAATTGAAGATTTTATACATTGGACGCTAACTCTGCGTTTGTTTGCAGCTTGACATGTTCTAAAGATGGATGCCACGTAATATTTTGTGATGCTCAACCGCTAGGACTGCAACTTGCTGATATTTTAATCAGTTGCGGGGCTAGAAACATTTATTTACACTTTTCACAACCACCATCTCACTTACGCTACAGGCAACGGTTGGTAATAAAATAAATAAATTAAGGATATTAACTGATATATAATATAAAAGATTCCACGATTTAAATAAATTGTGACCTTCTATATTTCTATTTTAGTTTGTGGGATAAGCAAAACGTGAAGGTGTCAATATATTCAGATGAACTAAATGATGAAACTAGTTTTACGAACTTCATAAATAAAAACGCAACGTCGGGATATGTCGAAGGTGTTTATGTAGCTGCGGAAAATATTTTAAAACCAACCATGCTAACAACCCTGGATTTGATTGTTAGGAAACTATGTCCAACTCTGAAGTAAGTAATTTTGATGATGATTTTATTAATGTAATATTACGAGGATTAACATTGAAGACAAATAAGACGACTTCATGGTTAATTACGTAAAAGGTTGCATTCAACCTTGCATACAATTTTTGGTATTTTAGGTACTTCTTGATGTTCAGTAACGGTGATGACTCTGGACAGTTTATATCAATGAAAAGAGCAAAAGATGGCCTACCAGCAACGCTTGTCAACCTGTCACTGCTAGATACTGTAAGTTATTCAAATATTTGCTTATAATCATAAGGAGTATTTACCAAACAGTAGTAGTTACCAAAACAGTGAAAACTGCACTACATAAACTAGATTCGTACCTGCTGCGATCAGAATGATTAAGGCCCAAACACAATAATAAATCTAAGTTCTGATAATAATGTATGCCTTCAGACTCCATCATCTGATGAGGTTGTGTAGGTTAGTAAGTAGTTCAATCAAATATATTTTAGATATTTTAAATGATTGATCGATCGACTGGCGAATTGACGCGCATTTAAATTGTGTTTGTTCTATCGAACCTAAATTTAAATCAAGCCGTTGGTTGACTTTGACTTATCCGGGTATCGTTGGGGTGTCAAATAAATTATTGTGCGTTTTTTCCAGTTTACTGATGAAGATGGTTTAACATGGTATCGAGGAATAAAAGAAGGATCAGAGCTAGCATTGCTTAGTTCGCATCCCGTACTTGTTACTCAGTTGAAACATCTGCCTAGAGAATCGTTGGTTCAACAGATCGCAACGCTGACTGGTACTCGAGTATTTATTAAATGATCTAACATTTTAACACAGATTTATTTTTTACTGTTAAAAATATTTAAATGAATTGCAGATATAACCATTTCGGATGATACTAGCAACAGATCAACACTTGGCGGTTTAGGGATTCCTATAGAAAGCTCACAAACTATATCATCATTCTTAAGACATAAGTATAGTATTTTCATTAAAGAAGCGGATATACCCATGTTATCTTTAGAAAGGTAACTTGCAATAAATATTCACCAAAAATATTTACTTAGTAAAAATTTGCTCCTTATTTTTTCGACTGGCTTAATTATTTTCAGGATTAAACAAATTGAATTGAAGTTTAGTGAGCCTGAATTTGAAGACTATAGAGGATTAGGAACATTCTTTTCCTTTGTTGATCCTGATGAGCTTTTAGCTACAACTGAAATGATCATGATGCCTACACTGACCAACAACTCTGATATGGTAAGCTACTATTAAATTAACTTTTATTAATATCGTAATTTAACATGCTAATGCCGCCAGCGTCTTGGAAACGCTGCCCTCTGGTGGAGATATGATTAAGTTGAGCTATCTAAAGATCGTTTTAAATGATCCTTAGATATCTAAACTATTTCACAAGTATTTTAAATTATTGTATATTATTCTGTACATTTTTGTTAATAAATGCAAGTTACTTTAAGGAGTTCGTATTTCTAGGAAGTAAATTGATCAAGTGTAAGTTTTCCTTTCACAAATAGAGTTCCGGTTGAAAGAGCTAATAATAATGGTCATTACTAATGTTTGATTACTTTATTCACAGAGGGATGAGGAGTTTGGGAACGAGACCTTTTTATGCATAGTGCCAGGATTGGAAGGGCACCACAAGAGGTTTGGCACCCTCTGTGAGCAACTGAAGCTGCCTGCTTTGGTGCTGCAGCCAGGATTTGATAATTTACAGGAAACTGTTGAAGAACTCGCCCTAAGATACTCCAAGGTACTTATAATCAAAATGTCTTAAAGTTTACTTCCATTATAACTATGGCGTATATCATACTTACCTATTGTTATTTTAACAGGTTATCATGAAAATAGCAAGTACCAATAATAGTTTTAATATCTTGGGCTACGAAACTGGAGTCATAGTCGCTTTGGAGTTAGCTGCAATTTTAGAGCGACATGGTAAGCATTCCTCAAAACAATACAACTTACGTGACCAAAACAACAGTATGATTTAAAATAAACGTTTAATTCCACATAAAGGTACATAGGTAATCTAGTGGCTCTGTGAGTTGTAGACCTCGCTAGTCTGTCTTTGCATAACTTGTTAATATGGTCGCAATCGCTGTTATGTCAAAAGCTTCTTCAATCCATTCATGTTTTCATTATAATTAGGAATATTATTAAATTGCATGGTGCGACAGTCTCATTTTACTGTCGATGTCAAAGTAACCAAATATGAGAGATATAAGTAACCAAAAACCAAAAACCATAGTTATATTCCGAAAGCTGATGAAATTTGTTATTTTTTATTATTTTACACCCCCTACCACGAAGGGGTCGGCCCTTGAAGTTTATCGAATGAAATAGTTGTTCGAACAAAAATGTTGTGTCATATAAAGGGTAACAAAGTCACGTTTAGTCACAATTTTTAACATTTTTCGAAATGACTGATATATAACTTGTTTTACGTTTTCAACCCTTATATCTCCGCCATTTTGAAAAATATCCAAAAGTGAATCGACAACAAAAAATTATATCGTTATAAAACCTGCTCACAAAATTTCACGAGAATCGTTTGAGAAATGCGACCTGTAGAGGGGAATATCCGGACAGACGCTGGCCGGGCAGACATACAAAAGCATTTTTGCCTAAGCTTAATAGGAGACACTCGCTCGCGCTTTGCGCTCGTTTGGTCAATAATTAGTCCTGATATTTGGTGTCTGGTGTTTTAAGTGGCTCTATTGTTTTTATACAGGTCAAACCGGTACAATATTCTGCATAGGTGATGGACCAGAGGAAACCAAGTCATTGATGAAAGAGCAACTACTCGAATTTTATAATGAAGAGGCGTTGCAAATAGGCCTGGTAAAGCACATGTTTACCCTGATGGCAGGAAAAAGTGCATGGACCATGAAGAATGTCGAAGGAGCCACATGGAGGCAGCGTGTGGACACCTGCGTACGGACGCTGCTTGGCCACGTCTCGCACTCGGCGCAATACGCACGCACGCTTATAGAGGCGGCTTATGCAAGAATTATCATAACAATCAATTGTCAAACAAACCTTAAATCATTGAAATCTAATATTGTTCTACTTAGAGCACTAAGCTCTTATTCTGCGTCGACTATACCTTGTTCGCTACAGCGCTATTCGCAACAGCCAATCAGTATCTACAACCTGACCACACCACTAGCACATGCAACTAATGACATGCGCTGTGCAGCCTTCATCAACAAACATCTTTCTAAAGAAATTCTAGACGCATACGCTAGTAAAAATCTTTGTGAATCGTATCTCTTAAATTCCGACACGTTTATGACAAGCTCAGAATCGAATAAAATTTAGTAAAGGTAAAAATATTTAATAACAATGAAACCCGACTTTAAATTAAAAGCTATAGATACCAATATATTATAGCAATAGATATATATATAAAAATTACGGTGTGCTGTATTACATTTTTAAAAAGTAGGGATCGCTACGAAAATAGCAACAGTGTAAAGCCAAGGTATCAAAAAACTGCCCATAAAAGTCATTATTTGGTGTGCGTTTTAAAAAATAGTGACTATATGTTTATGGTACTCATCATTACCTAAAAACAAGTTAAGTCACAACAAATATTTTTTGCTAACATAAGATAATCAATATACGGGTGGAAGATTAGTTTATCATGTTTATCCTTATCCAACAAAATAGTTGCATACTGAAATCTGAATGAATTTTTTTTTTTAATTATAAGACCGCTCATAGTGCCTTGGCATGTTATTTTTTTCTAGTTCTAGTTGTTTATTTTGTGGTTTGCAATAAAGTGTTTTCTAACTATATTTATTTTTCTTGTTTCTCTGTTTGGTAATTTTCTAATAGCCGTGCTAATTTTTCTGATAACTTCAGCATATATGCTAAAACTTTACAGGTACACCCTAAAGCCGCAAAGTTTTTATTTTATAACCTTATATACAAATACGTTACTATAAACATTTTCATTTCGATAATATCAAAAGTCTACGAGCTAGAACTCTGATTAATGGCGGACAGGTAGAAAAACAGATAAACAGCCGGAGATAGCAAAACTATGAGGGTTCCTTGTTGGTCTCTAAAACCATCAGTACTCTCGTTTTGTTATTTACAGCCCTGATCTCTATCATTATTGCTGTATTTGATTTTCTTAGGAGTGCATTAGTAAATAATTTTGCAGACCATAGTGACGAAACCGCTTTATAGCGACATATCTTTAGAAACTCAGGGGTCGGGGACTCCACAAGAATTCTATGAAAGGTGCCAGAATTTATTTAGCACCATAATGACTTACGTTTTACTACACAAATCAGTAGCTACCACTTTCCAAGCGAAACTTAATCTTTACCAAAAGTTAAGCTTGCAGGCTTATTTACGAGGTCTGAAGGACCTTTTAAGATCCAGGATGTTTTGCGCCCCTCCACATAATTATAACCCACAAAGTAACGTATTTAGCATGTCATACAGACCTCAGCCACAGAATCCGAGCATTTTTGGCTATGCCCCGCGTCCTACCCCCATGAGTGGCGTTAGTCATTTCGCGGAAAGACGTTTACATCAGACAGTACATGACTGGCGAACACACAGGAATCCGCCCCCGAGTAACTATTTCAAGACTCGCGCGAAATTAACTTGAATGAGTTAGACGGCTATGACAATTATGATTACAGCTACGATTATGCAAAATACTCCGAGTGCTACAAAGATTATTACGCGTACGAACAGGACCCTGTGTATTGCGTGAATGATCAA
The DNA here is from genome assembly GCA_948098915.1 of Lampropteryx suffumata. Classification (NCBI taxonomy): domain Eukaryota; kingdom Metazoa; phylum Arthropoda; class Insecta; order Lepidoptera; family Geometridae; genus Lampropteryx; species Lampropteryx suffumata. The sequence continues at coordinate 5,371,740 of OX402562.1, forward strand.
TACGCAGCCGCCCCTATCCAGCTACTCTGAACCACTGGTAGTAGAGGCCGGGCTTAGGCCCCCGAACAAAAAGCTGAAAATTTTCGGATAGAGTCGAGTTCAGAAATGCCAAAATAGAAGTTAATTTCCATATTCATAGCCAGTTAGGTTATATTCAGATCGCGAGCCCCCTTTAAAGTTTTTAATCGATACAAGAGCCAACCAGCCCTTTATTAGTCCCGATGTTGGAGGAAAATACTTCCGTCATATATACCGTTGAAATACGATCCATTTGAGGTAACGAACGTGCACGCGACTAGTAAGAACGACTATTCCATTACGTTGTCATGTTTTCAAGAACTGAACGATCCTAATGATATTAATTTTTTTGTTTATATGTTTCACCATTATTTTGACAGACTTTTAGGCTTCGATTTACTTGACGTTGTAGTATTACAATCCCCTTTTATATAAAAAAAAACCAACTAAGTGCGAGTCAGACTCGCGCAAAGAGGGTTTCGTACAAACCTTTAGGTATATAAGTAAAAGTTCAGTCGCTTACACCGCCAAAGTGTAATAAAGGCAATCAGACCTAAGTACTTGATATGAGTTTCAACTTGATATCTCTATGCGTTTGTCAGATAAAGATAGGTACCTGCTCTATTACAAATATATATTACACCTAATATCAAGATTAGATAGAACTCTGGGATTGTTTAAAATAAATCTTAGAAGTTTATAATGAAAGTTCGTAAAATTACTGAAGTTAAATACCAACTATTCACATGAAGAATTGAAGCTAAATGTAAGCAAGGTTTAATTTAATAGGAAGACAGAAAAACAAATTTACCATAGTATATACAGTATTCTTTATTCAATAATATCACAAGGACCAATTTGAATCGTCTTCTTACATGCTATAAACGAAAACAAATTTACCATAGTATATACAGTATTCTTTATTCAATAATATCACAAGGACCAATTTGAATCGTCTTCTTACATGCTATAAACGTTGCAGCTAAGAAAATAGTATTTTGGCAGTGAATGAAGAAGTCAGTATATAGGACAAAAACACTTGTTTAATCGCGAGTACGATAGGCACAAAACTTTTTAGAAAGGAGCGTGCGGATGACGTGAGGCTTGTATTGCGACTGACTGTATCAAACCGAATGCGTGCCATACCCGCGGACCTACACACCGCGCGCTCCTTGCTTTTACAATCTAGGTAGGTAGTAGGTAGGTAAATGTAGGTAGGCATATCGCGTCGCTAACACGCCCCACTCCAGTGCTGCTAGCAGCACTCATCAGTCAACGGGATCCGTGCGACGCGAGCAGCTGACCGGGTGAGTACACCAGTCATGGTTTTTACTTTCACCATTCTCACCCTTTTATCTTTACCAGGACACTCTTATTGTATCAGCCCTTTCGGCCACTTATTTCTGGGTCCGTCGTCAATCATCTGTTCCAAAACATGTCTGCCAGACGCTGCGAGATTCGCCATTGTTTTCTGAGGAACAGGTCAGAATCATCAAATTTACCTATCTGAGGTGAGTTCGATGACATCCCGAGTAAAAAATGATTTGGTGTCAGGGTTTCTTCGCTTCCAGGTTCCACAGACACGTGAGTCAGTGGTCGACTGTTGACTATATTTTCTACTTCGGCCAGTAACGTATTCAGTACCTCATCTCGCGGTGCTCTTTCCTTCAGTACAACCTTCAGCGACGTTTTGACGCTGCGAATGAGGCGTTCCCAAGCCCCGCCCCAGCTCGGGCTTTGAGGTGGTATGAAGGTCCAAGTAGTGCCATGGTTTATGGCCTCTGTCTCGAGATCTTCCTCATTTTATTCTAGTAATGACCTTTTCAGTTCAGCGTAAGCTCCTCGAAGGTTGGTACCGTTATCAGAGAAAAGATTTTGAGGCCAACACCGTCGTGCAGCCATGCGGCGCAAAGCCATGATGAAGGAGTCGGTAGTCAGCGTGGAAACGACCTCTATGTGAACAGCCCTTACAGTGAGACATGTGAACAATACTCCGTACCGTTGTTCATGACGTCTTCCAACAGTGACGTCCACCGGACCGAACAAGTCTACTCCACAGAAGGTAAACGGTCGTTGATGATGAGCCATCCTGGCATAAGGTAAGTCACCCATTCTTGGTATACTTCTGGTTTACATTTTTCCATTTTACAAATCATACATTTTGATAATCAATTTTTAACAGTTGCCCGTAATTTTATTACCCAGTATTTTTGTTTTATTTCATTAACCACTGTTTCTTGATTTCCGTGAGCAGCATTAACATGATAATGTTTAACAATCAGGCGAGTAATGTAATTTTTGCCATCTAAAATTGCAGGTCTCTTCACGTCGGGCAGCACGTCAGCGGCGGCGTCGATCCGGCCACCAGCCCGCAGGACTCCGTGATTATCCAGGTAAGGCGACAGTGTAAGTAACTTACTTGTAGTAGGTATTTCTCTGGACGTCCTCAGTAGCGTGACTTCTTCACCGAATGACTGTACTTGAGAGTATTTCAGTAGTAGACGCTCAGATTTTTCCATAACGTTGTCATCCAGATTATAGGTAATTATCCGCCGTCCAAACTTACGAGATACGGCCTCCAGCCGTATCTGTAGTAAGTGTTGTACTCGTTCGTGGTACCTCTGTGCATACTCTGTATTTTTCTTCATTTTATGTTCTACTCCTCTCAATCGAGTCATAGCTGTAGGCTGTAGGTATCGTCATAATCCTCTGACGATGCAGTGTCGTTGATCAATAGCGTGGAGTAATTTGAGCGTTCGCGCGGCAGTATGCCATGCAAGCACCAGCCCATCGGTGTGCGAGTGACGCACGGCTCGGACGGGCCCACGATAATTTCTAAAGGTAAAAGTAATTTATAATTGTCCTGTCCTATAAGCACTTCTGGTTTCTGAAGACCCGGATACAGTTCATCTTTCACCTTACGTGAGTAGTTATAGTTTTCACTTTTCACTGAAGTTAAGTCTTGTTTGGGTAAATTAAGTTCGTTAACACTGCGTACACTAATGTAATATATAAAATTCTTCTGTCACGGGGTGCGTAATCGAACTCCTCCGAAACGGCTCGACCGATTTTCGTGATCCTTAGCGAGGATATTAGTCAGGGGGAGAATCGAACAACATCTATTTTTCATCCCCCTAAATGTTAAGGGTGGTCCACCCCTTAATTATTTTTTTTATTTTTCAGACAAAATTTTTTGTTTTTATTTTTTTATGATACATCATACAAAAATACATGCAACCCTAAATTTTCACCCCTCTACGATCAACCCTTATTTTTTAAGGCAGAACAACGTTTGCCGGCTCAGCTAGTGTAATATATATCACCCTGTTTATTTGATAAAGTTAAGTCCACTAGTTCCGTATCACACAGTAACTCAGTATTGTTCCAAGCACCACGCACTCGCGTCGATGCAGTGCGGCCTCGTAAACCCGCGCGCGCCGCTAGTTTCGCACTCATCACCGTCACGGTAGATCCATAAATATCTATGGGAACTACTTTTAATAACACTGACTTGCTCATGTTTAAATTATTAATACTTTCCGTCGGGTGATTATCAGTCTCTGTAGCTGCCGTTTCCGTAGGGGAAGATTCCACTGGTGTAGGCGGTATAACGTTTCGACGCGAGCTCGGCAGGTAATGTAGGAGGCGGTGGTGAGGTTCCCCGCACCCCTCAACGTCACAAGCAGCGGCTGAACAGGTTTGTCTATCGTGTTGAGATAACAAGCACTTAAAACATATACCTACGCGCCTCACATATGTCCAGCGGTCCTTGCGTAATGACTTTTTGAATTTTTTACAGTCAAATAATTTATGTACGGAAACGCGACAAAACCGACACTTATTATCACTTTCTTTACACTTTACAGTCTGCAACAAAACAGTTTGATTTTGACCAGAGTTATTTTCACTATATTTACGTTTATTGTCCCATCGAATGTTCATTAAATTAGCACTGCACGTAGATATCTTAACAGCTTCCTTGCTCAAAAAGTCCGATAGTATATCCAGTCTGGTTTTATCACCTTGTGTTATGAGCTGGTAACTATAGTCCGTCCACTTAGACAGTAGCACTGTAGGTAATTTAGATAGCACTATATTTACGACATCAATGCCGCGTAAATACTCTTCACGTTTAAGTTCACGTACAGCTGTTACAAAGTTTTTTTTATTTTCACAGAAAACGGCACTAAATCTTTATGATATTGCTGAGATAATGGGTTCAACTTTTTGACTTCAAGTAGAATTCTGGATATAATTATTTCCGGGTTTCCAAACTGCAGTTCAAGAGTGGATATCACGATGTCGGGTGACGTAGTTCTTATCAACAGAGCTGAGACCGCTTCTTTAGTGGACCCACGTAGACATTTTCGTAGTCTCCATAAATTTTCTTTAGCACTAAAAATGCACACACTCGTGGACTCTTCGTATGCAGTTTTAAATGACAGCCAGTCCATGGGGTCACTGAAGAACAATGGTAGTTTTTTTGGTGTGCTAATGCAGCTGAGTAGGTTGGCGTTGTGGCTGGTGGATGCAGTAGATACAACCAGGTCTCTTAGTGCGCTGGCCAACTGGTGAACTAGACCGTTAGTGCCGTCGTCGTTCGGCGGCGGAAACAGTGAGCCTCGAAGTGATCCATGAGCGGTGGCCTTCTGTTTCTCCAGTTCGAGTTGACTGCGCTCCAGCCATTTTTCGATGTCCTTGCCATCTCCTTGACTGTCCAGTTCCGATGCTTGTGGACTGTATTGTTCATCAACAGCTGCCAAGTCAGCTGCTAATTTTTTGTCGATCAATTCCATTTGAATACGAGCCTTTTCCTGTGCTGCTTCCAGCTCAAGCCTTTTCATTTGTGCCAAAATCGTTGACGATGATGAAGACTTTCTAGTTTTTAAAGATTTTGAAACCTGGGGCAACGGTGCGGTAGACACGATAGGTACAGTAGGTACGCTAAGTGGTTCTCGTTCTAACAATTCGACTTTTGCACTTCCAGCAGTAGTTGCAGGTCTTCTCTTATCGATAACTTTCAGTTTTCCATCATCAACTTCCATTTTGTTCAGTGATTGGGCTTTGTCCTTTATTTGACCTTCATTGCATGCGGTACTGCGGGTGTTAACCATTTTCTTGCTGTGCGGTGGATTGTGGTACATCTATTTAGATTCGGCTCGAATGACCAATATAAACGTTGCAGCTAAGAAATTGTATTTTGGCAGTGAATGAAGAAGTCAGTATATAAGACAATAACACTTGTTTAATCGCGAGTACGATAGGCACAAACCGTTTTAGAAAGGAGCGTGCGGATGACGTGAGGCTTGTATTGCGACTGACTGTATCAAACCGAATGCGGGCCATACATGCGGGCCATACCCGCGGACCTACACACCGCGCGCTCCTTGCTTTTACAATCTAGTAGGTAGGTAAAAGTAGGTAGGCATATCGCGTCGCTAACACATGCTAGTGAATCTAGGTGCCGGTTCCTCCTAACCCCAGTTCAAGAAGAATCCGGCAAGAAACTTGTCTAGTCCTACCACTTTTTTGTATGGTCCTTTACAATTTTGCACAACACAAGTACCCTCTTACAGTATGTAGTTCACAAAGATAAAATAGTTATATAGCCTGGGATATTTACCAATCAGAGAACAACACAGAAAGTTAACGGTACACATATTAAATATACACAAATATATTTTACTACAATATTATTACAAGGTACTTATCTTTCTAGTACGGTGGTCACTCCCAATCTCCCGGTCTTAGACTTCAACGTCGCCTTTTATATGAAATATCACACCATATTCATTATTTAACCAATCACAGAAGCCTATTAAGAATCTAAGTATAATATTAAAAGTTATTTACTTAATAACAATAAAGAGATGTAAAAATATAATTCAAGAAACAAAAGATTCATAGTTTTTCTATATATGTCTTAATAAAAGAATTATAACGAATTTACCGATTTAGTAAACAATCAAATGAAGGACTTGTAAATATCAGAATAATGAGAACAGAAAATAATAAAGTGAAATATTCGTAATTAATGACTGAAAAATAGTATGAAAGTATGTATCAAACAGTTCAATTTACAATATATAACAATCATTGGATACTTTCGTTCTGAAATCCTAACTTCGTTCTCAAATGTGTGTGATGGTATAATCATTTTTATTACAATAATATTTATTAAAGCAAATGTTGATTAAAACCAACTATAAAATGATAATATAAGTATAAAACTGTTCAACTGTTTTATCAAACCACTATCTGTTTTTTTAGCTGTGAACTAATTGAATGACAGGTGGATTTTTATTTGAATCTTACGAGTATAATTTCAATTATACTGTCACGTTCATGAGGAAATGGGTAATGTTTATAATTAATAAAAAAAATATGTGATGTAACTAAAAATTTAAGGTTTTCGGAGTTTTTCCTTTATATTTGCTATAAAACATTGCTTCATGCCAAATTTCAAGATTCTTGGTCGACTGGAAGTACCCTTTAGGATTTGATTCCCTTGCGAGTAGTTGCGAGTTTGAAAATATGCGGATTTAATGGCTGTTTCTTTTGATTGCATTGACATAGAAGTTTGATTGTACAGCCTAAAGGTATTATAGACCTGAGTATTTGATATGAATTTCAATTTAATACCTCTACGCGTTCATGAGGAAAGGGTTAGTAAGTTTACAATTATTAAAAATATTTTTATTATATGATGTAACTAAAAATTAACGGTTTTCGCAATTTTTCCTGTATCTGTGCTATAAGACGTTGCTTCGAACCAAATTTCAAGATTCTGAGTTCACGGGAACCATGAGAGAATTTATTCATAAACTATAGTTTAATTTTCTTTGAATCACTTTATTAAGGTGCAGTCTGACCTTAAACTTCAAATGTAAATGTTTGAAGGATGCAATAAAATATATGCATCTTTTAATGAGTTATGTTATACAGCATTTATGAATAAGGGAGTTAGTATTAAGAATTTCATACACAATTTTATTATACCGAGTTAGGGGCACCTAGTTAACAAGATATTACAGTCCACTTGCAACTGTTAATGTGACCCTAACATAGAATACTCAAGTCATAATTATTAACTGTGATTTAGTAGGCTACATCCCTCATAGTCTGTTAACATTTCAGCATAGTTCAATTATTCATGTACAGGCATAAAGTTGTTCTTTGTTTTGCAACTTATCCTTATTAAATTATTTAAAGCGTTGACACACTTTGAGAGGGCGGATTGTTTAGATTATCACTAACAATCAATAGGAAAAAGATTCCTCAATTCATAACTAGATGTTGCCCTTAAATTTGTCCGTTTCCTAGAACAACTATCGGTGCGTTTTGGACCGATCATAAGTAGAACCTCTGATTCCACAATAAATTGAAAGTTTTTTGTACAATACCTACCACGTTTTAAGTATACCAACACAGAGTTGATGATGAAAGAAGAGACTGCTCGCTGCTCTAGTGGACCATGGGCATCAGCACTTCACTTGGTGCCGAAGAAGGATCAGACCTGGAGGCCCTGTGGTGCGGCCACGCGCGGACTGTCCCGGATAGATACCCGGTACGTCACTTTGAAGACTTTTCTCAGCACTTGAACGATCGCACTATTTTTTCTGTCATTAACTTGGTCAAAGCTTGTCACCAGATTCCAGATTCCAGTCAATCCAGACGACGTGAAGAAAACTGCGATCACTACACTATTTGGTATATTTGAGTCTCCATTCATGTCATTTGGACTTCGAAATGCGGCCCAAACATTTCAGAGGTTTATAGATGGCTTCGTACGTGGCCTAGATTTTTGTTTTCTTTATGATATTTTACTAGCTTTTAGAAACAAAGCACAGCACACATGAGGAGCACACATGAGGAGCACCCACGAACTCTATTTTTACTCTATTTTTTTTAAATGAGTACGGTGTGATCGTTAACGTACAGAAGTGTACATTCGGCCAGCCCCAGGTAACATTCCTTGGTTATTCTGTCTCTGGAGAAAGAGTTTGCCCCTTGGATGAGGAGGTACAGGTTATCCAGAAATTCCCTCCGCCTCAGACTGTCAAAGCCCTGAGAAGATTTCTGTGAATGATAAATTTCTACCAACGTTTCTTAAAAAATGCAGGTGCAAATAACCAAGGAATGTTTTTTAGTTTTTTAAAGATAGGGGACCATGGTGAGCATGTAAACTTAGAAAACTTAAAAATCCCATCCATATCGCTCCAGTAGCTCTAACGCCAGTCGTGTGCAGACAGACAGTATGACATAAATTCAAATAAAGCTAGAATGGTTTTAAGTTCTGCTAACCAAATTTCGTAAGAGTATTTTCAATGTTCCGACTTTTAGACCTCTACAGTTTTACTGTACTTGTACCGGCTTCGCACGGGCGAATTATACACCGTATGAATATCCGATTGGTAGTCTTTGAGTTTATTGCGTTCTGACAGACAGACAGACGCGGCGGGAAGTTAGTTTTATAAATGTATACTGATATACGATGTTTTTACTTAATTCACTTTTTCAGGACCTTGGCCGCTATAAGTCCAACATCCCACATCTAGTAATTGCTTCTGGCAGACAAGACTCCTCGGTGAAAAAAGTTCTTGAGGACCTGAAATCTCATCCAATAGACCCCGAGCAACTGGCTTTACTTCAAAATATTCATCAAACTAGAGTCATCGGCCATTTAGGCAGGGGATATGCTATCTTAGGTAAGAGTACAATCATATAATAATAAAATAATAAATAGCGAATGATGCCAATACTGATTTATATAATACTATACTTTCTTTACTAAATAAATTATTCCATTAAAGATATGTTTTGATTGGTGTTTGCATCCGGAAATCAGCTTTACCCTGGCCAACTTTTCATAGCTAAATCGCATAAATCTTGAAAGTAGTGAAACTGATCATTTCTTAATGATCCTTATTCCCCACAGTATCTGAAATCCCAATTTTTCTTTTTCTCGAACACCCATAACCGGAACCTAAGATCTACTGATACTTTTCTTTTGGCAACTCCAAATCACTCAACCTCTAACCGTGCTAAATCTTTTAATGTGGTTGCCGTTGGTTTATGGAATTCTCTGCCCACTAAAATAAAATCTGCACCCAGTAAACCAGTGTTTAAAAAACTTGTCTACGAATACTTTCTGAGTAAAGTTTAAGACTGGTAGCTTTCTTTGGTTCTAATTTAGTCTTATACCCCATAATGTCCCTCACCCCCTTGTTTCTCAGCCAAGCGCTTGCTCGATGCTCGGTTTCATTACTGAACTCGTCACTCGTACTATTTTGTTTTATTTATTTTTTATATAATTATCTTCAATAATGTTCTGTATTGTTGAAATTGATAATTGTTATTGTATGTATTTTTTTTAAATGTATCTTATTTAGTGCTATATTTTACTTTGAATATAGTATCTATTTTATATAAATATATATTAATAATATTTTTAGGAGTTTATTTTCAAATATGTTGTCTATACGTGTTATATATTATATATATAACACGTATAGATTGTATATATATTTCCTTATTCTTAGATTCAGTTAGCACGCCTACTTTTTATTTTCTCAACCTTGCAGGTTGGCTGGTAGAAAATGCTCTAAGCATTAAGCCCGCCTATTGTATATTTATATTTCTTTGTGCAATAAAGGATTAAATAAATAAATAAACTGCTTGAAAGAATATTTATAATCTTTCAGACACAAAAGATGAAAAGACAGTAAGCTTGTCGGAGCAAGTAGATTATTTCGATGATGCCCAGCGCCCTCTTTGGTTTGTCTACAGTGGAATGGGCTCTCAGTGGAGCGGTATGGCCACACAGCTCATGCGTTTTTCAATTTTTGCAGCAGCAATAGAACGGTACGTTATGAGTTTCTACATCACAATCTAGAGATAAAATACCAAAATAGTTGTGAGTTTTAACGTAACATTATTTAAGGCGGAGCGTCCCTTATCTTCATTGTACATGGTACAGCATGTGCGGATATTGTAGCGGATATTAACTTTTAATTCCTTCCACTATTAGGGTATGATCTGACCGTTAATTTTGTTTTAGTTGTCACCAGGTTCTGGAGCCAAAAGGATTAATATTATCGACATTATAACAACTTCCGAAAAGACGATCTTTGACAATATTCTACATTCATTTGTATGCATTGCTGCTATTCAGATCGGTCTTACTGATCTTCTGAGAGAACTTGGTCTCGTCCCAGACTAAATCATAGGTAAGTAGGTAGAATCTCTCAGAACGTAGGTAACTTCAAAAACGATTCTTATATCCAGAACAAATACTTGCATTCCTATCAAAAGAGCTGCTAGAGGGAATAAACACCGCTCTTTGATAGACTACAAAAATGTAGAACTGAAAATCAAAGACGCATGAACTGCGCATATGTCAGTACGCATCAATTTAATTCCCCAGATATAATTTTAATATGTTGTAGGTCACAGTGTAGGTGAACTTGGATGTGCCTATGCTGATGGATGTCTGACTGCAGAGGAAATGATATTGTCAGCTTACAGTAGAGGATTGGTCTCTTTAGAAACGTCATTTATCAAAGGGTTCATGGCTGCTGTTGGTTTAGGATTCCAGGAAGTAAAATTATAAATAAATTAAAACATATTTTGTTATATCATGATTACAACTCCTAAAACTTACAAGGTTTTCAGATTGTAAAACTGTGTCCGCCAGAAATCGAGGTAGCTTGCCATAACAGTGCTGATTCTTGTACCATACAGGACCAGCTGATTCAATGCAAACATATGTCTCGGAATTGGTTGGCAAGGGAATATTTGCTAAGGAAGTCCCATATTCCAACATAGCTTACCACTCACGTTATATAGCAACAGCTGGTGGGTAAAGTTCATACAAACCAAAACATCAGTTCTTTATCATCACCACTATCTCTAAATAGTTTGATGCTAATTCTTAAATGTGATTTTTGTTTGTATTAGGTCCTGGATTCTTGAATTATTTGCAAGAGGTCATCAAAACACCCAAAGTGCGTAGCAGTAAATGGGTATCTACATCAGTTCCTCAAGACCAATGGGACGAAGATTCAGCCAAATATTCATCCGCTGAGTATCACACTAACAACTTACTGGTATGATGTTGCATAAACACACCCTGTTTATGTTTGTACTACATATGTATTAAAGGTACCTAACAAAACCGTATTATATGTTGTTCTAGAACCCAGTGTTATTTGAAGAAGCTAGTAAACTGATACCCAGTAATGCTGTTCTGGTAGAAATAGCACCACATGGTCTCCTTCAGGCCATTCTTAAGAGATCTTTGCCAGAAAGCTGCGTCAACATTCCATTGACAAGACGTGGACACCCAGACAGCTCTCGCATGGTTCTAGAAGCTGTGGGCAAGTCAGTACAGTTCTTATCTTAACAATAATATAACGCCAAGTTTATGTTAAGATTGCCAACTAACAAATATTTTAATTTTTAGGTTGTACATGGAAGGTTACAATCCAAAAATCCAAGCACTCTATCCGAAAATAGAGTTTCCAGTATCTACTGGTACACCTTACCTGTCTTGTCTGGTTGATTGGGCTCATAACGAGAAGTGGTACCGTTATTTTCTAATATACTTTTTAAATTTTATTTTAGAATTACTCTACTATTTTCACTAATATTTCATTGATTTTACTTGTTGTTTAAGGCCGCTGCCGCTTTATGCCTCCGCTCACAGACTAGTTGCAGCATCATGCAAGTTTCTGGTTTCAGTTCATGACGACGATCATAGTTATTTGCAAGGTCATGTTATTGGAAGTAAGTTTTATTTTTCTTCATATCACAAACGTAATAACAATATTATTAAATGAATTGATTCAAGCTGACACTGTGGAAATCCATTACAAAAATTATAATAGTATTCATAATGACCTAGAATCAATACAAGTACGTGCACCTTCCTCCCGCCCGCAATTAAAAAGGCCACGCAAATATTAATAGTCAAATATTTAAAATATAGCAACCCGTGTATGGCAACAATGCTAGTTATATATAATTTTGAATTCAGTATTATAATTGCCAAATTATACATTATTCAACAGAAAAAAAGGAGTTACCATTTTCGTAAGTGCTGGTCGCTGCTTGGGATACTTTAGCGATGACCTTGAAAGTCTCTAAAAAGAAATTGAATGTTATCCTTAAAGAAGTACAATTTTATGAACAGCCTGTGTTGCATGATCAGAAAAGTATCAAACTTGTTGTGTCTTTGCATAGAGGAAGTGGACGCTTTGAGGTACACATATTTCTATTGTGTACTTGCTATCACAAGAAAACTAATAGTATTCAAGCATGAGCTTGTATAGGGGTGCACAGATAGACACACGGACAGGGTAAAACTACAAGGATCCTTGTTGGACTTCGAAACCCTAAAAAATGCTAGGATCAAGACCAGTTTCTTAGCAATGAATAAGGACAAATTGGCATCTAAATTATATTAGCATGTAAGACGATTCAAACGAATTATTTCGCTTGTATTGAATACAAACGATTTGACTTTGACACAATATTTATAAAGACACAAAAATAATGAATATATTGTTTTATATACAACTTTTGTCTACTCGTACTAGTGCGGGAGTTACCGAAAAGTTATCTCAACTCTAACTTACCATTAAGATCTATAAAAAACAAATGACGAAGCTAGACCAATTAACCTTTACCTAAGTATTTGAGATTAATCTCAACTTGAGAACTCTATGAATTATATCATTATTATACATATATCAGTGTAAACTTGTAATTGACCATCAGCATACAATGTACACCGACATATATCTCATATATCTAGTTTATTTATCTAAGCTAACTTTTCCGTAGGTACATTTTTTATTTAAAATGCCTAAAAATACTATATAATTTAATTGCTGAGAAAAAGAGTATGTAAAGTAAACGGACGACTAAGTCTTCTTATCGTGTCACTAGCTATTTCAAACCAGTGTGGTGAATGGATTAAAGTGCACCTCAGAGACTCCGAACAAGTTAGCAGAAAAGACAAAGGGCTATTTTTCCTTTTTAGTTTCGGAACCACAAAGTATGTAGGCCACAGCACCACAATGGGCGGTGCCCCTAATTTGCACAATGCGGTTTCTTGGGACAGGACTGTTCAACTCTTATGGGTTAATCTAATTTCGGGGTCTTTAAAATGCTTGTACCCTGAATCATGACGAACTTTACTTACTATTGCGCTTACTTAACTCATTTTGTTTTCAGGTTATGGATGATAACTTTATAGTTGCAGTTGGATTTATTAGCAGTAATGATAATAAATTCATTCTAAAATCTAAAGTGAAGGATTTAGAAGCTGAACGTTTTGGTCTCAACAGTCAAGACATTTACCAATTATTATACGAAAGAGAATACTCTTACAGGTATTATACGTTTAAAAGTGCCTAAGGAACAAAACTACGCAAAGCATTAGAGGTATTTATATAACAATATTAAAATTGTATCTTTACAGTGGAAAATTCCGTAGTATCCACAATGCGAACGACGACTTGACGGAAGCAAACGTAGTATGGAATGATAATTGGGTCACATTTATCGATGGTCTGCTACAACTCAATGCCTTGAAACACACACACGATGCTGTTTCGGAACCAAGTTATATAAGAAAAATTACTATTGATGTAACTGAACATGTTAATCATATTATTCTTTTAAATGATGTAACAGCAGTTTTAAGAGCAGACGTTTCGGAATTCATAATTTTACAAGGTAAAGTACCAAAAAGTTTAGCTAGACTGCTAGATCAATTAAATTATATTTTTTAAGGTTTATTGTTTTTTTAATGTAGATTTATTTAGGTAAATACTTGTTAATATTTAGGACTTGTGATTGTATACATTAAGTGTTTTAAATTAATTATGTGTTATAGATCCGGTGGTGTTTTATTAGAAACTATCAAATTTCGTGACTTGCCTCCATCAACGAAAAAGCAAGTAGATCTTCAAACTTTACGATTCGTACCGAGGTTCGAGTATAAAATTGATGTAAGTAAATTAATGTAAATACGCACTTATAATTTGGTAGGTAAGTATGTCGTTAAGTTTTTACCAGATATGGTACCATAAGACTAAATTTGTATTTTAATTATATTTTAGACCTTCTCATCATTACAAATCTTTGCACAAATAGTTGCTGAAAATATTAATAGAGAAGTCATCAAGATAGTTGGAATAACTTCTCAACATGAAGAAGCTACTATATTTAATTAAATGAAACGTGTCGCTTCAGCCAACATACCAGGAATCAAAATCGTTTATCAAACGATCTTCAAAAATACGACTCAGTTTTTTGAATATACTCTAAAAGGAGCTGACCTTCTACTGGTTCAGAACTTATCGAGTTATAGCGAGGCAAGTTTTGATTAATATTTGGTATGCAAATACATAAAACTAACATCTGTATCGCATGTGTCTGTAACCTAGCATACGCGCTTTAGTTCTAGTCAATCTACATTACAAAATTTAGTCAGCTCTGTCTGGCCAAGTTGTCAGAGTAAAGAACAAAAACATCGAAAGTTAATGTGCAACGGGCTTAGGCGCTCTGTGACTACTTCATAAAACATCTACTTGATATGACTTATTTTGTATGTCTTTGTATTTTTGCGACTGTTTCTCGTTTGTCCTTGTCTACTGTCGTCGCATTCTTATTATTGTCTCTCCAACAAAACATATAATTGAACGTTAATGAATAGGATTTTGTTAAACACGGGCTTTACTCACGTATTATTTTGTCGATGGAGGAGAGAAAAACCGACACTGTTTCGACTCATCTAAAGAATCTTCATCAGGGTGAGTTTGACCCTCTCGAACGAACTCGGTGCCTCCATCGACAAAAGAATACCCTTGTTTATCAAAATGTGTTTCTTAGCAAAGTCATGAAATCTTAGTTCATTTATTCCTAATTAATTATACATAATTAAACAGACCGGTGGACGTGGAGTTTTAAAATAGTTCATAATCATAACATAAGACATATGTATGTAGTTAACTAGGTAGGTAGCCACGTAGCAAGGTTTAAAGGTACTTTTATTTTCAAATTATGCAAATCCTCCAACGCTTATTCCAAAAGGACGTTTTTATAATTAGCGAATATGCCCTAAGGACTACAAAGGAAATTAAAACAGCTGGATCTTATAAACTTGTATCTGTTTTAACCGATCATATCACAGATTCTCGTTTAAAACTAGTTCATTTTCAATCGACACTACCTGCTACAACAACATCAGTGGTTGTTCGTTCAGAAAAGGATATTCCCAGCCTGATAGCCGCCCGCAGCCAATTGTTAGCAGATAACAGTCTTATCATCTTTTCCGCTTATCCATCTTTCTCTGGTCTTAAAAGCTTAGTCAAACATTGGAGAAAAGATTCTTCGCGAAACAGAATTCACGTCATAATGATAAATGATATGAAGGATACTAAACACTTAGCTAAGATTCCTGGTGATTTGGCTTACAATATCTTGGACAACGTAAGTTTGTTAGAAAGATATTTCAATCGCATTCAATGTTCATAAATCTCGCTCATTATAAAATGTTTTTTTTTTCAGGGTGTTTGGGGTGGTGAATATTATTTGCCGTTAAAAGAAAATCTAAATATATACAATGAAATAACATTACAAAGTGATATTATTAGAAATCTGGAATCGTTGAAGTGGATTCAAACGCCAAGTTCATTTAATACTCCAATAGCTAATAAACGTGAAGTTATTGTGAAGGTAAGTATCATAAGCAAAAGATACGCGAAGCCAATCTTACGTTCATGAGTTTACTATTTGACGATAAAATGGTTAGAGAAATAAATTCTTAAAACTCCACCCTGAAAAAGTACAAAGGTGCCAAAGTTTGTATGGAAATTTACGCCAACAAAGTTGCGAGGAATTCGACTAGTGCTAGGTTAAGTGTTTATGACGTCTATTTATTTCAGGTTCACTACGCTGGTATCAACATAAATGATGTCCTACGAGCATCGAATATAATTCCATCCAAGAACAATAAAATGGGATATGGAATGGAATTCAGTGGCGTGACAGAAAGGTACTGCCTTGTTATTAAGGTTAGCATCAAAGCTTATTCGTTCTTATGTATTATAATATTATATCATTATAAATAAATAAATGATGCCGGACATTCCACACAGCATCAACTAGCCCCAAAGTAAGCAGAGCTTGTGTTATGGGTGCCACATGACTGATACACTACTTACATACTTTAATTTGTAAATTCATACATATTATACATAAAACCACTCAGACTTGAGACATATACTTGCAGAACATACTTAGTCGCTATGGTGGCTCATTCACGGTTCACTCTGTGAAATTGTGGAATTCTCTCTCTCACGATATCCTCGACAGTGCTTCGCTTAGCATTTTCAAGCAAAAAGTCAAAGAGCATTATCTCTCCTTGTAATTGTTTATATTATTATTTTATTTTTGTATTATATTATATTAATATATTATATAATGTATTTAGTGTATTTAGTTATTATTCTAGTTATTTTAGTTTATTAAATTACATTTTAAGCCTGTTTTTATAGTGTACTTCTCTACTTGTTAGTTTGTATATCAATATTTCTTCATTTCTGTTTCTCATTCTCCCTTTTGTAGGTACTCATCGTACCCACCATTCGTTTATAATATGTTCATATCCCAAGGTTTGCTTGAAGAGAACTCTTTTTAGGGTTAAGCTCGCCTATGTACATGCCATATGATAATGTATGTTACAAAATGTGTTTAATGTGTGTACAATTCTTCTTCTTATCCTTTCACTAGTTATTTCTAACTAGTGTGGTGAAAGGATAAAATTGCGCCTCAGAGGCTCCTTTCACTCCGTGCTCCGTGCACTAAAACTTGTACAAGAAAGAGTAAAGAAGAATAATACAAATATTTGTCCCATTATTATATTGACATTATAATATTGCCACTGCTAGGGCAGTGGCCTAATCTCATGCAAGAGTGATCTACTATGTGGATCAACGCAGATGGGTGTATTGCATTTCTTGATTTTTACAAACAGTCTGTAAACAGAGCCATGTCTAATGGCAAACATGCCACAATTTAAAACTTACGTTGTATTCTTTTTATTTTGATTTTTTAAATTCACAAAACAGATCACAATCAACTTATCGTTTTAACTAAAATTAGTTTTAATATATTTATTGATCTAGATTCGTAATCAAAAATGTGAATGTGTCAAAATTACAGTTTAACATGCATAAAAGTTATTATACCCTAAACTAAAAAGCAATTAGGTATAACAATTATTCAGTATTAGCATTGTGTAAGACTTTATAAGCACACTGTTTAAACCTACTGATACAGTTATTAAAGACATCTAGATTATAAGAAGTAGCCAACTCGTAATAAAGACGACACATATTTGGGAGGGGACTGTGAAATGAAATATTGTTTGTGTATTTTTAAGCCAAAGGTTGCAGGATTCCGGGAGCATTATGTTTTTATGCTGACTAACGCGAGCAAACTAAGACAAACAACAGTTGAATGTAGAATTTTGTGCAGATATAAGCGGTTAACATAATCTCTTCTTGTTGATTCTGCTCTTATTTCAAGAGTTACCAGCGAAAGAGACCAGAAAAAACGCTGTGCTAGTTCATGGTGGGGCTGGAGCACTCGGTCAAGCCGTGATATCAGTCAGTTTATCTAAAGGATTTCGAGTGTTTGCTACTGTCAGCAACATGCAGAAAAAAGAGGTGAATAGAAATTTTCATAAATATGTCCATCTCATACAGACTTCGGAGACCTTGATTAGTTCTTAGTCTGGAATATTCAGTAAACTCGTACCCACCATACGAATCCATATGTTTCTTAAAATTAGACTTTTTCCACGATTTGAGAACATGATCATAAAACACCAATAAAGAGGCTTTGCATTTGTATAAAGGACATTTTCCTACAATATCTTTTTCCCGCTTCTCACTTTTCAGTTCTCTACCAGGCCACTCAGAAAGTAATGCGAAAAAACGTTTTTATGTATGAAGCCCTGGCTGATTATAATGATTTAAAAATATATATTACTAACAAGTAAAACTGCATCTTTTGGCGTTTTAATTTCTCTCCATATTAATTGAAATTGTGTTTGAGTTTCATTGAAAAATGAAAATGCGTCAAGTACACTTTCGTGTTATGATTTTTTTACGATTTTAAATGTGACCTAAAACAGGATGAGCCCTTTGATCGTTTTCAAGTAGCATTTATGGATGAAGGCCCTTCTAAAGCAACCATTTATCGTTGGCATAACGAGTTTAAGCGCGGTCGTCTAACTTTAGGGGATGATGTACCTAAGAAGTGGTCGTCTTTCGAGGGCTGTTAACGAGGAAAACGTGTTAGCAGTAAACATTTTAATTCAAGAAAACAGGCAAATTACGTACAGATTCAGCATATAAATTACGGGTTTACAAGATTCTAAACAAACACTTTCGCGTGAGAAGAATAGTTTCGGGCTGGGATAACCTTACCAAAGCTTAGAAGTAGGGTCGTGTGGAATGGTGCCGTGGCATCTATACTAATTTATAAACAGGAAAGATTTGATTGTATGTTTGTTTTTATTGAATAGGCTCCGAAACTACTGGACCGATTATTTTTTAGAAACATTATTTTACCGGGAAAAATCTTCGACGCAGGCGAAGCTGTGCGCGGATAGCTAGTGATTAATAAATTTGATGGAGGCTCGTCTCGACGCGTTTACGACATTGTGATAGGTGACGAATCCTAGATTTATCAATACGATCCTAAAACAAAGCGTCAGTCGACAGTTTGGCTGTTTCAAACGAACCAACGAACAAGCGAACAAACACTGGGCATCACCACGACAATGCGCACGCCAAATCAGCGCTCAAAGCATGGGACTTCCTGGTTACCGCATCAGTCAAAGTCCGGGGTCAACCTTAGAGTCCTGATCAGGCACCTTGTGACTTTTTTTATTCCCTAAATAAAAAATCAATTGAAAGGGATTAGTACAGTTTTCATCGCTGGCTTTAACAGCGTTCAAGAATCATATTTCCTGCGGGTCCTGTCGGCAAGGTCAAGAGCTCACATTAAGGCTTACCTAAGTGCACGAAAGGAGCC
The DNA here is from genome assembly GCA_948098915.1 of Lampropteryx suffumata. Lineage (NCBI taxonomy): Eukaryota > Metazoa > Arthropoda > Insecta > Lepidoptera > Geometridae > Lampropteryx > Lampropteryx suffumata. Next base: position 5,390,874 of record OX402562.1, read on the forward strand.
TCTGAGGTGCACTTTAATCCATTCACAACACTGGTTAGAAATAACTAGTGACACGATAAGAAGAAGACGAAGCGTTCAAGAAGAGCGTAGAAGAGGTATCCGCGGCGGACTGGAATAAGAGCTTAGAGAATTGGTTCAGACGCACGAAACTTTGTACCGAGGCTGGTGGAAAGTTCTTTGAATAGATTTCATAAACATATTTTATCGATATAAGTTTTTTTTTAGTTTTTCAAACCTTCTGAGTGTCCCACGTAATATGGTATCTGCCTTATTGCGCAAAATAAAATTGCGTTGAAATAATTGTGCTAATCTATAAGTTAGGGGTAATGTATGTACTCTTTTATGCATGGGTTTCCTGGACACCACACCAGTCAAACTCCTGGGTCATGGGATGGTACCTAGTTGTATAATGGTAGATGTAATGTTTTAAATATATAAATAAATGTTTCTTCCTTCCACTCCAAAATACCGTAAGAAACGTTTTGAGTTCCTCCATCTTTCCAATCCTCGATCCTTACGTTCTTTGAAACCCTGATGCTTAAAACTCCTGCTCATACATCTAGTTACAATGGGAGTTTTTATACTCTGCATGCTGTGAAGCTTTCGAATGAACTCCTTGTCTCCGTCCGATATGCTTTATCCTTACCTATATTCAAAAACTTTGTATTACTATCTCACATAATTTTCATAGATATCTATTTAGTTCGTAAGTTTTTATGTATTTATTTTTATTTATGTGTATCTAAGTAGTGTTGAGTTAAATACATAATTTACAATTCATTTAATTATTAATTTTCATCCAAAGTTTGCCTTCCATCTATCTAAGGAGTTTGCTCTCAAGCTATGTATATGGCCGCCCATTGTATGACTTAAATACTTGTACTTTAATTAAATTGGAATATTGTGTTTTATTTTTTAAGGTGTACAATAAATATAAATATAGAATATATATTCTATATTATAAGTGTGAAGTTGGAGGCAAGACCAAACATTGAGTTTGGTACACATGCTTGCATACACAGATACACAGACAGTTGAAACACACAATACGTAATAGTTTTCAGTTACTGCTTATTAGAAAAACAAAACTTATGAAATACAACGTCCGCCCGCCGTAGTAAAAGACATTTTACAACTGATTGTAAGAACTTATAAAACTGGAAGTTCAGAGTGCAATGTGTGTTGAGAGGTATCATTTATTGTTTCTCAGCGAAGCTTATAATATGAGTTATATTGATAAACGCTCCATTCTACAAACAGTCATAAGTCATAGAATATGAATAACTAGCTGTTGCTTGCGACATAGTCCGCATTTTTTTTTTGAGAGGAATTGTAGCTTAAATCCTGCCCTAGGGTGCGATTTATCTCCTTGCCAAAATGTATTGATAAGTTTCAAACCTTACCACCCATTACAAATATTCAATAAAAACATTTACACCCCATTTTACTCTTTTATGAGGATTATTTTGAAAATCCTGAACCACTTGTTCATTTATTTTGCATTTTATGTATCCAAACAAAATTTCTAAGAAATCACACCACCCGTTAAAAAGTTCCCATACAATTTGTGACACCCCATTTTACCCCTTTGTTAGAGTTATTTTGAAAAATCCTGAAACATGTGTCCATTTATTTTGCATTTAATTTATTCATATCAAATTTCAAGCAAATCGCACCACGCGTTAAAAAGTTTCATACATTCGTTTTCACCCCTTTTAACCGTCTTAGGGTTTGAATTTCAAAAAAACCCGCCTTTGTATCCCGGTTTTGCTGTAAAAGAAAGCTACCTTCTAAATTTTAGCTTTCTAGGTTCAGCGGTTTCGACTCGGCGATGATTAATATAATGTTTGGATATGGCTAATCTAAATGTCAAAATGGTACCGCGCTATTCTTCCTGAACGATTTAATCGTATAATTTACCAATCGAACAAATTTATATATACATATATATATATCTGTACTACTTTGATGTACTAAATCAAAAACTTTCGTTTGAAAGCACTGTTAAAAATAACGCTATTCCACATCGTCTGATCAACGTATAATTCAAATTAGAGCTAAATTGTTTCCGTTATAGTGATTAGCGTGGTACGATCTATGTCAAAAATTTGGATTTGGTTTAACTTTGGTTTAAACTTTCAAAATAACTCGGTTGGCCCTCAGAAGTTTGTAGATAGCAAACTCAGCCGCTTGTTTGAAGATTTTGAATTTGGTGTAACATTAAATATAATTTTCTAAAAAAGGTGTGCGCTCTTTGCTTACAATGTACCTAACAAAATTTTGCTTCATCTGAATAGTATGTAGATGTGATGATTTGATGTCTAAATCTTTCTGGACGTGAAGTGCACTATTGGTGAAAATTAGTAAATGTTGCCGTGTTCGTATTTTTAAAATGCCTTTATTTTGTAAATTAGCAGAATCATCTGCATAAAAATCTTATCTTTTTCAGAGGAGGACATTGGAAACTCGAGAGACATATCTTTTGCAGACATGGTTTTAAATAGGACCGGCGGCAAGGGATGCACTATTATCATTTGCTGTCTCAAGGGGGAACTAAAAAATGTAAGTGACGAAACAATATAACATCGTTTTTTATTTGGCACTTTAAGTGGACGAACTTACTAAAGTAAATTGGCTAGTCTATAGGTTAATGCTGAAAATAAATAATTCGTCAAACAAGTTATTTGCCGGCTGAAATATTAATATGCAAAACTACATGTGAGGAAGATGTATGTGTAACATGTCTAGTTTTCATCAGCATTGACAGATCCTGTTCCTATTTTTTTAGATTACCTTAAAATGCTGCGCAGACTTCGGATCGGTCTACGATACGGTGCAGATTCTTTACAAAGAAACCTTTGATTATGGATTAAGTAATTTATTCAGGGATAGGTGCTACATGCCTGTTGATATTTCGTCCATTTTCCTAAACATGAAAGCTGAAGAAGTCATGGTTCGTATTAGTGGCTTTACATGCACATGTCTATTCTAACGACTAACTAGTCTATTATATTCAAAGTTCGACCATAATCAATTAATAATTAATGTATTTTTTATGCATAATATAAGAAAAATATTAGCTTTCAGCACTCCTTCTCTATGAATACTATAGGTGTATAAATTTCATACTCCTCCGTCCGCGCAATTTTCGTAAAAAGGGGTACAGCATTTTTGTTTCACGTTTAATATATATATCAAAATTAAGCTTAATTACTGATTTATTTCTGCTTAGCTAGCCTAAATACTATCATGCATAAATATACAAGCCCACCTAGAGTGTTTCTTAATGTGTTTTCTGTGCGAATCTCTTTATATATAAAAGCTGTTGCAAAACTTAAATTACAAACTGGTTGGTACAACTACTTTTGTATAAGTCAGTGGCCAACTTTGAAGACCGAGTTAAAAGGGCGCCCGAATACCTCCGTAACGGCCTTGAAACTTTTGCAAAGCCGGGACTGACGTCCATCTAAAAAATAAAATGGCACTGGTGAGGCATTACCTCTAAAGTGGCATTTTCATTTGAGCGCACAAGGTAGCTTAACAGAACTGACAAAACGTAGGTTCGTCGATAAACCGTTCAAGCTTTACTTGAGTCATTGGTGAGTACTATGTAATTCATTGATTGATCACATTTTTTTTAATAGCGACTTCAAGTGTTGGTGAGTGACGGTATTGCTAGTGGGGCTGTGCGTCCTCTATCGCGAGTGACATATAAGCTACAGGACGTGTCGCGGGCTTTCCGCCTACTATCAACCAGCCGTCACCGAGGACGTGTGCTGATACGTCTTCCAGATCAACAGCTACTAGCTCAGTCCAGGTATTATGTTGCAAACCAATAACGATATTCAAACAATACGAAAACAACATTTTAATGGACTACCAACAAAATAACAATGTTGCTAGTGTCTTGGGGACGCTGACCTCTAGCAGTGATCTGCATCAGTTGTGCTGTCTATGAATCTTTTTACAACCGTTTCACTGTGTTTATTCATATTGTTGTATACTAGCTGCCCCGCTCGTGAAAGTTCCAAAGTTCCAAAGATTACCCCGAAATCTCGCAGAATCAAAAATAAACCTTCAAGCTTGACTTCTATAAAATTAAATAGACTAAGAAATATACGAATGGTTAAGTAAATGAATAAGTGACCTTTTCTTAAGTAAGTGTGTGCTTTTTGTGCTTTTTGTTTGAGTTTGATGCAGTCCCGTTGCTTATTTTGGTATAATTAATTTTTTTTTTTAATCCGGCCGTAGCCGTCAATGAATTCCACTCCTTAGCAAAGTGCTTATCTTGTGAATGAAAAGTAAATATCTTCCCATTATCCTGTTGCGTACTTTGCAAAAGTAGTTTATAATTTTCCAGACTTTAAATTTATATTGATCCTGAAAATCAGCTCCACTCCTTAGTAGAGTGCTTATACCTAAAACTTGTTTTAAAACATTAAACACGCGTGTCTAATTATTTTGTATTTATGTTAAAATAACTAAGTCTTAACCAATTCGAGCGCCTACATCCCTCAAAGAATGCTCGTGCAAAACGTCAAATCTGACCATTGTAGTTTTGGAGATTTCGTTATGAGAGTAAGTGAGTGGACTTCTCCTTGATAATGTATAAATATAGATTAAGTACTTAATGTTATAATTTTAAGTAAATAAACACACTAATATCTACGCATACTTAATTATATATAACCGCAAAAACCGAACGATGGCAGAGTTTTACACGAGTTGTACAATACAATTAAAGATTTTATACATTGGACGCTAACTCTGCGTTTGTTTGCAGGTTGACATGTTCTAAAGATGGATGCCACGTTATATTTTGTGATGCTCAACCGCTAGGACTGCAGTTTGCTGAAATGTTAATCAGTTGCGGGGCTAGGATCATTTATTTACACTTTTCACAACCACCATCTCACTTACGCTACAGGCAACGGTTTGTAATAAAATAAATAAATTAAGGATATTAACTGATATATAATTTAACAGATTCAACAATTTAAAAATATTTTGTGACCTTTTATATTTCTATTTTAGTTTGTGGGATAAGCAAAACGTGAAGGTGTCAATATATTCAGATGAACTAAATGATGAAACTAGTTTTACGAACTTCATAAATAAAAACGCAACGTCGGGATATGTCGAAGGTGTTTATGTAGCTGCGGAAAATATTTTAAAACCAACCATGCTAACAACCCTGGATTTGATTGTTAGGAAACTATGTCCAACTCTGAAGTAAGTAATTTTGATGATGATTTTATTATTGTAATATTACGAGGATTAACATTGAAGACAAATAAGACGACTTCATGGTTAAATACGTAAAAGGTTGCATTCAACCTTGCATACAATTTTTGGTATTTTAGGTACTTCTTGATGTTCAGTAATGGTAATGACTCCGGACAGTTTATATCAATGAAAAGAGCAAAAGATGGCCTACCAGCAACGCTTGTTAACCTGTCACTGCTAGATACTGTAAGTTATTCAAATATTTGCTCATAATCATAAAGAGTATTTACCAAACAGTAGTAGTTACCAAAACAGTGAAAACTGCACTACATAAACTAGATTCGTACCTGCTGCGATCAGAATGATCAAGGCCCAAACACAATAATAAATCTATGTTCTGATAAGGTTGTGTAGGTTAGTAAGTAGTTCAATCAAATATATTTTAGATATTTTAAATGATTGATCGATCGACTGGCGAATTGACGCGCATTTAAACGTATTTGTGTTTGTTCTATCGAACATAAATTTAAATCAAGCCGTTGGTTGACTTTGACTTATCCGTGTATCATTGGGGTGCAAATAAATTATTGTTCGTTTTTTCCAGTTTAATGATGAAGATGGTTTAACATGGTATCGAGGAATAAAAGAAGGATCACAGCTAGCATTGCTTAGTTCGCATCCTGTACTTGTTACTCAGTTGAAACATCTGCCTAGAGAATCGTTGGTTCAACAGATCGCAACGCTGACTGGTACTCGAATATTTATTAAATTATCTATCATTTTAACACTGACACTTTTTTTACTTTTAAAGATATTTAAATGAATTGCAGATATAACCATTTCGGATGATACTAGCAACAGCTCAACACTCGGCAGTTTAGGGGTTCCTATAGAAAGCTCACAAACTATATCATCATTCTTAAGACATAAGTATAGTATTTTCACTGAAGAAGCGGATATACCCATGTTATCCTTAGAAAGGTAACTTGCAATAAATATTCACCAAAAATATTTACCTAGTAAAAATGTGCTCCTTTTGTTTTCAACTGGCTTAATTATTTTCAGGATAAAACAAATTGAATTGAAGTTTAGTGAGCCTGAATTTGAAGACTATAGAGGATTAGGAACATTCTTTTCATTTGTTGATCCTGATGAACTTTTAGCTACAACTGAAATGATCATGATGCCTACACTGACCAACAGCTCTGATATGGTAAGCTCCTATTAAATTAACTTTTATTAATATCGGAATTTAACGTGCTAATTCCGCCAGCATCTTGGAAACGCTGCCCTCTGGTGGAGATCTGAACCAGTTGAGCTATCTATAGATCGTTTTAAATGATCCTTAGATAGCTAAACTATTTCACAAGTATTTTATATTATAATTACAAGTTACTTTTAGGAGTTCGTATTTCTAGGAAATAAATTGATCAAGTGTAAGTTTTCCTTACACAAATAGAGTTCCGGTTGAAAGAGCTAATAATAATGCTCATTACTAATATTTGATTACTTTATTCACAAAGGGATGAGGAGTTTGGGAATGAGACCTTTTTATGCATAGTGCCAGGATTGGAAGGGCACTACAAGAGGTTTGGCACCCTCTGTGAGCAACTGAAGCTGCCTGTTCTGGTGCTGCAGCCAGGATTGGATAATTTACAAGAAACTGTTGAAGAACTCGCCCTAAGATACTCCAAGGTACTTATAATCAAAATGTCTTAAAGTTTACTTCCATTATAAATATGGCGTATATCAAACTTATCTATTGTTATTTTAACAGGTTATCATGAAAAGAGCAAGTACCAATAATAGTTTTAATATCTTGGGCTACGAAACTGGAGTCATAGTCGCTTTGGAGTTAGCTGCAATTTTAGAGCGACATGGTAAGCATACCTCAAAACAATACAACTTATGTGACCAGTATGATTTAAAATAAACGTTTAGATCCACATAAAGGTACATAGGTAATCTAGGAACATAGGTAACATAGGCTCTGTGAGTTGTAGACCTTGCGAGTCTGTCTTTGCATAGCTTGTTAATATGGTCGCTATATCAAAAGCTTCTTCAATCCATTCATGTTTTCATTATAATTAGGAATATTATTAAATTGCATGGTGCGACAGTCTCATTTTACTGTCGATGTCAAAGTAACCAAATATGAGAGATATAAGTAACCAAAAACCAAAAACCATAAATATATTCCGAAAGCTGATGAAATTTGTTTGTTTTTTATTATTTTACACCCCCTACCACGAAGGGGTCGGCCCTTGAAGTTTATCGAATGAAATAGTTGTTCGAACAACAAATAATTAGTCCTGATATTTGGTGTTTGGTGTTTTAAGGGGCTCTATTGTTTTTATACAGGTCAAACCGGTACAATATTCTGCATAGGTGATGGACCAGAGGAAACCAAGTCCCTGATGAAAGAGCAACTACTCGAATTTAATAATGAAGAGGCGTTGCAAATAGGCCTGGTGAAGCACATGTTTACCCTGATGGCAGGAAAAAGTGCATGGACCATGAAGAATGTCGAAGGAGCCACATGGAGGCAGCGTCTGGATACCTGCGTACGGACGCTGCTTGGCCACGTCTCGCACTCGGCGCAATACGCACGCACGCTTATAGAGGCGGCTTATGCAAGAATTATCATAACAATCAATTGTCAAACAAACCTTAAATCATTGAAATCTAATATTGTTCTACTTAGAGCACTAAGCTCTTATTCTGCGTCGACTATACCTTGTTCGCTACAGCGCTATTCGCAACAGCCAATCAGTATCTACAACCTGACCACACCACTAGCGCATGCAACTAATGACATGCGCTGTGCAGCCTTAATCAACAAACATCTTTCTAAAGAAATTCTAGACGCATATGCTAGTAAAAATCTTTGTGAATCATACCTCTTAAATTCCGACACGTTTATGACAAGCTCAGAATCGAATAAAATTTAATAAAGGTAAAAATATTTAATAATAATGAAACCTGACTTCAAAATTAAAAGCTATAAATACCAATTTATTATAGCAATAGGTATATACAAATATTAGGGTGTGCTGTTTTTAATTTTTAAAAAGTAGGGATCGCTACGAAAATAGCAACAGTGTAAAGCCAAGGTATTAAAAAAACTGCCCATAAAAGTCATTATTTGGTGTGCGTTTTAAAAACTAGTGACTATATGTTTATGGTACTCATCATTACCTAAAAACAAGTTAAGTCACAACAAATATTTTTTGCTAACATAAGATAATCAATATACGGGTGGAAGATTAGTTTATCATGTTTAGCCTTATCCAACAAAATAGTTGCATACTGAAATCTGAATGAAATTTTTTTTTTAATTATAAGACCGCTCATAGTGCCTTGGCATAAAAATTTTTTCTAGGTCTAGTTGTTTACTGTGTGGTTTGCAATAAAGTGTTTTCTAACTATATTTATTTTTCTTGTTTCTCTGTTTGGTAATTTTCTAATAGCCGTGCTAATTTTTCTGATAACTTCAGCATATATGCTAAAACTTTTCAGGTACACCCTAAAGCCGCAAAGTTTTTATTTTATAACCTTATATACAAATACGTTACTATAAACATTTTCATTTCGATAATATCAAAAGTCTACGAACTAGAACTCAGATTAATGGCGGACAGGTAGAAAAACAGATAAACAGCCGGAGATAGCAAAACTATGAGGGTTCCTTGTTGGTCTCTAAAACCATCAGTACTCTCGTTTTGTTATTTACAGCCCTGATCTCTATCATTATTGCTGTATTTGATTTTCTTAGGAGTGGATTAGTAAATAATTTCGCAGACCATCGTGACGAAACCGCTTTATAGCGACCTATCTTTAGAAACTCAGGGGTCGGGGACTCCACAAGTATTCTATGAAAAGTGCCAGAATTTTTTTATCACCATAATGACTTACGTTTTACTACACAAATCAGTAGCTACCACTTTCCAAGCGAAACTTAATCTTTACCAAAAGTTAAGCTTGCAGGCTTATTTACGAGGTCTGAAGGACCTTTTAAGATCCAGGATGTTTTGCGCCCCTCCACATAATTATAACCCACAAAGTAACGTATTTAGCATGTCATACAGACCTCAGCCACAGAAACCGAGCAGTTTTGGCTATGCCCCGCGTCCTACCCCCATGAGTGGCGTTAGTCATTTCGCGGAAAGACGTTTACCTCAGACAGTTCATGACTGGCTAACACACAGGAATCCGCCCCCGAGTAACTATTTCAAGACTCGCGCGAAATTAACTTGAATGAGTTAGACGGCTATGACAATTATGATTACAGCTACGATTATGAAAAATACTCCGAGTGCTACAAAGATTATTACGCGTACGAACAGTACCCTGAGTATTGCGTGAATGATCAACACGCAGCCGCCCCTATCTATATCCAGCTATCTGAACCACTGGTAGTAGAGGCCGGGCTTAGGCCCCCGAACAAAATGCTGAAAATTTTCGGATAGAGTCGAGTTCAGAAATGCCAAAATAGAAGTTAATTTCCATATTCATAGCCAGTTAGGCTATATTCAGATCGCGAGCCCCCTTTAAAGTTTTTAATCGATACAAGAGCCAACCAGTCCTTTATTAGTCCCGATGTTGTAGGAAAATACTTCCGTCATATATACCGTTGAAATACGATCCATTTGAGGTAACGAACGTGCACGCGACTAGTAAGAACGACTATTCCATTACGTTGTCATGTTTTCAAGAACTGAACGATCCTAATGATATTAATTTTTTCGTTTAGATGTTTCACCAATATTTTGACAGACTTTTAGGCTTCTATTTACTTGACGTTGTAGTATTACAATCCCCTTTTATATAAAAAAAAACCAACTAAGTGCGAGTCAGACTCGCGCAAAGAGGGTTTCGTACAAACCTTTAGGTATATAAGTAAAAGTTCAGTCGCTTACACCGCCAAAGTGTAATAAGGGCAATCAGACCTAAGTACTTGATATGAGTTTCAACTTGATATCTCTATGGGTTTGTCAGATATAGATAGGTACCTGCTCTATTACAAATATATATTACACCTAATATCAAGATTAGATAGAACTCTGAGATTGTTTAAAATAAATCTTAGAAGTTTATAATGAAAGTTCGTAAAATTACTGAAGTTAAATACCAACTATTCACATGAAGAATTGAAGCTAAATGTAAGCAAGGTTAAATTTAATAGGAACACAGAAAAACAAATTTACCATAGTATATTCAGTATTCTTTATTCAATAAAATCACAAGGACCACTTTGAATCGTCTTCTTACATGCTATAAACGTTGCAGCTAAGAAAATAGTATTTTGGCAGTGAATGAAGAAGTCAGTATATAGGACAAAAACACTTGTTTAATCGCGAGTACGATAGGCACAAAACTTTTTAGAAAGGAGCGTGCGGATGACGTGAGGCTTGTATTGCGACTGACTGTATCAAACTGAATGCGTGCCATACCCGCGGACCTACACACCGCGCGCTCCTTGCTTTTACAATCTAGGTAGGTAGTAGGTATGTAAATGTAGGTAGGCATATCACGTCGCTAACACGCCCCACCCCAGTGCTGCTAGCAGCACTCATCAGTCAATGGGATCCGTGCAACGCGAGCAGCTGACCGGGTGAGTACACCAGTCATGGTTTTGACTTTCACCATTCTCACCCTTTTATCTTTACCAGGACACACTTCTTTTATCAGCCCTTACGGCCACTTATTTCTGGGTCCGTTCGGGTCGACTACATATACCAGATCACCAACTTGCAGGGTTTTTTGTTCTTTATTCCATTTTTTTCTAGGTATCAAGTCAGGTAGTACTTCCTTCAATCATCTGTTCCAAAACATGTCTGCCAGACGCTGCGAGATTCGCCATTGTTTTCTGAGGAACAGGTCAGAATCATCAAATTTACCTATCTGAGGTGAGTTCGATGACATCCCGAGTAAAAAATGATTTGGTGTCAGGGTTTCTTCGCTTCCAGGTTCCACAGACACGTGAGTCAGTGGTCGACTGTTGACTATATTTTCTACTTCGGCCAGTAACGTATTCAGTACCTCATCTCGCGGTGCTCTTTCCTTCAGTACAACCTTCAGCGACGTTTTGACGCTGCGAATGAGGCGTTCTCAAGCCCCGCCCCAGCTCGGGCTTTGAGGTGGTATGAAGGTCCAAGTAGTGCCATGGTTTATGGCCTCTGTCTCGAGATCTTTCTCATTTAATTCTAGTAATGACCTTTTCAGTTCAGCGTAAGCTCCTTGAAGGTTGGTACCGTTATCAGAGAAAAGATTTTGAGGCCAACCCCGTCATGCAGCCATGCGGCGCAAAGCCATGATAAAGGAGTCGGTAGTCAGCGTGGAAACGACCTCTATGTGAACAGCCCTTACAGTGAGACATGTGAACAATACTCCGTACCGTTGTTCATGACGTCTTCCAACAGTGACGTCCATCGGACCGAACAAGTCTACTCCACAGAAGGTAAACGGTCGTTAATGATGAGCCATCCTGGCATAAGGTAAGTCACCCATTCTTGGTACTTCTGGTTTACATTTTTCCATTTTACAAATCATACATTTTGATAATCAATTTTTAACAGTTGCCCGTAATTTTATTACCCAGTATTTTTGTTTTATTTCATTAACCACTGTTTCTTGATTTCCGTGAGCAGCATTAACATGATAATGTTTAACAATCAGGCGAGTAATGTAATTTTTGCCATCTAAAATTGCAGGTCTCTTCACGTCGGGCAGCACGTCAGCGGCGGCGTCGATCCGGGCACCAGCCCGCAGGACTCCGTGATCATCCAGGTAAGGCGACAGTGTAAGTAACTTACTTGTAGTAGGTATTTCTCTGGACGTCCTCAGTAGCGTGACTTCTTCACCGAATGACTGTACTTGAGAGTATTTCAGTAGTAGACGCTCAGATTTTTCCATAACGTTGTCATCCAGATTATAGGTAAGTATCCGCCGTCCAAACTTACGAATATAATAAAGGTAAGTACTCGCGATGTAGATCTAAGTAAGCGTAGCCACGTAGAAAACTTGGTGGGTTCCGGTACAGGTAAGTAGTGATTTTCTATATATACGACATTTATACATTGTATAGTTTCTTTCTGTGCAGGTTCAATCACATCAATCGGCCAGTGATCGCAACTTTTTTGCAGAAAAGCAGGTCCGTGTAGCCATTTAACTCATTACTCGTGTAACTCATTTTGTAAAACCGAGCAGTCATAGGTTTCTCTGGTTGCGACGTCGGCGACATTTAATTTGGTAGGTACATAACGCCATTCATGTGTTTGAGTAAGTTCGTCGATTTCGCCCAAGCGATTAGCCACATAAGTTTTATAATTGCGACAATCGTTTCTTATCCAATGTAACACTGTCGTTGAGTCACTCCAGAATAAACGTCGCTCACAGTTTAACTTTTGTTCTTTAATAATCGTGTCGGCCAGTATAGCCGATAGCACAGCGGCCTGTAGTTCCAGGCGCGGGATCGTGATTGTTTTATTTCCAGCTACGCGACACTTACTTGCAATAAATGCTATGCGCGTGTTAAACTCGTTATCTATCCACCGCCAGTAGGCTACGGCGCAGAATGCCTTTATCGATGCATCACAAAATATATGCATCTGTAGGTGCCTATAACTTTCTGTACAAATAATCTCTTTATCCTCAGGTGCGTGCGGCGTAGCAGTCGCCGTAGCTCGCGTAGCGGTCCTATGTTGTGCTACGAGCGTAGCACTATCTATGGAATGAATTGGTTGTGATGCGATGCTTCCACTCTCCATCTCGCTCACACTCGTTGCCGCTGCCGGATAGTACCTCGGCAATCTAACGTTATCTAATGTTTTAAGTAAATATATCCATTTAAGCCACTTTGTATTTATTTCATTGCTAACGGGATCGTCCCAGCTGATGTCTAGTCGCCAAGTTTCTTGTAGAATGATTTTTCCATTGATCGTGAATGGCGATAAAAATCCATATACATCAAATATAGACATAACAACACGTAGCATCTCTCTTTTTGTAGGTATTTTCTGTCCATTAATTAAATTATCGGGAATCTTTTTAAATGAAACGTCGAATCTTAAAGTGTCGTCATCGGTATGCCATAGAAGTCCAAGCGTTCGTTCGCCTTCACATTGCTGGCCCATCTTGAACATGACAGCCGAAGCCCCGAGGGTCTCTCTACGCTGTTAATTACCGTTTTACTGTTACTAATCCAGTTACGCATTTCAAATCCTCCTTGTGAGTGTATGTAGGTGATATCTGTTATCATTTGAATCGCGGTTCGGTCATCAGGTAGGCTTTGTATATAATCGTACATATAGTGTTGGGTATATATAGCTGCGATCGCTGTAGGCATAGTAGATTCGAAGCGTTGTGCGTTCTTGTTTTTTACGAATTGGGCGATAAATGGCGAACAATTGGCACCAAATATTAACGACTTCATTACGTACGTTTTTATCGGCTCTTGTAATATTTCAGGTTTATATTCTTTATAAGGGTTGCCTCTGTAAATAAATCGTAGGGCGTTTCGATCTTGAGGACTTATTCTAACTCTCAAAAACATGTCTTTTAAATCGCCCATTACAGCGATTTTATTCTCTCTAAAGCGCAACATTATTCCAAATAGTGACATGAGTAGATCTGGCCCTTTAAGTAGGTAGTCATTTAGCGATAGGTTTGAGGTTTTCGCTGCGGCGTCGAAGACTAATCGAAGTTTCTTTTTATTGGGATTATCAACACTGAAATGAGGTAAGTACCAAGACATTTCTGTAATTTTATCAATGACTACTTTTTCTGCATAATCATTTTGTAGTAAGTGTTGTACTCGTTCGTGGTACCTCTGTGCATACTCTGTATTTTTCTTCATTTTATGTTCTACTCCTCTCAATCGAGTCATAGCTGTAGGTAGTGAGTCGGGCATTACGCAGTTATTGTCTTTCCAGGGTAGGCCCACCTCCCACCTGCCTTCAATGAGTGTGGCCGTTTGTTCCATGTGATGCCAGGCACGTAGTTCTTCTGTGTTCTGTCGTGGTTTACAAGCAGAAACTCCCATAGATTCAACTGAGAAGAATCGTCGGATATCGTCATGAAGCTCACGAAGGCTGTAGGTATCGTCATAATCCTCTGACGATGCAGTGTCGTTGATCAATAGCGTGAAGTAATTTGCGCGTGCTGAAGAGCGTTCGCGCGGCAGTATGCCATGCAAGCACCAGCCCATCGGTGTGCGAGTGACGCACGGCTCGGACGGGCCCACGATAATTTCTAAAGGTAAAAGTAATTTATAATTATCCTGTCCTATAAGCACTTCTGGTTTCTGAAGACCCGGATACAGTTCATCTTTCACCTTACGAGAATTCAAGTAGAGAGTAGTTATAGTTTTCACTTTTCACTGAAGTTATGTCATGTTTGGGTAAATTAAGTTCGTTAACACTGCGTACACTAATGTAATATATATCACCCTGTTTATTTGATAAAGTTAACTCCACTAGTTCCGTATCACACAGTAACTCAGTATTGTTCCAAGCACCGCGCACTCGCATCGATGCAGTGCGGCCTCGTAAACCCGCGCGCGCCGCTAGTTTCGCACTCATCACCGACACGGTAGATCCATAAATATCTATGGGAACTACTTTTAATAACACTGACTTGCTCATGTTTAAATTATTAATACTTTCCGTCGGGTGATTATCAGTCTCTGTAGCTGCCGTTTCCGTAGGGGAAGATTCCACTGGTGTAGGCGGTATAACGTTTCGACGCGAGCTCGGCAGGTAATGTAGGAGGCGGTGGTGAGGTTCCCCGCACCCCTCAACGTCACAAGCAGCGGCTGAACAGGTTTCTCTATCGTATTGAGATAACAAGCACTTGAAACATATACCTACGCGCCTCACATATGTCCAGCGGTCCTTGCGTAATGACTTTTTGATTTTTTTACAGTCAAATAATTTATGTACGGAAACGCGACAAAACCGACACTTATTATCACTTTCTTTACACTTTACAGTCTGCAACAAAACAGTTTGATTTTGACCAGAGTTATTTTCACTATATTTACGTTTATTGTCCCATCGAATGTTCATTAAATTAGCACTGCACGTAGATATCTTAACAGCTTCCTCGTTTAAAAAGTCCGATAGTATATCCAGTCTGGTTTTATCACCTTGTGTTATGAGCTGGTAACTATAGTCCGTCCACTTAGACAGTAGCACTGTAGGTAATTTAGATAGCACTATATTTACGACATCAATGCCGCGTAAATACTCTTCACGTTTAAGTTCACGTACAGCTGTTACAAAGTTTTTTTTATTTTCACAGAAAACGGCACTAAATCTTTATGATATTCCTGAGATAATGGGTTCAACTTTTTGACTTCAAGTAGAATTCTGGATATAATTATTTCCGGGTTTCCAAACTGCAGTTCAAGAGTGGATATCACGATGTCGAGTGACGTAGTTCTTATCAACAGAGCTGAGACCGCTTCTTTAGTGGACCCACGTAGACATTTTCGTAGTCTCCATAAATTTTCTTTAGCACTAAAATTGCACACACTCGTGGCTGCTACAGCAGCAGCTGCCAAGTCAGCTGCTGGTTTTTTGTCGATCAATTCCATTTGAATACGAGCCTTTTCCTGTGCTGCTTCCAGCTCAAGCCTTTTCTTTTGTGCCAGAATCGCTGACGATGATGAAGACTTTCTAGTTTTTAAAGATTTTGAAACCTGGGGCAACGGTGCGGTAGATACGATAGGTACGGTAGGTACGCTAAGTAGTTCTCGTTCTAACAATTCGACTTTTGAACGATCCTAATGATATTAATTTTTTCGTTTAGATGTTTCACCAATATTTTGACAGACTTTTAGGCTTCTATTTACTTGACGTTGTAGTATTACAATCCCCTTTTATATAAAAAAAAACCAACTAAGTGCGAGTCAGACTCGCGCAAAGAGGGTTTCGTACAAACCTTTAGGTATATAAGTAAAAGTTCAGTCGCTTACACCGCCAAAGTGTAATAAGGGCAATCAGACCTAAGTACTTGATATGAGTTTCAACTTGATATCTCTATGGGTTTGTCAGATATAGATAGGTACCTGCTCTATTACAAATATATATTACACCTAATATCAAGATTAGATAGAACTCTGAGATTGTTTAAAATAAATCTTAGAAGTTTATAATGAAAGTTCGTAAAATTACTGAAGTTAAATACCAACTATTCACATGAAGAATTGAAGCTAAATGTAAGCAAGGTTAAATTTAATAGGAACACAGAAAAACAAATTTACCATAGTATATTCAGTATTCTTTATTCAATAAAATCACAAGGACCACTTTGAATCGTCTTCTTACATGCTATAAACGTTGCAGCTAAGAAAATAGTATTTTGGCAGTGAATGAAGAAGTCAGTATATAGGACAAAAACACTTGTTTAATCGCGAGTACGATAGGCACAAAACTTTTTAGAAAGGAGCGTGCGGATGACGTGAGGCTTGTATTGCGACTGACTGTATCAAACTGAATGCGTGCCATACCCGCGGACCTACACACCGCGCGCTCCTTGCTTTTACAATCTAGGTAGGTAGTAGGTATGTAAATGTAGGTAGGCATATCACGTCGCTAACACGCCCCACCCCAGTGCTGCTAGCAGCACTCATCAGTCAATGGGATCCGTGCAACGCGAGCAGCTGACCGGGTGAGTACACCAGTCATGGTTTTGACTTTCACCATTCTCACCCTTTTATCTTTACCAGGACACACTTCTTTTATCAGCCCTTACGGCCACTTATTTCTGGGTCCGTTCGGGTCGACTACATATACCAGATCACCAACTTGCAGGGTTTTTTGTTCTTTATTCCATTTTTTTCTAGGTATCAAGTCAGGTAGTACTTCCTTCAATCATCTGTTCCAAAACATGTCTGCCAGACGCTGCGAGATTCGCCATTGTTTTCTGAGGAACAGGTCAGAATCATCAAATTTACCTATCTGAGGTGAGTTCGATGACATCCCGAGTAAAAAATGATTTGGTGTCAGGGTTTCTTCGCTTCCAGGTTCCACAGACACGTGAGTCAGTGGTCGACTGTTGACTATATTTTCTACTTCGGCCAGTAACGTATTCAGTACCTCATCTCGCGGTGCTCTTTCCTTCAGTACAACCTTCAGCGACGTTTTGACGCTGCGAATGAGGCGTTCTCAAGCCCCGCCCCAGCTCGGGCTTTGAGGTGGTATGAAGGTCCAAGTAGTGCCATGGTTTATGGCCTCTGTCTCGAGATCTTTCTCATTTAATTCTAGTAATGACCTTTTCAGTTCAGCGTAAGCTCCTTGAAGGTTGGTACCGTTATCAGAGAAAAGATTTTGAGGCCAACCCCGTCATGCAGCCATGCGGCGCAAAGCCATGATAAAGGAGTCGGTAGTCAGCGTGGAAACGACCTCTATGTGAACAGCCCTTACAGTGAGACATGTGAACAATACTCCGTACCGTTGTTCATGACGTCTTCCAACAGTGACGTCCATCGGACCGAACAAGTCTACTCCACAGAAGGTAAACGGTCGTTAATGATGAGCCATCCTGGCATAAGGTAAGTCACCCATTCTTGGTACTTCTGGTTTACATTTTTCCATTTTACAAATCATACATTTTGATAATCAATTTTTAACAGTTGCCCGTAATTTTATTACCCAGTATTTTTGTTTTATTTCATTAACCACTGTTTCTTGATTTCCGTGAGCAGCATTAACATGATAATGTTTAACAATCAGGCGAGTAATGTAATTTTTGCCATCTAAAATTGCAGGTCTCTTCACGTCGGGCAGCACGTCAGCGGCGGCGTCGATCCGGGCACCAGCCCGCAGGACTCCGTGATCATCCAGGTAAGGCGACAGTGTAAGTAACTTACTTGTAGTAGGTATTTCTCTGGACGTCCTCAGTAGCGTGACTTCTTCACCGAATGACTGTACTTGAGAGTATTTCAGTAGTAGACGCTCAGATTTTTCCATAACGTTGTCATCCAGATTATAGGTAAGTATCCGCCGTCCAAACTTACGAATATAATAAAGGTAAGTACTCGCGATGTAGATCTAAGTAAGCGTAGCCACGTAGAAAACTTGGTGGGTTCCGGTACAGGTAAGTAGTGATTTTCTATATATACGACATTTATACATTGTATAGTTTCTTTCTGTGCAGGTTCAATCACATCAATCGGCCAGTGATCGCAACTTTTTTGCAGAAAAGCAGGTCCGTGTAGCCATTTAACTCATTACTCGTGTAACTCATTTTGTAAAACCGAGCAGTCATAGGTTTCTCTGGTTGCGACGTCGGCGACATTTAATTTGGTAGGTACATAACGCCATTCATGTGTTTGAGTAAGTTCGTCGATTTCGCCCAAGCGATTAGCCACATAAGTTTTATAATTGCGACAATCGTTTCTTATCCAATGTAACACTGTCGTTGAGTCACTCCAGAATAAACGTCGCTCACAGTTTAACTTTTGTTCTTTAATAATCGTGTCGGCCAGTATAGCCGATAGCACAGCGGCCTGTAGTTCCAGGCGCGGGATCGTGATTGTTTTATTTCCAGCTACGCGACACTTACTTGCAATAAATGCTATGCGCGTGTTAAACTCGTTATCTATCCACCGCCAGTAGGCTACGGCGCAGAATGCCTTTATCGATGCATCACAAAATATATGCATCTGTAGGTGCCTATAACTTTCTGTACAAATAATCTCTTTATCCTCAGGTGCGTGCGGCGTAGCAGTCGCCGTAGCTCGCGTAGCGGTCCTATGTTGTGCTACGAGCGTAGCACTATCTATGGAATGAATTGGTTGTGATGCGATGCTTCCACTCTCCATCTCGCTCACACTCGTTGCCGCTGCCGGATAGTACCTCGGCAATCTAACGTTATCTAATGTTTTAAGTAAATATATCCATTTAAGCCACTTTGTATTTATTTCATTGCTAACGGGATCGTCCCAGCTGATGTCTAGTCGCCAAGTTTCTTGTAGAATGATTTTTCCATTGATCGTGAATGGCGATAAAAATCCATATACATCAAATATAGACATAACAACACGTAGCATCTCTCTTTTTGTAGGTATTTTCTGTCCATTAATTAAATTATCGGGAATCTTTTTAAATGAAACGTCGAATCTTAAAGTGTCGTCATCGGTATGCCATAGAAGTCCAAGCGTTCGTTCGCCTTCACATTGCTGGCCCATCTTGAACATGACAGCCGAAGCCCCGAGGGTCTCTCTACGCTGTTAATTACCGTTTTACTGTTACTAATCCAGTTACGCATTTCAAATCCTCCTTGTGAGTGTATGTAGGTGATATCTGTTATCATTTGAATCGCGGTTCGGTCATCAGGTAGGCTTTGTATAATCGTACATATAGTGTTGGGTATATATAGCTGCGATCGCTGTAGGCATAGTAGATTCGAAGCGTTGTGCGTTCTTGTTTTTTACGAATTGGGCGATAAATGGCGAACAATTGGCACCAAATATTAACGACTTCATTACGTACGTTTTTATCGGCTCTTGTAATATTTCAGGTTTATATTCTTTATAAGGGTTGCCTCTGTAAATAAATCGTAGGGCGTTTCGATCTTGAGGACTTATTCTAACTCTCAAAAACATGTCTTTTAAATCGCCCATTACAGCGATTTTATTCTCTCTAAAGCGCAACATTATTCCAAATAGTGACATGAGTAGATCTGGCCCTTTAAGTAGGTAGTCATTTAGCGATAGGTTTGAGGTTTTCGCTGCGGCGTCGAAGACTAATCGAAGTTTCTTTTTATTGGGATTATCAACACTGAAATGAGGTAAGTACCAAGACATTTCTGTAATTTTATCAATGACTACTTTTTCTGCATAATCATTTTGTAGTAAGTGTTGTACTCGTTCGTGGTACCTCTGTGCATACTCTGTATTTTTCTTCATTTTATGTTCTACTCCTCTCAATCGAGTCATAGCTGTAGGTAGTGAGTCGGGCATTACGCAGTTATTGTCTTTCCAGGGTAGGCCCACCTCCCACCTGCCTTCAATGAGTGTGGCCGTTTGTTCCATGTGATGCCAGGCACGTAGTTCTTCTGTGTTCTGTCGTGGTTTACAAGCAGAAACTCCCATAGATTCAACTGAGAAGAATCGTCGGATATCGTCATGAAGCTCACGAAGGCTGTAGGTATCGTCATAATCCTCTGACGATGCAGTGTCGTTGATCAATAGCGTGAAGTAATTTGCGCGTGCTGAAGAGCGTTCGCGCGGCAGTATGCCATGCAAGCACCAGCCCATCGGTGTGCGAGTGACGCACGGCTCGGACGGGCCCACGATAATTTCTAAAGGTAAAAGTAATTTATAATTATCCTGTCCTATAAGCACTTCTGGTTTCTGAAGACCCGGATACAGTTCATCTTTCACCTTACGAGAATTCAAGTAGAGAGTAGTTATAGTTTTCACTTTTCACTGAAGTTATGTCATGTTTGGGTAAATTAAGTTCGTTAACACTGCGTACACTAATGTAATATATATCACCCTGTTTATTTGATAAAGTTAACTCCACTAGTTCCGTATCACACAGTAACTCAGTATTGTTCCAAGCACCGCGCACTCGCATCGATGCAGTGCGGCCTCGTAAACCCGCGCGCGCCGCTAGTTTCGCACTCATCACCGACACGGTAGATCCATAAATATCTATGGGAACTACTTTTAATAACACTGACTTGCTCATGTTTAAATTATTAATACTTTCCGTCGGGTGATTATCAGTCTCTGTAGCTGCCGTTTCCGTAGGGGAAGATTCCACTGGTGTAGGCGGTATAACGTTTCGACGCGAGCTCGGCAGGTAATGTAGGAGGCGGTGGTGAGGTTCCCCGCACCCCTCAACGTCACAAGCAGCGGCTGAACAGGTTTCTCTATCGTATTGAGATAACAAGCACTTGAAACATATACCTACGCGCCTCACATATGTCCAGCGGTCCTTGCGTAATGACTTTTTGATTTTTTTACAGTCAAATAATTTATGTACGGAAACGCGACAAAACCGACACTTATTATCACTTTCTTTACACTTTACAGTCTGCAACAAAACAGTTTGATTTTGACCAGAGTTATTTTCACTATATTTACGTTTATTGTCCCATCGAATGTTCATTAAATTAGCACTGCACGTAGATATCTTAACAGCTTCCTCGTTTAAAAAGTCCGATAGTATATCCAGTCTGGTTTTATCACCTTGTGTTATGAGCTGGTAACTATAGTCCGTCCACTTAGACAGTAGCACTGTAGGTAATTTAGATAGCACTATATTTACGACATCAATGCCGCGTAAATACTCTTCACGTTTAAGTTCACGTACAGCTGTTACAAAGTTTTTTTTATTTTCACAGAAAACGGCACTAAATCTTTATGATATTCCTGAGATAATGGGTTCAACTTTTTGACTTCAAGTAGAATTCTGGATATAATTATTTCCGGGTTTCCAAACTGCAGTTCAAGAGTGGATATCACGATGTCGAGTGACGTAGTTCTTATCAACAGAGCTGAGACCGCTTCTTTAGTGGACCCACGTAGACATTTTCGTAGTCTCCATAAATTTTCTTTAGCACTAAAATTGCACACACTCGTGGCTGCTACAGCAGCAGCTGCCAAGTCAGCTGCTGGTTTTTTGTCGATCAATTCCATTTGAATACGAGCCTTTTCCTGTGCTGCTTCCAGCTCAAGCCTTTTCTTTTGTGCCAGAATCGCTGACGATGATGAAGACTTTCTAGTTTTTAAAGATTTTGAAACCTGGGGCAACGGTGCGGTAGATACGATAGGTACGGTAGGTACGCTAAGTAGTTCTCGTTCTAACAATTCGACTTTTTCACTTCCAGCAGTAGTTGCAGGTCTTCTCTTATCGATAACTTTCAGTTTTCCATCATCAACTTCCATTTTGGTCAGTGATTGGGCTTTGTCCTTTATTTGACCTTCATTGCATGCGGTACTGCGGGTGTTAACCATTTGCTGTCTTCTGTGCGGTGGCGTGTGGTACATCTATTTAGATTCGGCTCGAATGACCAATATAAACGTTGCAGCTAAGAAAATGGTATTTTGGCAGTGAATGAAGAAGTCAGTATATAGGACAATAACACTTGTTTAATCGCGAGTACGATAGGCACAAACCTTTTTAGAAAGGAGCGTGCGGATGACGTGAGGCTTGTATTGCGACTGACTGTATCAAACTGAATGCGGGCCATACCCGCGGACCTACACACCGCGCGCTCCTTGCTTTTACAATCTAGGTAGGTAGTAGGTAGGTAAAAGTAGGTAGGCATATCGCGTCGCTAACACATGCTAATGAATCTAGGTGCCGGTTCCTCCTAACCCCAGTTCAAGAAGAATCCGGCAAGAAACTTGTCTGGTCCTAACACTTTTTTGTATGGTCCTTTACAATTTTGCACAACACAAGTACCCTCTTACAGTATGTAGTTCACAAAGATAAAATAGTTTTATAGCCTGGGATATTTACCAAACAGAGAACAACACAGAAAGTTAACGGTACACATATTAAATACACACAAATATATTTTACTACAATATTATTACAAGGTACTTATCTTTCTAGTTCGGTGGTCACTCCCAATCTCCCGGTCTTAGACTTCAACGTCGCCTTTTATACGAAATATCACACCATATTCATTATTCAACCAATCACAGAAGCCTATTAAGAATCTAAGTATAATATTAAAAGTTATATACTTAATAACAATAAAGAGATGTAAAAATATAATTCAAGAAACAAAAGATTCATAGTTTTTCTATATATGTCTTAATAAAAGAATTATAACGAATTTACCGATTTAGTAAACAATCAAATGAAGGACTTGTAAATATCAGAATAATGAGAACAGAAAATAATAAAGTGAAATATTCGTAATTAATGACTGAAAAATAGTAAGAAAGTATGTATCAAACAGTTCAATTTACAATATATAACAATCATTGGATACTTTCGTTCTGAAATCCTAACTTCGTTCTCAAATGTGTGTGATGGTATAATCATTTTTATTACAATAATATTTATTAAAGCAAATGTTGATTCAAAACCAACTATAAAATGATAATATAAGTATAAAACTGTTCAACTGTTTTATCAAACCACTATCTGTTTTTTTTGCTGTGAACTAATTGAATGACAGGTGGATTTTTATTTGAATATTACGAGTATAATTTCAATTATACTGTCACGTTCATGAGGAAATGGGTAATGTTTATAATTCATAAAAAAAATATGTGATGTAACTAAAAATTTAAGGTTTTCGGAGTTTTTCCTCTATATTTGCTATAAAACCTTGCTTCATGCCAAATTTCAAGATTCTTGGTCGACTGAAAATACCCTTTAGGATTTGATTCCCTTGCGAGTAGTTGCGAGTTTGAAAACATGCGGCTTTAATGGCTGTTTCTTTTGATTGCATTGACATAGAAGTTTGATTGTACAGCCTAAAGGTATTATAGACCTGAGTATTTGATATGAATTTCAATTTAATACCTCTACGCGTTCATGAGGAAAGGGTTAGTAAGTTTACAATTATTAAAAATATTTTTATTATATGATGTAACTAAAAATTAACGGTTTTCGCAATTTTTCCTGTATCTGTGCTATAAGACGTTGCTTCGAACCAAATTTCAAGATTCTGAGTTCACGGGAACCATGAGAGAATTTATTGTAGTGCCCTTATTCATAAACTATAGTTTAATTTTCTTTGAATCACTTTATTAAGGTGCAGTCTGACCTTAAACTTCAAATGTAAATGTTTGAAGGATGCAATAAAATATATGCATCTTTTAATTAGTTATGTTATACAGCATTTATGAATAAGGGAGTTAGTATTAAGAATTTCATACACAATTTTATTATACCGAGTTAGGGGCACCTAGTTAACAAGATATTACAGTCCACTTGCAACTGTTAATGTGACCCTAACATAGAATACTCAAGTCATAATTATTAACTGTGATTTAGTAGGCTACATCCCTCATAGTCTGTTAACATTTCAGCATAGTTCAATTATTCATGTACAGGCATAAAGTTGTTCTTTGTTTTGCAACTTATCCTTATTAAATTATTTAAAGCGTTGACACACTTTGAGAGGGCGGATTGTTTAGATTATCACTAACAATTAATAGGAAAAAGATTCCTCAATTCATAACTGTTGCCCTTAAATTTGTCCGTTTCCTAGAACAACTATCGTTGCGTTTTGGACCGATCATAAGTAGAACCTCTGATTCCACAATAAAGTCAAAGTTTTTTGTACAATACCTACCGCGTTTTAAGTATACCAACACAGAGTTGATGATGAAAGAAGAGACTGCTCGCTGCTCTAGTGGACCATGAGCATCAGCACTTCACTTGGTGCCGAAGAAGGATCAGACCTGGAGGCCCTGTGGTGATTACTGTCCCGGATAGATACCCGGTACGTCACTTTGAAGACTTTTCTCAGCACTTGAACGATCGCACTATTTTTTCTGTCATTAACTTGGTCAAAGCTTGGCACCAGATTCCAGATTCCAGTCAATCCAGACGACGTGAAGAAAACTGCGATCACTACACTATTTGGTTTATTTGAGTCTCCATTCATGTCATTTGGACTTCGAAATGCGGCCCAAACATTTCAGAGGTTTATGATGACTGATGGCTTCGTACGTGGCCTAGATTTTTGTTTTCTTTATGATATTTTACTAGCTTTTAGAAACAAAGCACAGCACACATGAGGAGCACACATATGGAGCACCCACGAACTTTAT
The DNA here is from genome assembly GCA_948098915.1 of Lampropteryx suffumata. NCBI lineage: Eukaryota > Metazoa > Arthropoda > Insecta > Lepidoptera > Geometridae > Lampropteryx > Lampropteryx suffumata. Next base: position 5,415,856 of record OX402562.1, read on the forward strand.
TTTTACGGCTTAATGAGTACGGTGTGATCGTTAACGTACAGAAGTGTACATTCGGCCAGCCCCAGGTAACATTCCTTGGTTATTCTGTCTCTGGAGAAAGAGTTTGCCCCTTGGATGAGGAGGTACAGGTTATCCAGAAGTTCCCTCCGCCTCAGACTGTCAAAGCCCTGAGAAGATTTCTGTGAATGATAAATTTCTACCAACGTTTCTTGAAAAATGCAGGTGCAAATAACCAAGGAATGTTTTTTAGTTTTTTAAGGATAGGGGACCATGGTGAGCATGTAAACTTAAAAAACTTAAAAATCCCATCCATATTGCTCCAGTAGCTCTAACGCCAGTCATGTGCAGACAGACAGTATGACATAAATTCAAATAAAGCTAGAATGTTTTTAAGTTCTGCTAACTAAATTTCGTAAGAATATTTTCAATGTACCGATTTTTAGAACTCTACAGTTTTATTGTACTTGTACCGGCTTCGCACGGGAGAATTATACACCGTATGAGTATCCGATTGGTAGTCTTTGAGTTTATTGCGTTCTGACTGACAGACAGACGCGGCGGGAACTTAGTTTTATAAATATATACTGAAAGACGATGTTTTTACGTAATTCACATTTTCAGGACCTTGGCTGCTATAAGTCCAACATCCCACATCTAGTAATTGCTTCTGGCAGACAAGACTCCTCGGTGAAAAAAGTTCTTGAGGACCTGAAATCTCATCCAATAGACCCCGAGCAACTGGCTTTTCTTCAAAATATTCATCAAACAAGAGTCATCGGCCATTTAGGCAGGGGATATGCTATCTTAGGTAAGAGTACAATCATATAATAATAAAATAATAAATAGCGAGTGATGCCAATACTGATTTATATAATACTATACTTTCTTTACCAAATAAATTATTCCATTAAAGATATGTTTTGATTGGTGTTTGCATTCGGAAATCAGCTTTACCCTGGCCAACTTTTCATAGCTAAATCGCATAAATATTGAAAGTAGTGAAACTGATCAATTCTTAATGATCCCTATTCCCCACAGTATCTGAAATCCCAATTTTTCTTTTTCTCGAACACCCATAACCGTAACCTAAGATCTACTGATACTTTTCTTCTGGCAACTCCAAATCACTCAACCTCTAACCGTGCTAAATCTTTTAATGTGGTTGCCGTTGGTTTATGGAATTCTCTCCCCACTAAAATAAAATCTGCACCCAGTAAACCAGTGTTTATACGAATACTCTCTGAGTAAAGTTTAAGACTGGTAGCTTTCTTTGGTTCTAATTTAGTCTTATACCCCATAATGTCCCTCACCCCCTTGTTTCTCAGCCAAGCGCTTGCTCGATGCTCGGTTTCATTACTGAACTCGTCACTCGAACTATTTTGTTTTTTTTTTTTTTTATATAATTATCTTCAATAATGTTCTGTATTGTTGAAATTGATAATTGTTATTGTATGTTTTTTTTTTAAATGTATCTTATTTATTGCTATATTTTACTTTGAATATTAAATCTATTTTATATAAATATATATATAAATATAAATATTAATTTTATTTTTAGGAGTTTATTTTTAAATATGTTGTCTATACGTGTTATATTTCCTTATTCTTAGATTCAGTTAGCACGCCTACTTTTTATTTTCTCAACCTTGCAGGTTGGCTGGTAGAAAATACTCTAAGCATTAAGCCCGCCTATTATATATTTATATTTCTTTTTGCAATAAAGGATTAAATAAATAAATAAACTGCTTGAAAGAATATTTATAATCTTTCAGACACAAAAGATGAAAAGACAGTAAGCTTGTCGGAGTAAGTAGATTATTTCGACGATGCCCAGCGCCCTCTTTGGTTTGTCTACAATGGAATGGGCTCTCAGTGGAGCGGTATGGCCACACAGCTCATGCGGTTTTTAATTTTTGCAGCAGCAATAGAACGGTACGTTATGAGTTTCTACATCACAATCTAGAGATACCAAGATAGTTGTGAGTTTTAACGTAACATTACTTAAGGCGGAGCGTCCCTTATTTTCATTGTACATGGTACAGCATGTGCGGATATTGTAGCGGATATTAACTATTAATTCCTTCCACTATGAGGGTATGATCTGACCGTCAATTTTGTTTTAGTTGTCACCAGGTTCTGGAGCCAAAATGATTAAATATTATCGACATTATAACGACTTCCGAAAAGACGATCTTTGACAATATTCTACATTCATTTGTAGGCATTGCTGCTCAGATCGGTCTTACTGATCTTCTGAGAGAACTTGGTCTCGTCCCAGACTAAATCATAGGTAAGTAGGTAGAATCCCTCAGAACGTAGGTAACTTGAAAAACGATTCTTATATCCAGAACAAATACTTGCATTCCTATCAAAAGAGCTGCTAGAGGGAATAAACACCGCTCTTTGATAGACTACATAAATGTAGACTACATAAAAATCAAAACATCAGTTCCTTATCATCACCACTACCTTTAAATAGTTTGATGCTAAGTCTTAAATGTGATTTTTGTTTGTATTAGGTCCTGGATTGTTAAAGTATTTGCAAGAGGTCATCAAAACACCCAAAGTGCGTAGCAGTAAATGGGTATCTACATCAGTTCCTCAAGACCAATGGGACGAAGATTCAGCCAAATATTCATCCGCTGAGTATCACACTAACAACTTACTGGTATGATGTTGCATAAACACACCCTGTTTATGTTTGTACTACATATGTATTAAAGGTTCCTAACAAAACCGTATTATATGTTGTTCTAGAACCCAGTGTTATTCGAAGAAGCTAGTAAACTGATACCCAGTAATGCTGTTCTGGTAGAAATAGCACCACATGGTCTCCTTTAGGCTATTCTTAAGAGATCTTTGCCAGAAAGCTGCGTCAACATTCCATTGACAAGACGTGGACACCCAGACAGCTCTCGCATGGTTCTAGAAGCTGTGGGCAAGTCAGTACAGTTCTTATCTTAACAATAATATAACGCCAAGTTTATGTTAAGATTGCCAACTAAGAAATATTTTAATTTTATGTTGTACATGGAAGGTTACAATCCAAAAATCCAAGCACTCTATCCGAAAATAGAGTTTCCAGTATCGACTGGTACACCTTACCTGTCTTGTCAGGTTGATTGGGCTCATAACGAGAAGTGGTACCGTTATTTTCTAATTTACTTTTTAAATTTTATTTTAGAATTACTCTACTATTTCCACTAATATTTCATTGATTTTACTTGTTGTTTAAGGCCGCTGCCGCTTTATGCCTCCGCTCACAGACTAGCTGCAGCATCATGCAAGTTTCTGGTTTCAGTTCATGACGACGATCATAGTTATTTGCAAGGTCATGTTATTGGAAGTAAGTTTTATTTTACTTCAATTCACAAACGTAATGACAATTTTATTAAATGAATTGATTCAAGCTGACACTGTGGAAATCCATTACAAAAATTATAATAGTTAGACAAATCGTTAGTACTATTATGCCAATCTATTCATAATGATTCATATATTCATAGATTCATATATTTCACCTAGAATCAATACAAATACGTGCATCTTCCTCCCGCCCGCAATTAAACAGGCCACGCAAATATTAATAGTCAAATATTTAAAATATAGCAACCCGTGTATGGCAACAATGCTAGTTATATATAATTTTGAATTCAGTCTTATAATTGCCAAATTATATATTATTTTTCAACAAAAAAAAAGGTGTTACCATTTTCGTACGTGCTGGTCGCTGCTTGGGATACTTTAGCGATGACCTTGAAAGTCCCTAAAAAGAAATTGAATGTTATCTTTAAAGAAGTACAATTTTATGAACAGCCTGTGTTGCATGATCAGAAAAGTATCAAACTTGTTGTGTCTTTGCATAGAGGAAGTGGACGCTTTGAGGTACACATATTTCTATTGTGTACTTGCTATCACAAGAAAACTAATAGTATTCAAGCATGAGCTTGTATAGGGGTGCACAGATAGACACACGGACAGGGTAAAACTACAAGGATCCTTGTTGGACTTCGAAACCCTAAAAAATGCTAGGATCAAGACCAGTTTCTTAGCAATGAATAAGGACAAATTGGCATCTAAATTATATTAGCATGTAAGACGATTCAAACGAATTATTTCGCTTGTATTGAATACAAACGATTTGACTTTGACACAATATTTATAAAGACACAAAAATAATGAATATATTGTTTTATATACAACTTTTGTCTACTCGTACTAGTGCGGGAGTTACCGAAAAGTTATCTCAACTCTAACTTACCATTAAGATCTATAAAAAACAAATGACGAAGCTAGACCAATTAACCTTTAACTAAGTATTTGAGATTAATCTCAACTTGAGAACTCTATGAATTATATCATTATTATACACCTATCAGTGTAAACTTGCAATTGACCATCAGCATACAATGTACACCGACATATATTTCATAAATCCAGTTTATTTATCTAGGTTACCTTTCTACTACTTTTCGACTACTTCATAAAACATCTACTTGATATGACTTATTTTGTATGTCTTTATCTTTTTGCGACTATTTCTCGTTTGTCCTTGTCTACTGTCGTCGCATTCTTATTATTGTCTCTCCAACAAAACATAAAATTGAACGTTAATGAATAGGATTTTGATAAACACGGGCTTTACTCACGTATTATTTTGTCGATGGAGGAGAGAAAAACCGACACTGTTTCGACTCATCTAAAGAATCTTCATCAGGGTGAGTTTGACCCTCTCGAACGAACTCGGTGCCTCCATCGACAAAAGAATACCCTTGTTTATCAAAATATGTTTCTTAGCAAAGTCATAAAATCTTAGTTCGTAGCCACGTAGCAAGGTTTAAAGGCACTTTTATTTTCAAATTATGCAAATCCTCCAACGCTTATTCCAAAAGGACGTTTTTATAATTAGCGAATATGCCCTAAGGACTACAAAGGAAATTAAAACAGCTGGATCTTATAAACTTGTATCTGTTTTAACCGATCATATCACAGATTCTCGTTTAAAACTAGTTCATTTTCAATCGACACTACCTGCTACAACAACATCAGTGGTTGTTCGTTCAGAAAAGGATATTCCAAGCCTGATAGCCGCCCGCAGCCAATTGTTAGCAGATAACAGTCTTATCATCTTTTCCGCTTATCCATCTTTCTCTGGTCTTAAAAGCTTAGTCAAACATTGGAGAAAAGATTCTCGCGAAACAGAATTCACGTCATAATGATAAATGATATGAAGGATACTAAACACTTAGCTAAGATTCCTGGTGATTTGGCTTACAATATCTTGGACAACGTAAGTCTGTTAGAAAGATATTTCAATCGCATTCAATGTTCATAATTCTCGCTCATTATAAAATGTATTTTTTTCAGGGTGTTTGGGGTGGTGAATATTATTTGCCGTTAAAAGAAAATCTAAATATATACAATGAAATAACCTTACAATGTGATATTATTAGAAATCTGGAATCGTTGAAGTGGATTCAAACGCCAAGTTCATTTAATACTCCAATAGCTGATAAACGTGAAGTTATTGTGAAGGTAAGTATCATAAGCAAAAGATACGCGAAGCCAATCTTACGTTCATGAGTAACCCTATTTGACGATAAAATGGTTAAAGAAATAAATTCTTAAAACTCCACCCTGAAAAAGTACAAAGGTGCCAAAGTTTGTATGGAAATTTACGCCAACAAAGTTGCGAGGAATTCCACTAGTGCTAGGTTAAGTGTTTATGACGTCTATTTATTTCAGGTTCACTACGCTGGTATCAACATAAATGATGTCCTACGAGCATCGAATATAATTCCATCCAAGAACAATACAATGGGATATGGAATGGAATTCAGTGGCGTGACAGAAAGGTACTGCCTTGTTATTAAGGTTAGCATCTGTAGTGAAACACAGCTAGCTGATTGAACACTGCTTTATTTTATCTGTTGGTACTATCTAATAACAGTCATAAAACTACCCGCCACCATAAATAATACTACATCTTTCCCCTTATAATGTAAATTAAGTTTAAGAAGATAACAATAAAATATCTCTATACAATCTGTTGCTATAAAACTAAAGAAGTATATAAAAGTAAGTAGTATACCATTCGTAAAGGTATCTTTATTCAAAACTATACCTACATACCGTTAAACAACAATCACAGTGCTTACCGATAAATAGGTCAATCTATTTTTACACCAATCTATACAATATAAACATACCCCCATATAGGTAGTAGGTACATAGGTACAAGTAGCTATATCTACATATAATATGTTTATATAATCTACCTATTATATAAAAAGTTTATTCTTACCACGTTTAAAACATGAGTAATTAGTTATACAATGCAAATAAATAGTAGGTAACTAAATCAATTATAATGAACCTACTCAGTTATTAATCGAAATCTAATTCTCTCATTTTTTCGTTTTGTTTTTTATACACTTTAGCCTTACTTCTAGTCACTGGACCCGTATGTTCAAATAGAACACGATCCGAAGTATGTTTAGATAGCTCCGTATTTTTTGAAGCTCCCTCCCCAATGCCTGATGACATCGGCAACCCGTCAGAGCTATAATAAGCTAAGTTCCCCGTGCTGGTTGATCGCTGAATACCTACCTTAGCTATAGGTATGTTGCTATCGGTGCTCGCACCAGCTGTCTGGTTTATGTCTAACCTTGTAACAATATGCCTGCGATTACGGCGGTACCTACGACCTACCTCATCTTGCAGTATGTATGACCTTGGCTCGGGAGCTTTCTGCACTACCTTCATACTCTTCCGCCGACTACCATCCGCTACTAACACTGTATCATTTTCGTGCAATACAGGGAGGTTTCTAGATGACCGATCGTACATCATTTTTTGTTTATTTTGGTTTACTAAAATAGCCTCATGATTCTTTTTTCTATCTACTTTTTGTTCTAGTAACCGCCTACAAATAGGCAAACGCGTATTTAGCCTTCTACCCATTAATATCTCCGCGGGCGAGTCTAAATTATCTCTAGGCGTAGATCTAAAATTTAACAAACTAACGTAGTAGTCATGTCCGGAATCTACACATTTTTTGAGCAGCGTTTTAACTGTCCTAACTGCACGTTCGCTTTTTCCGTTCGACTGAGCGTATAGCGGCGATGACGTAATGTGTCTTATATTCCAATTACTAGTAAAAGCTTTAAATTCTTTTGACACATAAGCTGGTCCGTTGTCTGTAATTAATTCGCTAGGTATACCATGCCTACCGTATTGTTCCTTCATAGCTTTAATAACAGATTTGCTAGTTATAGTATTTAATTCATTGACTTCAACAAAATTTGAAAAATAGTCCACTAGAATCAAATAATACTTTTTCCTATATTCAAATATATCAGATCCTATCTTGGCCCATGGAATGTCTGGAATGTGATGTGGCAACATGGGTTCTCTGGGTGGCGCAGACGCATGTAGCGCACAAGTGCTGCAACTCTGCACCACCCGCTCCACATCACGTGATATACCCGGCCAGAACAATATGCCTCGTGCGCGCCGCTTACATTTATCTATTCCTAAGTGACCCTCGTGAATTCGAATTAACATTTCGTTTCTTAACGACTTAGGTATTATTACCGAATTTTCCTTGAATATTATCCCATCAATATACTGCAAGCACTCGCGATATGACCAATACCCACGAATATCTTCTTCTACTGCATATTTACACCTGGGCCAGCCATTTATTATTAACCCCACCAACGATTGCGATTCCTTGTCGTTATCCGTATGCTCCCTAACTAAATCTAACTTTTCGTCGCTGAACGGTAACTGTTGTATCATAAAACAAGCCTGGGCTTCTACCTCGGCGTTCAATCGCTCGTGCATCAAATCAGGTAGGGCTGCCCGCGATAAGGTGTCTGCGATATACATGTACTTACCGGGCGTGTAAACAACCTTTATATCATAACTTTGGATACGCAACATCATCCTTTGCAACCGGGCCGGAACAGACGATAGAGATTTTCTAAAAATCGATTCTAACGGCTTATGATCTGACTGTACCGTGACATCGGTTCTACCAAATATGTACTGGTGAAACCGCTCACATGAAAATACAATGGCCAACAACTCTTTTTCTATCTGAGCGTATCTACATTGTGTGTCTGTAAGAGTTAGCGAGGCGAACTCAACCGGCCGCCCCTCCTGCAAAAGCACTGCTCCTAGTGCACTTGCACTTGCATCTACCGAAAGTATTATAGGATGATCATGGGAATATAATGTTAGAACTGGAGCGGAAGAAAGTTTATTTTTAAGTGATTTAACCGCGTCGGCATGTTCTCTGTCCCAAACCCATTCCGAACTCTTTTTTAAAAGTCCCCTTAAGACAGCCACTGATTCAGAATAACTTGGTATGAATTTTGACAAGTAATTTACCATACCTAAAAACCGCTCCAGTGATTTTTTATCTTCTGGATCTGGCATGTCGACTATAGCTTTTACCTTTTCATTATCTGGCCTCATACCATTCTCGTCAAACACATGCCCCAGGTACGTTATTACATTAACTCCAAATTTACATTTCTCCTTATGAAACCTAATACCTACTTCTTTGGCTCGCCTCAAAAGTAAATGTAGTCGCGTATCGTGCTCTTCCTTAGAAGTACCCCAGCAGACAATATCATCAATAAATGAATCCGTGCCCTCCAAATTATCTAGAAGCTGTCTTACCTTCGCATGGAATATTTCCGGAGCGCAATTAATTCCATACGGCAAACGTAAGAACTGATATCTACCAAATGGCGTGCTAAAAGTACATAGATCAGCGCTGGCTTCATCTAACTTCATCATCCAGAAACCACAACGTGCGTCCAGCACGCTAAATACCCGCGCCCCCCGTAGCTTAGAAGCTATCTCACTCACGGTAGGTAACGAGAAATGCGCCCTCTTTACAGCCTGATTCAATACTCGCGCATCTAAACATACTCGGATATCTCCATTTTTCTTAGCAGCTATAACTATAGGATTGACCCATTCAGTTGGGTGGATCACCTTACGCACGATACCTAATTCTACCATTCTGTTTAACTCTAAGCGCAATTTATCTCGCAATCCTAACGGCACCTTTCGTGCCGAACATATTGTAGGCTGAACGGACTTATTTATAACTATTCTGTGTAATCCCGGTAACGTACCGACCCCCTTGAATAATTCCGAATATTCATGCAATTCGTAGCTAATTGCTTCGACTCTTTTTATGAAACCTAATTTTACACAGTCTTCCCTGCCTAAAATATTCTGTACATTCATATCTACGACCGCGAACTTAAGATTATAACCAATTTTTTCCTTTGATACAGACAAAAATCCTTCCCCAATAATTGGGAGTTTATTTCTCGTATATGAAAATACCTTAGATTTAAATGGTTTTAAATCTTTATCCTTCATACCCAGACGATAAAAATCTAATTTGGTTATAATGTTTAAATCCGCGCCACAATCTAACTTAAACTGAGCTCGCTTACCATTTATGCATAAAGTTTCTATCCACTGAGTGTCCAAATGTCCAGTCTCTGTTTTTAACACGTTCACATATAGCACTTCATCGTCTTCAGACTCCTCCGAAAACTGACACATATTTATCTCGTGCACTTTTTTACCTACTCTTTTATTAAGACACATTCTCGCAAAATGACCACGAATTTTACACACAAAACACGTAGCCTCATTAGCCGGACACCAACCGCGGCCCTCGCATCGTACACTTCCACAACGCATACACTGGACGCTTTCCACCTGGCGGGCAGCCGGCCGGCTGCCGCTGCTGCCGGTGCCGGCCGCGCCCACACGGCTACACAGCCCGCGCGCCCCCCGCGCCCCGCTGCCGCGCTGTTGCGGCCGCCACGCGCCCCGCGCGTGCTGTCCAGACAATGCATCCACTTGGCTACTCGATTTGTTTGCCTCCTCTATGTGCCGCCCTTCTGTTTTAGACAGTTCCTCTGCTTCACAAATCTGCACTGCTTTCGTCAAAGTCAATTCGTCCGTTCGCAATAACCGATCTCGAACGACATGGTTAGTCACTCCACATACCAGTCGATCCCGTATCAGACCGTCCACGAGATGTTCGAACTTGCAATTTTGGCTTAGCACCTTCAACGCAGTAACAAATTGACTTATTGATTCCCCGGCATTCTGATTACGAGTGAAAAACTTGAATCGGAACATAGCTATGTTACATTTAGTTCCGAAATGTTCGTCAAATTTGCTTTTTAAGCACTCGAGATCATCGGCTAATTGCTCCTTCGTATAAGTAAATGTTGAAAATATCTCGTAGCCTTCTGCTCCAATGAGGTTCACCAGCAAGCTCGCCTGCACATCCTTAGGTTCTTTATTAACACCGGATGCCTTTAAAAAAACTTGAAACTGTTTCCACCATTTTTGCCACGAGTCCGCACGCGCTGCCGGACTGCCTTCTATTTGCAATTCCGGTGGAGGTCTTGCGTGTTCCATAATTTTTCACGCATACACCACACCTATTATTATAATTTAATGACCAACTTTTCGAAAACTCGTTAATTTATTTTAAAATCCAGAACACCGCTGTCACCATGTAGTGAAACACAGCTAGCTGATTGAACACTGCTTTATTTTATCTGTTGGTACTATCTAATAACAGTCATAAAACTACCCGCCACCATAAATAATACTACAAGCATCAAAGCTTATTCGTTCTTATGTATTATAATATTATATCATTATAAATAAATAAATGATGCCGGACATTCCACACAACATCATCTAGCCCCAAAGTAAGCAGAGCTTGTGTTATGGGTGCCACATGACTGATACACTACTTACATACTTTAATTTGTAAATTCATACATATTATACATAAAACCACTCAGACTTGAGACATATACTTGCAGAACATACTTAGTCGCTATGGTGGCTCATTCACGGTTCACTCTGTGAAATTGTGGAATTCTCTCTCTCACGATATCCTCGATAGTGCTTCGCTTAGCATTTTCAAGCAAAAAGTCAAAGAGCATTATTTCTCCTTGTAATTGTTTATATTATTATTTTATTATATATTATATTGTATTATATTATATTAATATATTATATAATGTAATTTTAGGTATATTTAGTGTATGTATTTATTATTCTAGTTATTTTAGTTTATTAAATTACATTTTAAGCCTGTTTTTATAGTGTACTTCTCTACTTGTTAGTTTGTATATCAATATTTCTTCATTTCTGTTTCTCTTTCTTCCTTTTCTGTAGGTACGCATCGTACCCACCATTCGTTTATAATATGTTCATATCCCGAGGTTTGCTGGAAGAGAACTCTTTTTAGGGTTAAGCTCGCCTATGTACATGCCATATGATAATGTATGTTACAAAATGTGTTCAATGTGTGTACAATTCTTCTTCTTATCGCGTCACTAGTTATTTCTAACTAGTGTGGTGAAAGGATTAAATTTAGCCTCAGAGGCTCCTTTCACTCCGTGCTCCGTGCACTAAAACGTGTACAAGAAAGAGTAAAGAAGAATATTACAAATATTTGTCCCATTATAATATTAACATTATAATATTGCCACTGCTAGGGCAGTGGCCTAATCTCATGCAAGAGTGATCTACTATGTGGATCAACGCAGATGGGTGTATTGCATTTCTTTAATTTTTACAAACAGTCTGTAAACAGAGCCATGTCTAATGGCAAACATGCCACAATTTAAGCTTACGTTGTATTCTTTTTATTTTGATTTTTTAAATTCACAAAACAGATCACAATCAACTTATCGTTTTAACTAAAATTAGTTTTAATATATTTATTGATCTAGATTCGTAATCAAAAATGTGAATGTGTCAAAATTACAGTGTAACATGCATAAAAGTTATAATACCCTAAACTAAAAAGCAATTAGGTATAACAATTATTCAGTATTAGCATTGTGTTAGACTTTATAAGCGCACTGTTTAAACCTACTGATACAGTTATTAAAGACATCTAGATTATGAGAAGTAGCCAACTGGTTATAAAGACGACACATATTTGGGAGGGGACTGTGAAATGAAATATTGTTTGTGTATTTTTAAGCCAAGGGTTGCAGGATTCCGGGAGCATTATGTGTTTATGCTGACTAACGCGAGCAAACTAAGACAAACAACAGTTGAATGTAGAATTTTGTGCAGATATAAGCGGTTAACATAATCTCTTCTTGTTGATTCTGCTCTTATTTCAGGAGTTACCAGTCAAGGAGGCCAGAAAAAATGCTGTGCAAGTTCATGGTGGGGCTGGAGCACTTGGCCAAGCCGTGATATCAGTCAGTTTATCTAAAGGATTTCGAGTGTTTGCTACTATCAGCAACATGCAGAAAAAAGAGTTTCTACTCAGAATGTTTCCTGAAATAAGAGGTGAATAGAAATTTTCATAAATATGTCCATCTCATACAGACTTCGGAGACCTTGATTAGTTGTTAGTCTGGAATATTCAGTAAAGACACAAATGGACTCGTACCCACCATACGAATCCATATGTTTCTTAAAATTAGACTTTTTACACGATTTGAGAACATGATCATAAAACACCAATAAAGAGGCTTCGCATTTGTATAAATGACATTTTCCTACAATATCTTTTCCCGCTTCTCACTTTTCAGTTCTCTACCAGGCCACTCAGAAAGTAATGCGAAAAAAAGTTTTTATGTATGAAGCCCTGGCTGATTATAATGATTTAAAAATATATATTACTAACAAGTAAAAACTGCATCTTTTGGCGTTTTAATTTCTCTCCATATTAATTGAAATTGTGTTTGAGTTTCATTGAAAAATGAAAATGCGTCAGGTACACTTTCGTGTTATGATTTTTTTACAATTTTAAATGTGACCTAAAACAGGATGAGCACTTTGTTCGTTTTCAAGTAGCATTTATGGATGAAGGCCCTTCAAAAGCAACCATTTATCGTTGGCATAACAAGTTTAAGCGCGGTCGTCTAACTTTAGGGGATGATGTACCTAAGAAGTTGTCGTCTTTCGACGGCTGTTAACGAGGAAAACGTGTTAGCAGTAAACATTTGAATTCAAGAAAACAGGCAAATTACGTACAGATTCAGCATATAAATTACGGGTTTACAAGATTCTACACGAACACTTTCGCGTGAGAAGGATAGTTTCGGGCTGGGATAACCTCACCAAAGCTTAGAAGTAGGGTCGTGTGGAATAGTGCCGTGGCATCTTTACTAATTTATAAAGAGGAAAGATTTAATTGTATGTTTGTTTGTATTGCATAGGCTCCGAAACAACTGGACCGATTTGAAACATTATTTTACCGGGAAAAATCTTCAACGCAAGCGAAGCTGTGTGCGGGTTGCTAGTGATTAATAATTTTGATGGAGGATCGACTCGACGCGTTTACGACATTGTGACAGGTGACGAATTCTAGATTTATCAATACGATCCTAAAACACAGCGTCAGTCGACAGTTTGGCTGTTTCAAACGAACCAACGAACAAGCGAACAAACACTGGGCTTCGCGAGCTACTACTTCACCACGACAATGCGCACGCGCATTTAGCGCTCAAAGCATGTGACTTCCTGGATACCGCATCAATCAAAGTCCGGGGTCACCCTGAGTGTCCCACGTAATATGGTATCTGCCTTATTGCGCAAAATAAAATTGCGTTGAAATAATTGTGCTAATCTATAAGTTAGGGGTAATGTATGTACTCTATTATGCATGGGTTTCCTGGACACCACACCAGTCAAACTCCTGGGTCATGGGATGGTACCTACTTGTATAATGGTAGATGTAATGTTTTAAATATATAAATAAATGTTTCTTCCTTCCACTCCAAAATACCTTAAGAAACGTTTTGAGTTCCTCCATCTTTCCAATCCTCGATCCTTACGTTCTTTGAAACCCTGCAGCTTAAAACTCCTGCTCATACATCTAGTTACAATGGGACTTCTTATACTTTGCTTGCTGTGTAGCTTTCGAATGAACTCCTGTCTCCATCCGATATGCTATACCTATATTTACCTATATTCAAAAACTTTGTATCACTATCTCACATAATTTTCATAGATATCTATTTAGTTCGTAAGTTTTTATGTATTTATTTTTATTTATGTGTATCTAAGTAGTGTTTAGTTAAATACATAATTTACAATTCATTTAATTATTAATTTTCATCCAAAGTTTGCCTTCCATCTATCTAAGGAGTTTGCTCTCAAGCTATGTATATGGCCGCCCATTGTATGACTTAAATACTTGTACCCTAATTAAATTGGAATATTGTGTTTTATTTTATAAGGTGTACAATAAATATATATATAGAATATATATTCTATATTATAAGTGTGAAGTTGGAGGCAAGACCAAACATTGAGTTTGATACACATGCTTGCATGCACAGATACACAGACAGTTGAAACACACAATACGTAATAGTTTTCAGTTACTGCTTAATAGAAAAACAAAACTTTTGAAATATAACGTCCGCCCACCGTAGTAAAAGACATTTTTACAACTGATTGTAAGAAATTATAAAACTGGATGTTCAGAGTGCAATGTGTGTTGAGAGGTATCATTTATTGTTTCTCAGCGAAGCCTATAATATGAGTTATATTGATAAACGCTCCATTCTACAAACAGTCCTAAGTCATAGATGGACGAAAGTGTGCAGAGAATGTCTGAGGTATTGTGAGACGATTGATAGTAGTAGAATTAGTTCAATCTGTAAATACCTTTTTTTTTTGTTTTTTTTTAAGTATTTTATTATTAATTATTTGGTAAAAATATTTTATTGTGTTAAATTTTTCTGTTAAACTGTTATTTCATAGCGCTTTGGTGTACCTACTGTAATGCTATGATCTTATTGTATAAATAAATAAATAATAAATAAATATTTTTTTTTTTATAAATTTTAATAAATTTTTGAATTTGGTGTAACATAAAATATAATTTTCTAAAAAAGGTGTGCGCTCTTTGCTTACAATGTACCTAACAAAATTTTGCTTCATCTGAATAGTATGTAGATGTGATGATTTGATGTCTAAATCTTTCTGGACGTGAATTGCACTATTGGTGAAAATTAGTAAATGTTGCCATGTTCGTATTTTTAAAATGCCTTTATTTTGTAAATTAGCAGAATCATCTTCATAAAAATCTTATCTTTTTCAGAGGAGGACATTGGAAACTCGAGAGAAATATCTTTTGCAGACATGGTTTTAAATAGGACCGGCGGCAAGGGATGCACTATTATCATTTGCTGTCTCAAGGGGGAACTAAAAAATGTAAGTGACGAAACAATAAAACATCGTTTTTTATTTGGCAGTTTAAGTGGACGAACTTACTAAGGTAAATTGGCTAGTCTGTAGGTTAATGCTGAAAATAAATAATTCGTCAAACAAGTTATTTGCCGGCAGAAATATTAATATGCAAAACTACATGTGAGGAAGATGGATGTGTAACATGTCTAGTTTTCATCAGCATTGACAGATCCTGTTCCTATTTTTTTAGATTACCTTAAAATGCTGCGCAGACTTCGGATCGGTCTACGATACGGTGCAGATTCTTTACAAAGAAACCTTTGATTATGGATTAAGTAATTTATTCAGGGATAGGTGCTACATGCCTGTTGATATTTCGTCCATTTTCCTAAACATGAAAGCTGAAGAAGTCATGGTTCGTATTAGTGGCTTTACATGCACATGTCTATTCTAACGACTAACTAGTCTATTATATTCAAAGTTCGACCATAATCAATTAATAATTAATGTATTTTTTATGCATAATATAAGAAAAATATTAGCTTTCAGCACTCCTTCTCTATGAATACTATAGGTGTGCAAAATTTCATACTCCTCCGTCCGCGCAATTTTCGTAAAAAAGGGTACAGCATTTTTGTTTCACGTTTAATATATATATCAAAATTAAGCTTAATTACTGATTTATTTCTGCTTAGCTAGCCTAAATACTATCATGCATAAATATACAAGCCCACCTAGAGTGTTTCTTAATGTGTTTTCTGTGCGAATCTCTTTATATATAAAAGCTGTTGCAAAACTTAAATTACAAACTGGTTGGTACAACTACTTTTGTATAAGTCAGTGGCCAACTTTGAAGACCGAGTTAAAAGGGCGCCCGAATACCTCCGTAACGGCCTTGAAACTTTTGCAAAGCCGGGACTGACGTCCATCTAAAAAATAAAATGGCACTGGTGAGGCATTACCTCTAAAGTGGCATTTTCATTTGAGCGCACAAGGTAGCTTAACAGAACTGACAAAACGTAGGTTCGTCGATAAACCGTTCAAGCTTTACTTGAGTCATTGGTGAGTACTATGTAATTCATTGATTGATCACATTTTTTTTAATAGCGACTTCAAGTGTTGGTGAGTGACGGTATTGCTAGTGGGGCTGTGCGTCCTCTATCGCGAGTGACATATAAGCTACAGGACGTGTCGCGGGCTTTCCGCCTACTATCAACCAGCCGTCACCGAGGACGTGTGCTGATACGTCTTCCAGATCAACAGCTACTAGCTCAGTCCAGGTATTATGTTGCAAACCAATAACGATATTCAAACAATACGAAAACAACATTTTAATGGACTACCAACAAAATAACAATGTTGCTAGTGTCTTGGGGACGCTGACCTCTAGCAGTGATCTGCATCAGTTGTGCTGTCTATGAATCTTTTTACAACCGTTTCACTGTGTTTATTCATATTGTTGTATACTAGCTGCCCCGCTCGTGAAAGTTCCAAAGTTCCAAAGATTACCCCGAAATCTCGCAGAATCAAAAATAAACCTTCAAGCTTGACTTCTATAAAATTAAATAGACTAAGAAATATACGAATGGTTAAGTAAATGAATAAGTGACAAAACTTTTCTTAAGTAAGTGTGTGCTTTTTGTGCTTTTTGTTTGAGTTTGATGCAGTCCCGTTGCTTATTTTGGTATAATTAATTTTTTTTTTTAATCCGGCCGTAGCCGTCAATGAATTCCACTCCTTAGCAAAGTGCTTATCTTGTGAATGAAAAGTAAATATCTTCCCATTATCCTGTTGCGTACTTTGCAAAAGTAGTTTATAATTTTCCAGACTTTAAATTTATATTGATCCTGAAAATCAGCTCCACTCCTTAGTAGAGTGCTTATACCTAAAACTTGTTTTAAAACATTAAACACGCGTGTCTAATTATTTTGTATTTATGTTAAAATAACTAAGTCTTAACCAATTCGAGCGCCTACATCCCTCAAAGAATGCTCGTGCAAAACGTCAAATCTGACCCTTGTAGTTTTGGAGATTTCGTTATGAGAGTAAGTGAGTGGACTTCTCCTTGATAATGTATAAATATAGATTAAGTACTTAATGTTATAATTTTTAGTAAATAAACATACTAATATCTACGCATACTTAATTATATATAACCGCAAAAACCGAACGATGGCAGAGTTTTACACGAGTTGTACAATACAATTAAAGATTTTATACATTGGACGCTAACTCTGCGTTTGTTTGCAGGTTGACATGTTCTAAAGATGGATGCCACGTAATATTTTGTGATGCTCAACCGCTAGGACTGCAGCTTGCTGAAATGTTAATCAGTTGCGGGGCTAGGATCATTTATTTACACTTTTCACAACCACCATCTCACTTACGCTACAGGCAACGGTTTGTAATAAAATAAATAAATTAAGGATATTAACTGATATATAATTTAACAGATTCAACAATTTAAAAATATTTTGTGACCTTTTATATTTCTATTTTAGTTTGTGGGATAAGCAAAACGTGAAGGTGTCAATATATTCAGATGAACTAAATGATGAAACTAGTTTTACGAACTTCATAAATAAAAACGCAACGTCGGGATATGTCGAAGGTGTTTATGTAGCTGCGGAAAATATTTTAAAACCAACCATGCTAACAACCCTGGATTTGATTGTTAGGAAACTATGTCCAACTCTGAAGTAAGTAATTTTGATGATGATTTTATTAATGTAATATTACGAGGATTAACATTGAAGACAAATAAGACGACTTCATGGTTAATTACGTAAAAGGTTGCATTCAACCTTGCATACAATTTTTGGTATTTTAGGTACTTCTTGATGTTCAGTAACGGTGATGACTCTGGACAGTTTATATCAATGAAAAGAGCAAAAGATGGCCTAAGCAACGCTTGTCAACCTGTCACTGCTAGATACTGTAAGTTATTCAAATATTTGCTTATAATCATAAGGAGTATTTACCAAACAGTAGTAGTTACCAAAACAGTGAAAACTGCACTACATAAACTAGATTCGTACCTGCTGCGATCAGATGATTAAGGCCCACACACAATAATAAATCTAAGTTCTAATGTATAATAATAATGTAATAATGTACGCCTTCAGACTCCATCATCTGATGAGGTTGTGTAGGTTAGTAAGTAGTTCAATCAAATATATTTTAGATATTTTAAATGATTGATCGATCGACTGGCGAATTGACGCACATTTAAATGTATTTGTGATTGTTCTATGAAACATAAATTTAAATCAAGCCGTTGGTTGACTTTGATTTATCCGGGTATCTTTGGGGTGTCAAATAAATTATTGTTCGTTTTTTCCAGTTTAATGATGAAGATGGTTTAACATGGTATCGAGGAATAAAAGAAGGATCAGAGCTAGCATTGCTTAGTTCGCATCCCGTACTTTTTACTCAGTTGAAACATCTGCCTAGAGAATCGTTGGTTCAACAGATCGCAACGCTGACTGGTACTCGAATATTTATTAAATGATCTAACATTTTAACTCTGTTTTTTTTTTACTTTTAAAGATATTTAAATGAATTGCAGATATAACCATTTCGGATGATACTAGCAACAGCTCAACACTCGGCGGTTTAGGGATTCCTATAGAAAGCTCACAAACTATATCATCATTCTTAAGACATAAGTATAGTATTTTCTTTGAAGAAGTGGATATACCCATGTTTTCTTTAGAAAGGTAACTTGCAATAAATATTCACCTAAAATATTTACTTAGTAAAAATTTGCTCCTTTTGTTTTCAACTGGCTTAATTATTTGCAGGATAAAACAAATTGAATTGAAGTTTAGTGAGCCTGAATTTGAAGACTACAGAGGATTAGGAACATTATTTTCCTTTGTTGATCCTGATGAACTTTTGGCTACAACTGAAATGATCATGATGCCTACACTGACCAACAACTCTGATATGGTAAGCTACTATTAAATTAACTTTGATTAATATCGTCATATAACGTGCTAATGCCGCCAGCGTCTTGGAAACGCTGCCCTTTGGTGGAGATCTGAATCAGTTGAGCTATCTATACATCGTTTTAAATGATCCTTAGATAGCTAAACTATTTCGCAAGTATTTTATATTATTGTATATTATTCTGTACATTTTTGTAAATAAATGCAAGTTACGTTTAGGAGTTCGTATCTCTAGGAAATAAATTGATCAAGTGTTAGTTTTAGATCCGTTTGAAAGATCTAATAATAATGCTCATTACTAATGTTTGATTACTTTATTCACAGAGGGATGAAGAGTTTGGGAACGAGACCTTTTTATGCAAAGTGCCAGGATTGGAAGGGCACCACAAGAGGTTTGGCACCCTCTGTGAGCAACTGAAGCTGCCTGCTCTGGTGCTGCAGCCAGGATTGGATCATTTACAAGAAACTGTTGAAGAACTCGCCCTAAGATACTCCAAGATACTTATAATCAAAATGTCTTAAAAATTATTTCCATTATAACTATGGCGTATGTCATACTTACCTATTGTTATTTAAACAGGTTATTATGAAAAGAGCAAGTACCAATAATAGTTATAATATCTTGGGCTACGAAACTGGAGTCATAGTCACTTTGGAGTTAGTTGCAATTTTAGAGCGACATGGTAAGCATACCTCAAAACAATACAACTTACGTGACCAAAACAACAGTATGATTTAAAATAAACGTTTAGTTCCACTTAAAGGTACATAGGTAATCTAGTGGCTCTGTGAGTTGTAGACCTCGCGAGTCTGTCTTTGCATAGCTTGTTAATATGGTCGCTATCGCCGTTATGTCAAAAGCTTCTTAAATGCATTCAAGTTTTTATTATAATTATGTATATTATTAAATTGCATGGTGCGACAGTCTCATTTTACTATCGATGTCAAAGTAACCAAATATGAGAGATATAAGTAACCAAAAACCAAAAACCATAGTTATATTCCGAAAGCTGGTGAAATTTGTTTTTTTTTTTATTATTTTACACCCCCTACCACGAAGGGGTCGGCCCTTGAAGTTTATCGAATAAAAAAGTTGTTCGAACAAAAATGTTGTGTCATAAAAAGGGTAACAAAAAAGTTTTGTGACAATTTTTAACATTTTTCGAAATAACTGAAATATAACTTGTTTTACGTTTTCAACCCTCATATCTCCGCCATTTTGAAAAATATCCAAAACTAAATCGACAAAAAAAATTTATATAGTAAATAAAACCTGCTCACAAAATTTCACGATAATCGTTTGAGAAATGCGACCTGTAGAGGGGAATATCCGGACAGACGCCGGCCGGGCAGACATACATAAGCATTTTTGCCTAAACTGAATAGGAGAGACTCGCTCGCGCTTTGCGCTCGCTTGGTCAATAATTAGTTCTGTTATTTGGTGTCTGGTGTTTTAAGGGGCTCTATTGTTTTTATACAGATCAAACCGGTACAATATTCTGCATAGGTGATGGACCAGAGGAAACCAAGTCACTGATGAAAGAGCAACTACTCGAATTTAATAATGAAGAGGCGTTGCAAATAGGCCTGGTGAAGCACATGTTTACCCTAATGGCAGGAAAAAGTGCATGGACCATGATGAATGTTGAAGGAGCCACATGGAGGCAGCGTGTGGACACCTGCGTACGGACGCTGCTTGGCCACGTCTCGCACTCGGCGCAATACGCACGCACGCTTATAGAGGCGGCTTATGCAAGAATTATCATAACAATCAATTGTCAAACAAACCATAAATCATTGAAATCTAATATTCCTCTACTTAGAGCACTAAGCTCTTATTCTGCGTCGACTATACCTTGTTCGCTACAGCGCTATTCACAACAGCCAATCAGTATCTACAACCTGACCACACCACCTAGCGCATGCAACTAATGACATGCGCTGTGCAGCCTTCATCAACAAACACCTTTCTAAAAAAATTCTAGACGCATATGCTAGTAAAAATCTTTGTGAATCGTATCTTTTAAATGCCGACACGTTTATGACAAGCTCAGAATCGAATAAAATTTAATGAAGGTAAAAATATTTAATAACTATGAAACCCGACTTCAAAATTAAAAGCTATAAATACCAATTTATTAAAGCAATAGGTATATACAAAAATTAGGGTGTGCTGTATTTAATTTTTTAATAGTAGGGATCGCTACGAAAATAGCAACAGTGTAAAGCCAAGGTATCAAAAAACTGCCCATAAAAATCATTATTTGGTGTGCGTTTTGAAAACTAGTGACTATATGTTTATGAAACTCATCATTACCTAAAAAAAAAGTTAAGTCACAAAAAATATTTTTTGCTAACATAAGATAATCAATATACGGGTCGAAGATTAGTTTATCATGTTTATCCTTATTCAACAAAATATTTGCATACTGAAATCTGAATGAAATTTTTCTCTTAATAATAAGACCGCTCATAATGCCTTGGCATTTCGTTTTTTTCTAGTTCTAGTTGTTTACTGTGTGGTTTGCAATAAAGTGTTTTCTAACTATATTTATTTTTCTTGTTTCTCTGTTTGGTTGTTTTCTGGTTCTAAACCTGATAAAATTTGATTAAGCCTTACTAGCCGTGCTAATTTTCCTGATAATTTCAGCATAGCATACCCTAAAGCCGCAAAGTTTTTATTTTATAACCTTATATACAAATACGTTACCATAAACATTTTCATTTCGATAATATCAAAAGTCTACGAGCTAGAGCTCTAATTGATGGAGGACAGGTAGAAAAACAGATAGACAGCCGGAGATAGCAAAACTATGATTGGCAGCAGCCGTTCTTGAGCGCACCGAGGTTTAATCTCCCTCTCAATAACAAAGTTTTTATTTTATAACGTTTATAAAATGTGAGCCGAATGCGGAGGTTTTGAAGACGCTGAGGTTTGTTAAGATGGACTTCGGATGGATCAAGATGGCTAGCGTCTGCATGATCTGGTATTGGATGGAGCGGGAATTGTGCTGGCATAACTTTGGTAACGGTTGGCGGAAAATTACGAAGTCTTCGTGAAGACGCGGATGATGTTTTTCGACTAATTTCAGTAGTCCACGGCTGCCATGTAATCGATAGTTACATCATAAATAAATATTGGTAGGTAATTGTATTTTTGTGAAATGGTTGGCATATTATAATATGAATGTATGTACTCGTAAATTAAAAAGCTAAGCGTGAGGGCACGCTAGCTAAAAAGGAGGACTAATGATCTCCTAAAATATCTGCTGATTTTTCTTTAGCAATTTATATAGATAAGGAGAAAAAAGGGAAGATGGCGAGAGAACGGACAGAGACTGCCGTCGGGATCGATTGGAGATGTTGATTAATATGGAATGCATGGAATGCTGATTGTTACATGGAAATAAACAGTTAAAGTGATTGTACATCTGTTTTTGGATTTGGATTATCTGCAAAATACCTGCAAAAATCAGTACTCCCGTTTTGTTATATACAGCCCTGTTCTCTATCATTATTGCTGTATTTGATTTTCTTGGGAGTGCATTAGTAAATAATTTCGCAGACCATCGTGACGAAACCGCTTTATACAGCGACCTATCTTTAGAAACTCAGGGGTCGGGGACTCCACAAGAATTCTATGTAAGGTGCCAGAATTTATTTAGCACCATAATGACTTACGTTTTGCTACACAAATCAGTAGCTACAACTTTCCAAGCGAAACGTAATCTTTACCAAAAGTTAACCTTGCAGGCTTATTTACGAGGTCTGAAGGATCCTTTAAGATCCAGGATACGCTGTATGTGTCCTGAGTCGATGGAAAAAGCTCTAGAGTTTGTGCAGGAAGAGGAAGAGGAAGACGCTTTATATGTAAGAGCGTAATAGAGGTACATCTAGTAGAGAGGATTGGCAGCAGCCGTTCGCGAGCGCACCGAGGTTTAATCTCCCTCTCAATAACTTTGTGCCTAGACTGACCAACGGACTTGGACAAATGAGACAACCCATTTTTAGTTTACCTGGTCCATCAAGGCCGAACCCCATGCAAGTTCAACCAAATCAGAGCTGGAAGCCTAACCCCGCGCCTCATCAGATGTTTCGTGCCCCTCCACATAATTATAACCCACAAAGTAACGTTTTTGGCATGTCATACAGACCTCAGCCACAGAAACCGAGCAATTTTGGCTATGCCCCGCGTCCTACCCCCATGAGTGGCGTTAGTCATTTCGCGGAAAGACGTTTACCTCAGACAGTACATGACTGGCGAACACACAGGAATCCGCCCCCGAGTAACTATTTCAAGACTCGCGCGAAATTAACTTGAATGAGTTAGACGGCTATGACAATTATGATTACAGCTACGATTATGAAAAATACTCCGAGTGCTACAAAGATTATTACGCGTACGAACAGTACCCTGAGTATTGCGTGAATGATCAATACGCAGCCGCCCCTATCTATCTCCAGCTACTCTGAACCACTGGTAGGAGAGGCCGGGCTTAAGCCCCCGAACAAAAAGCTGAAAATTTTCGGATAGAGTCGAGTTCAGAAATGCCAAAATAGAAGTTAATTTCCATATTCATAGCCAATTAGGTTATATTCAGATCGCGAGCCCCCTTTAAAGTTTTTAATCGATACAAGAGCCAACCAGTCCTTTATTAGTCCCGATGTTGTAGGAAAATATTTCCGTCATATACCGTTGAAATACGATCAATTTGAGGTAACGAACGACTATTCCATTACGTTGTCATGTTTTCAAAACCAGCAAAGTGCGAGTCAGACTCGCGCCCAGAGGGTTTCATACAAACCTGTAGGTATATAAGTAAAAGTTCACCCGCTTACACCGCCAAAGTGTAATAAAGGTAATCAGACCTAAGTACTTGATATGCGTTTTAACTTGATATCTCTATGCGTTCATTAGGGAAAGGGTAATAAGATTATAATTATAAAAAAAAAATGGGACGTAACTAAAAATTTAAGTTTTTCGGAAGTTTTCCTTTATATTTGCTATAAAACATTGCTTCATGCCAAATTTCAAGATTCTAGGTCAACTGGAAGTACCCTTTTGGTTTTGATTCCCTTGCGAGTAGTTGCGAGTTTGAAAATATGCGGCTTTAATGGCTGTTTCTTCTGATTGTGTTGACATAGAAGTTTGATTTTACAGCCTAAAGGTATTATAGACCTGAGTATTTGATATGAATTTAAATTTAATACTTCTACGCGTTCATGAGGAAAGGGTTAGTAAGTTTAAAATTATTAAAAAGATTTTTATTATATGATGTGACTAAAAATTTACGGTTTTCGCAATTTTTCTTTTATCTGTGCTATAAGACGTTGCTGCGTACCAAATTTTAAGATTCTGAGCTCACGGGAACCATGGGAGAATTTATTGTAGTGCCCTTATTCATAAACTCTTTACTTCACTATCACTTTATTAAGGTGCAGTCTGTCCTTAAACTACAAATGTAAATGTTTGAAGGTTGCAAGAAAATATATGCATCTTTTAATTAGTTATGTTATACAGCATTTATTAATAAGTGAGTTAGTATTAAGAATTTCAAGCACAATTTTATTATACCTAGTTAGGGGCACCTAGTAAACAAGATATTACAGTCCACATGCAACTATTAATGTGACCCCAACATAGAATACTCAAGTCATAATTATTAACTGTGATTTAGTAGGTTACATCCCTCATAGCCTGTTAACTTTTCAGCATAGTTCAATTATTCATGAACAGGCAGAAGTTGTTCTTTGGTTTTCAACTTCTCCTTATTAAATTATTTAAAGCATTGACTCACTTTGAGAGGGCGGATTGTTTAGATTATCACTAATAATCAATAGGAAAAGATTCCTCAATTCATACCGAGATGTTGCCCTTAAATTTGTCCGTTTGCTAGAACAACTATAGTTGCGTTTTGGGCCGATCATAAGTAGAACCTCTGATTCCTCAATAAATTGAAAGTTTTCTGTACAATACCTACCGCGTTTTAAGTATGCCAACACAGAGTTTGAATTGATGATGAAAGAAGAGACTGCTCGCTGCTCTAGTTGACCATGGGCATCAGCACTTGGCTTGGTGCCGAAGAAGGACCAGACCTGGAGGCCCTGTGGTGATTACCGCGCTCTCAACGCGCGGACTGTCCCGGATAGATACCCGGTACGTCATTTTGAAGACTTTTCTCAGCACTTGAACGATCGCACTATTTTTTCTGTCATTGACTTGGTCAAAGCTTGTCAGCAGATTCCAGATTCCAGTCAATACAGACGACGTGGAGAAAACTGCGATCACTACACCATTTGGTTTATTTAAGTCTCCATTCATGTCATTTGGGCTTTTTTCGGCCAGCCCCAGGTAACATTCCTTGATCATTCTGTCTCTGGAGAAAGAGTTTGCCCCTTGGATGAGAAGGTACAGGTTATCCAGAAGTTCCCTCCGCCTCAGACTGTCAAAGCCCTGAAATGATTTCTGTGAATAATAAATTTCTACCAACGTTTTTTGAAAAATGCAGGTGACCCCTCAACAATCTTCTGGTCGGTAGCTACATGAAAGGTTCTAAAGCCCATAACCTGGACTCGTGGTCTACTTGAAACATTTAACCTTTGCAAAAAGAGACTCTCGGATGCAGTGATGCTAGTCCATCCAGTTTCAGAAGCAAAATTGGCACTAGTTACTGACGCGTCCAAGGTTTCTTTAGAAGCTGTTCTCCAACAAAATGTAGAAGTTGTCTGGCAATCCTTGGCTTTCTTCTCGAAGAACCCTGCACAGCCTGAGCCATCCCAGCGTCTAAGCATCCTAGCTTCCATCAGACTAGTGAATGAACGTTTTATTTAGCCAGGTCTCGAAGGATATACGAGTATGGGCAGAGAGTGTATGTTGGGGCCACATTAACATTTGCAAGTGGACTGTAAGGCCTATCTTGTTTACTAGGTGCCCCTAACTAGGTATAATAAAATTGTGTATGAAATTATTAATACTAACTCTAATACTAACTCCCTTATTCATATATGCTGTATAAAATAACTAATTAAGAGATACAAATATTTTATTGCAACCTTCAAAGATTTACATTTGAAGTTTAAGGTCAGACTTAGTAGAATCAGTTATAGAATCTACCTTAATATTTGTCTAATTTTGCTGTAGGTCCATGGAGATACTGGTGACCCCTACAGTGGCAGACACAGGCTGTCCAATGCCTGTACTGATATTGAAATAGAAAACGCAATGCACCCGATGCAAGCATGAAAGATCTTAATTATTATTATGGTACCTAGTTATAAACATTAAACATTTCTATACCTCACCCAAAATACTCGTATATATAATAAAAAAAAAGAGTGCGTCTCGGGACGCCCGACAGATGTAATAATTTAAGCTAATGTAACTAGCGCTGTGGGTTAGAGCCTATTCAGATGGAGCGTTTCAGATGGAACATTCGCGCGTTCTCCAGATACTAGAGCTATATACATCGCGTCCAGATGCCTACGCGCGTTTCCTAACTCGCGCGTAAAACGCTCCATCTGGACCGGCTCTTAGAGTAGAGAGAGGAGGAGCCTGCCTAACGCTGCCGTATGCGAGAGAGGCGCCGTAACGCGTTACGTAACGAAGCGGTTTACCCCTTTACATAAGAAGTTATCACTTCAACAAATGTATATATATATATATATATATACATAAATACTTATGTAGTATATATATATATATATATCTATTACGTATAAAACAAGCTCTGCTTACTTTAGGGCTAAATGACGATGTGTTATATATCTGGAGTAATTTTTGAATTTTATATTAATTAAATCTGCTTACTAACATACCAATTCGCAAAACAATGCAGTGTCTCCGTGACAAGACCTCTAGAGTATTTGGACCCAGTCTAAAATTTAGCCCACGTAGGATTCAGACATCATCTCTTATGAAGGTTGGATACATGTTGGACCCAATAGTGTATGTTGGTGTCTACAGCTCAAGTACCTACATAAGTTACCTCAGCGTATGCGGAAACAAAAGAACATGAATATTATTTTAATATTTATAAGTGCAAATAGTCTGGAACGCTTTTCGGTCTATTGTTTGTAAATATTTTATTTAGCCTTTAACATTAGGCAAATAGTATGTACTAGGCACATGATTATAAACAGGGGCATAGCGCGGAGCTGCAGGCATAGTTATTAATGAGTTCTATGTTAGACCAGGGTGTGTGTTAAGTGTTTCGGATCCGATTTACCTAGAGGTAATAAAAAAAATAACCAGACATAAAGGAAATAAGGGAAGCCAGGCTTGAAATTCAATCAACTAAAACTATTTTTATATTAATATCACAAAGACTACTTTGAATCGTTTTTTTATATGCTAGTGAATTTAGGTGTTGGTTCCTCTTAACCCCAGTTCAAGAAGAATCCTGCAAGAAACTCATCTGGTTTTAACACTTCTTTTGCGTTCTAACAAAGCTTCTTGATAATAGTGTTACGGATGCCGAGTTGAGTTGGAGCAGGTTCATTCTAAGCTCCATCATTATCTGAATTATCTGTTTTTTTATTAGAATCTAAATAATTTGTTATATTATAAAATGACAGTTTATGTATTATTACGTTTTTAAATTTTCCAATCCACAAATCTAGTACGTCGCTTGAGACCTTGTTATAGAAGCGTTGCCCTATAAAATAGTTACCTACTTTAGCGAGCTTGGCTGTAGAAACAGCGAGTTTATTTCTATTTCTAGTAAAAATTATAATTATTGCTATTTTTTTTTAATTGAATAGTTTTGTAGAGATACATTTGATTTTCATTTATATGACGGCAAGGCACAGCCATCATATTTATTTCCTTAAACTTATTTCTTAGTGTTTCTCCATGTCATAAATTGCATGAACAGCCCTCTTCTGCAACACAAATATATGTGTTAATATCTGCAGCACTCTCCCACAATAGAATGCTGTAAGATACAATGCTATGAAAGTAGCGGAAGTAAACGAGCTCAGCGGTATCTATGTACATACGTCGGTAAAGTGACGGATATTTTTGACAACGTATGCCGCAGAGCTGAGTCTCTTTTACAATTTATCTATGTGTGAGTACCATTGAAGCTTATTATCACAATTACGACTCACATTTAGCTTATATTAGTTTTTCAATAACTTCTTTTTCAAATGTAACTGTGTGCACAATTCCTTCAGTTTTTTGATGCTTGGTAATAAGTATTCTCCTCCTGGCATTGTATGGCTTATTATTGTGAACACAAGTTCTCTAAGTAGAAGTAAACACTTGTTGAGGTTAGGAGTTTAAAAATGATTTTTTAATACGTAATTTACCTATAATTGAACAATGGGAATGTAAATTGTATTTCAGCTACTTCTATAGTGTTCTGTTATAATTATAAGGCATCATTCTAAGTAGCTGATGTTCTAGCAATTTTAATTCTGCAAACAGGGCGTTTCGTACCATTTACAAAATAAAACTACGAGAGTATTTGAGAGAAATATTCAAATTAGCTAATATTCTCATAACTCATAATTGTACATCCATAAGTTTCGACTAAAAAGTCAATAGATCCTTTAATTTTAGTGTAAACTTCATAAAACGACAACTTAACTGCATCTAAAAAAAATAAAGCTTATGTATATGGTATGTTGTGTAACACCCGATTATGTGATCATTATTATCACCTCCGGGTAAAAATGATGGTATCGCAAAAGAGCTCTATTAGACTACGGAAAAGTGGGGGCTCTTCTAATATAGGTTATTTTTTATATATCAGAAAAGACGCCACTCCAAAAAATATACTACTTTATTGAAAACAATATTTTAAGTCCCCCCTACATTTAACGTAGGTACAGATATTTGATATATATTGGAAGTACTTAAAATGAGATTGACTTATATGCTGAATTATAAACCTTAACAAAAGTTACAAATGCTTCATACTGACTGGCCTGTTAGCTCAGTTGGTAGTAGCTCTGCCGTCTGCGCTGTAGGTTAGGGGTTTAATTTCCTCCCAGGATCAGCATTTTGTGATGAACACAGGTGTTTGTTCTGTGTCTAGGTGTTATAATGTATCATATGTATGAATTTCAAAATATATAAGTATTCTATCAGTCATCTGGTCATCATAATACAAGCTATGCTTAGTTTGGGGCCAGATGGTGTTGTGTGCATTGTCTAACAATATTTATTTATTTTATTTATTTACCTATACTAAAATACTTTTTTTGGCTAACTACATGGTAGTAAAATGGTTTGAGCCCTGACCTAGTAACTCTTATCCTTATTGATTGTGGAAGCCTTCACTATGCGTGGCAACATGCGCTTGCCACATTGTCGCGTAAGGTGAAAAAGGTAAGAAAAAATGGAGAGAATAAGAAAGAAAAACAATAAATAGTTCAAAAAAGTGTATTCGAAGTCAGTCAGGGCGGATAGTTCAAGCCAAGGTCATGTTTTAGTCCGTTCAGTTTGGGAAATACCGCACGGAGAGTGCGGTTTGGCATGCTCGTCGACGGCCTTCTGTCGTGTCTCCCAGGCAGCGTCCTGGAACAAGCGCACGTTAGCAGGAAGATCAGTGCTAATCCCGGTCTTCCCGTCTTCAGCGTTCAGTCTCCCGTCTTCTAGCAGCTAGGTTTAGGCACTTTAAGCTACGGGGTGTTCCTGGAATCGCAATACTCAGGTATTACGATCACGCAACGAAAGGTGTTTCAGAAGAAAGCCTAGGGATCACACAGTACTCCGCACTACAATTCAGACTAAAATAACTCCTAAAGTGAAAAAAAATAAAGGTGGCGTTTAACATTAGCTAGCACAGCAATTAGAATAAGGTCAGATGAGAATAAGGTCTAGGTTCAATAAAAACTTAAAACACAGCTTACCCAGTATTGGGAACACAGTTGGCACTGAATATAGATTGAAAGTTACAATTAATGTATAACGTAACGGTTATTGCGCGGAAAAGTGGCGTTTGAGCTCGGGTAGACACCTCAATACGAATGAAACTCGTCGTATGTCGAACCAGTATCGAGCTGTGAATTAGCTAATAGTAATGCCGCCCGTGTGAGTTTGTCTGTTCCTAAATAAGTTCTGTTACAACATATATACATATATTACCTTTAGAGGAAAGGAACACTAAAAACCATATTTTTGCAGGTTAAACTCGACACCACAATGACCTCAACGCCGCAATGCGACGACCCTACGCTCACCGAGATACTACCCCCTAGTGACGGGAACCAGGTTGTCATCTCGGGTATGTCTGGCCTTTACCCGAAGTCCAGATACGTGCGGGATCTTGAGAACATTCTTTATAATAAGGTGCGTGCGTTACAAAACTGATTAGCATGTAAATTAACCAACTATCCGAAACGATGTCGATGGCATAGCATGCATATCGTTTGATGGAGTTCCACATAATTTTATTGGTGGTACAGAAGACGTACTTTTTCCTCTGACCTGAAAGACCAAACACTTACTTTTTGTCACATTATACTTTAAGCTGTGCCTAAGAACATAGCTCTCACAGACAGTCAACAGCCCCCTTATACCACAAACCGATGCACTCAGCAACACCATTTCATCTGCGTAACTAATATAGTTGACACAAACTTCATCAATATGACAGCCGGCATAGGTGCTACTAAGCTCACATAGAAGAGCATTAACGTACAGGTTGAAGAGCTTCGGAAGGTTCAACCCCCCTTGCCTCACCCCACTTTACAGCAACGGTTCCGAATAGACTCCCGTCCATCTCACTACGTTGACCTGATTTTTGTACCAACATTTAAAGATGTTGTTCAACTCTGATGGCAGCAGTGTTTTTAACTTAGTATGTCCTAGTTAACCAATTCAAATGATTTTGAGAGGTCAAGGAAACAAGCATGAATGGGAGTGTTATGGTGAGTGTAGTACTTGACGGACTGCTTTGAACTCAATTAGAAATTCTCTGTAAAACCAGGTCTAAAGCCGAATTTTTTGTCATGTAATTTCAGATAATGGTCTAATTAAGCGTTAAGCAAATATAGTTGCCAGAGATATAGATCTGTAATTAGACTAGTCACTTATATCTCAAGTTTTGTTTTTCACAATAATATACCACGGTATTCATCATAGCAGGCGGTATATATGAGTGTCCTGAACATAGTCGATAGTCGATACCGATATGCGAAAACTATTAATTGGTCATTAGTTATCTATTTAGTTCATAGTTATAGTATTAAGAGACTGTTTGTTTTCCTAAGAAAATAAAATAAAATAAATAAATAGTGCATAGAACGTCGCGAGTACTCGGTAAATAAGGGCCTGCATTTTTAAAGTGCTTGATGCTGAGTCCATCGTGTCCTGGAGACTTATCAAGCGACAACCATTTTACAGCCCTTTTAAAATTTTTAGCTTAAAACCTAGTAGGGTAGGGCGGGGCTCGTTGAGCAATTTTTCACTTGAGCGGATATAGCTCCTCAATGATAAGTCTCAATGAGTTGTTATGCGGCTTAATGGATTAGTAATTTATCCCTTAGCAAAAGTGTCCATTGTAATTTTGTTGTAACAAATCGAATTTAAGAGCTACAGCTGTTTAAATGCAGAAAATTAAGTACGCTCAATGTACCCCATAGGTGAGGTAAGTTGAGTATGGGGCAGAGTATGGGGCAAGTTGAGCACTAAGAATGTCTAACCAAACCATGGGTTCAATGTTGACAAGAGATAAAGTAAAATATGTGTTTAACAATCAGCTCATTATTTATGGTCTTTTAGTGACAGAACAACAAAACTTAAAGTAGTTTTCTTTGAATAATTAACCAACACTAGAATCAACAAAACGTATCATATCTTAAGATTAACTTCAGCATTAGATTAAGTATTTCTGTTGAAAATCAGACTTAAATGTTTATATTATTACCCATATAGCTTATATCTTATAAAAAAAATAACTAGTTCTTTGGAACTTAATGGTCATTGTCACTGTTGCAATTGACATAAATATAAGTAAGTTTATATAGGCTTAGTGACAAAACAACAAAACTTAGAGTAATTTTCTTTGGATAATTAACTGAAAATAGAATAAACAAAACATTAACGTATCTTAAAACTAACTTCAGGATTAGATTCAGTCTTTCTGTTTAAAATCAGACTTAAATAACATATTAATAAGATCTTAGTAATTTAATCGTCGTTGTCATTGTTGCAATTGACACAAACGAATGTAAGACCAGCACCTGAAACACATTTTGTATGTGCCCATTCCCTGCCAGCTTATTAAATCTTCAGTAGTGTAAGAACATCTTGTAGTCTTCCTCTTGTAAGTCCGCATCCTAACAAAAATAAAACATTTATTACTTTAGTTGTTTGAGTCATGGGGTCAATTGAGCAACTTTAGCTCAACTAATGGGGTTAGTTGAGCTAAAGTTGCTCAATTGACCCGGAATTTTAAAACAAAAATGAGGTTATAAAAAAATTGTAAGAATAATACCCAGAACCTTTCCACATATCAAACGTACAATAATTCTCTGTTGTTAATCTTCACACATACCTGATTGAAAACAGATAACAATTGACTAATACAGACAAAAACTTGCGATAAACGACGTTTTTGCTTTTTGGTCACAAAATAAACAAAACGCACGGACGCTTAACTCGCTCGTCGAGCCGCCACTAGCGATCGCGTGGTGATTACCCCTCCCACAACCCCTTTTTTCCGCCATACGATGCCCATGCGTACGATGAATAGTATGCGAGATATTACGATTGCCCAACTTGCCCCTATGCTCAACTAGCCCCGCCCTACCCTACCTTAGTCTTGAACACATGACCCTACATTGATCACAGACTGTGATGGTCCTAATGGTGATTGTATAGTGAAGTTTTCCTTAAACAAGTCAGCTATGTCTTTAGAATCCCTGACAACCACAACACTCAGTGCTTGGCCGGGCGCGGTGCGACAAACTCAAACTTAGGAACTTCATTTAAGCGTCCATAGTGGGCACGCGGGTGCGGGGCGGACGCGGAAAGCGGCGTGGGCTACTTGGCGCGAGAAGCGAGCGGGCAACTCACGCCATAGTTCGTTCATATAAGTGGCCGTAATGAAAGCGCGGGCGTCAAGGGATAAACCACGCGGGAGCGGGGATATCAAACTAGTTCGAGCAAACCACGCGCGTTCTTGTGATGGCGTCTTCACAAATTAATGTAGAAGAATTAATAAGTGCTATTCAAGCACGACCTGCACTGTGGATGTCGAAACAACGTCAATACAAAAGCATAAAAGTTAATTTAAGATTGTAGAATTTTATTTAAAAATCAAAAAACTTTGGAGGTTGCACTTGCAATTTTTCATTTAATTTAAATATTGCCATTTGATGTAAGATATTTCCAGTATAAATAAGTCTTCTTCATCCATATTATATTTTGACAAACACTGGGATACGGCAACACTTGGAACGAGGCTGCGCTCCACTGCGGACAGGCACAGTCGTGCACGTTCGCGCCGCTCCCCGCACCGCGCTGCCAGTCTGGCCAAGCACTCACAAGAAGACCCGGTCTACTATTCAGTTTACTAGTAGATTTTCAAAAATAACGAAAATCCTGTTTTGTATGTTGTGATCCATTTTTCGTACATTTTATATTTAAGCACGCCCAGAACTTGGTTTTCCACAATTTTCCCAAAGCTGATATTTATACCTAGCCTGCCTGTGAGCACCACTTACATGCTTGTTTCACCCTACATTAGGTATTTTTTCCTTTACTCGATCTACACTCAAAGTCTGATTGTCTGTAGCGGCCTGGCATAAAGTGTTCACAATTTTATAATACACAATGTCAATAGATAGATAGATTAACACTTTATTGTATACAAAAAGAACACATAAGAAATAATAGAAATACAATTGTATAATGAACAGCCTTATCTTTAAAAGCGACTTCTTCCAGGCAACCAGGCAACCAGGCAACCTTTATCAATAACATGTCTATGGTCAAAATTATTACATGTATAGTCACAATAATTTTCAATTCATATGGAAAATCAATTTCTCTCAATTTAATGTTTCTTGTCTCTGCTACCCCGTTATACGTTATTATTAATATTACACTGTATATTCCGATTAATTAATAATTTAGGTTTTATTATATTAAAATTATTTATTAAAATTAAAGGATAGTGATCTTACCATAATACGTCATATTTAATATGTCTAACGGTTATCTGCGCGGGGGTTGTAGCAGTGTGACAGTGGCGGGTGTCGGCGTCTTGTGTGGCCCGTAACGACCACAAGTGGCGAGTTGCGGACCCTCCTGGCTACATGTGTGCGGCGCGTTTATACAAAATATATGAAAAAGTGTGTTAAGTAGCTGTCGCTGGCCACCAGTGGCTGTGGTCGATGGCCCATTTGCGCCGAGCCTTAGTGACTACACAGTGATAGTTGATGTATATGTATAGTTTTTTAAGTGAGATAAATGGTATCTCACTTACAAAACTATACATGTTCGAGTTGAGTCCGAATAGTTCTACATCCGCACATAACCAGTCTTGTTCCTAATAGAAAGTAATCAGTTCACAAAAGAATAGAGCATTTGGACGAGCATTATAGTCACCGAGTATAAAGTATACTAGGTAATTCAGTATTTTCCTTGCTTATTATCGCACTCACCACAACGAGACAATCCGTAAACTCCGCCAAGTTCGACACTGAGACCGTAGGCATATACACACTGAGCGCTAAGAAATACCTTTGACCATAAACTATTTTTATATAGGTATATATGATAGCGGACGCAATGAATCGCGCCCGAACGTACCGGCAATTACAGCGATCTGCTCGCCTTGCAACAGCGTACCAGTTGACCGCCTAGCCAACGTATCCGAAGCTGCCGCCCTCTCCGCCACCACCCTCCACCCTCTTTGTAGCCGCCTGGTCCAACGTCACCTTCTCGACAACGACATCAATGGGTTGCTCAGTTTGAAGGTAGATTTGAGATAAAAGGACACTATTTTCCTTTGCTGAACTTGATTCCTTGCTGATGCAGTCTGTTAAAATCATGTCAAGATGTTAAAGACTGATTGTATTATTATAATTTCAGCCACCTCTTCAAGTATTTAATTTATATTATTATATTGGTAATATAAAAAATGTAAATGTAAAAAAATATAGTCGATTAATTTGTATTGAAGTTCATTTTTGTCGATGTCTTTAACTCATCCACTTGATCGTTTGTGACATACATTAGAATTTTTGAGCAATCTACACATTAAAAAAGAATTGAGGGTAATTTTTCCAAGTTACGAGCAACAAAGATTGGTATGAGTTCCGGATCTGTTCCTTTGAAAAGAAATATAATACTCGTATGTTCAATGTCATGAGACTCGGGTAATACGGGTGCAACATTAGCATTTGTCATGATTTTTGTCTTGCTCAATTTGTGTTGCTCATTTCTTAGCGCTCAGTGTGTATATGCCTACGGTCTCAGTGTCGAACTTGGCGGAGTTTACGGATTGTCTCGTTGAGGTGAGTGTGATAATAAGCAAGGAAAATACTGAATTACCTAGTATACTTTATACTCGGTGACTATATAGGACTATATCGTCGGCAAATCGAAGGTGAGTGATGTGTTCGCCATTGATGTTGATACCATGTCTATGCCAGTACAAGAGCTTGAAAATATCCTGCAATGCAGAAGTGAACAGTTTCGGAGAAATAATAATAATCTCCCTGTCCCTCACCCCTTTATGCAATGGGATTTGATTCGTGTTCTGGTCCTGGAGTCGGATAGACATGGTGGCGTTACTGGACAGACATTTCAACACTTCGATATGACGATAGTCGATTTGGCACCGCTGGAGTGACCGCAACACTGCCCAGGTTTCGACAGAATCAAAGGCCACTTTGTTAAGCGTTTTTGGACTATGAAAAAAGTCCACAAACGCTAAACAAAGTGGCTGGTTGTACTCTTCGGTCTTCTGTATAACCTGCCGGAGCGTATTGATGTGGTCTATGGTGTTAAAGCCTTTTCGGAACCCGGCTTTTTCGGGAGGCTGGAAGTCGTCATACCTACGAGCGAGACGATTAGTAACTACTCTCGAAAACAGCTTATAGACATGGCTCAACAGCGAGATGTGCCTGTAATTCTTTAAGAGGGTGTTCCCTTTCGAACAGTACCACTACGCTCCTGTTCCACGCCTCTGGCGTAGTTCCCTCAAGGATTACGGAGTTGAACAGCTTCTGGAGGACGTTAAGTACCGGTGTTCCACCCACTCTCAGAAGCTCTGTCGTTATTCCGTCTCCCCCGGTGCTTTGTTGTTTTTAAGCTGCTTGAGAGCCGTTCGGATCTCGTATAGGCTGACGTCCGGAATGTCTTCTGTGTAGTGTCGGGTTAGGCGGGCTCTTGCATCGCTAGTCGTGCTTGTAGTAGGACTTTGCGATGAGGTGTATGGTTGTCCATAGAACTTCTCGAGCTCTCGTAAAACTTCTGGCTTCGAGGAACCGACACTGCCACTGTCGGTCTTCAGCTTCGTCAACAAACTTTGCCCAATAGACAGATCTCTCGCGAACACTTTGGAACCTTGGTTGCGCTTCATTGCGTTCATAATAGTACACGTATTAAAGAGACACATTAAAATTATATATATATACGAATCGAATTGAGTCACCTCCTTTTTCCTCCAATGAGACAGCGAGGTATCGAAGTACACGAAAACATCATCGATGTATACAATATTTGATATTGATATTTCAGCTCGACCGATTTGATAAAATTTAAAGGGTCCCCAAGTGGACCACCTGTGAAGTATGGGACCCTTTCAAACAAAAAAAGAATTTTCCAAATCTGTTCAGGCGTTTTCTAGTAATCGGTGAACATTCATAAAAAAAAAGAGATTCCGACGAATTGAGGACCTCCCCCGTTTTGATAAAGTCGGTTAAAAAGAGTCCAATCTGTAGTTTGTTGTCTCTAAAAATACATAAGTTGCGAAAAAGGTAAGTCATCAACGTACCATTTCCACAATTTCATTGTCAAGGGGGCAGAGGATATAGCCAGGTTCTCAAAATACTCCATCCATGTATTGGCCACTACTAATATGTACACTAATTGGTAATTATATTGTAATGATGCTCGTTTTAGATAAACCCTATAACAACAGAAGAGGTCCGCTGGAAATACAACCACCCAGAAGCAGCTCAGTACGCTGGCAACGTGCCTGATCTGGACCGCTTCGACGCCCAATTCTTCAAAGTGCACTTTCATATGGGAAACAACATGGATGCTATGTCTCGCAAGATTTTGGAACAAGCCTATGAAGCAATCTATGATGCTGGTAAGAAGATTCTAATTAGATATACCTAAATAAGTAGTTAAAGTAAGTTAACTTATATGTTACTTAAACCTTTTAAAAAGGCCAAACCTTTATAAAATTAAAATATGTTTTTTTATAAACTCAGTTTTTCACTGACCGCAGGTAAAATTTTCAAATGGTTGGTAACTTGCAACGTTATCTCGTTACGTTACCAGAGGTAAACACCAGCTCTTTGAATATTGGCCTCGTCCACCAGTCTCTTAGATAACTCTTTGAAAATGAGCCACACCTCAGGCTTCATGGACAATAAAAATTATTGAGAAAATATGAATCATTGTCATGAATATTTCCGCCTCTTAAGATCTTATTTTGCAGCAGCATCGTTACCCACGCTTTTAAACGTAGACGATACGTGGGGCGCCACTAGCGTGTCCACACAAATCACATCCCATACCAGTGGCCTACCACGACTCATGACCTAGCGTCAGGCTCTTACCATCATCACGTGCTATATCATTTGGCTCTAGAATATCAGTCATTTGAATGGCAGCGAGTGATAGATGATGTCATTAGGATTGGCGTGGCGAGACGTATGACTTACTTTAGAGCGGCAGTAGAGACTCATCGGTAGTGGCTCCTACACGAAGTTTTACTGTAATAGAAAAAGTCTTGTTATTCATGAACGTGCCTATGCTTGCTAATGGCATAGCATGCATGCAGCCAAAATTCTAATTCCAGGGGCTTCAGATGCAATGAAAAAAAAGGCGAGACCGTTCTGTTTGTTAAGGAACTATAGTCAAAAATCTTACTGTGTTTTTTACAAATAGGCTTGTTTTAATATATCTGTACATGAGGTTTTTCATGAATTGTTTTGGGTGGACAGGCCAAAGCACTTTTGTACAAGCACACTTTTATACAAGCAATTTTAATGGTACTTAAACATTATTGTATAATTTTAGAAAACAGATTTGTTGTACTATGGACTGTTGAAAAAATGCTAAGAGAGAAACCCTAAAACTAAAACTTTTTCGAACGGTTTCCCAGAGAGGTCTGGCACCAAGAAATAACAATGGGACATTGGACGTTGCCGGTCTATAATACTGGCCATTTGATGTGCATATAAAACTTTTCTATTATAATAATAATAAGTAAAAAATAATGCCGGACATTTCACACAGCACCGTCTGGCCCCAAAGTAAGCAGAGCTTGTGCTATGGGTACCACATGACTGATATAAACTACACACATCAAAAAGTCTAAGCAACACATAACTTTCATGGAATATCAAACCTTCTTTGAATAATCAACCTTTTTGATAAACCAATAAATACTGGCAGTTTTTTTCAGTAAATTATCTTATTAAACGTAGACAGAGAAACTAATAGACGACTAGATAGCATCCGTCGCATTCATACAAGAAGGAGAACAACTTATGTGCAGATACTGTAAAGAAACGAGATAAATAGATTTTTTGTTTCATGTCGCGTGCCTGTTTTTTCAAAATCCGCACCAGATTGTGCAAAGCAACGTTTGACAGTTTGCCATTGTTTGGATGGTTTATGCTAGCTTTGTGTGAAATAACCGGAAAAAAAACAGTTAATCATAAATTGTGAACACGCTGAATTACTTGCGAATTGCAAATAACAAATTCCTTTACCGGATTTTGTAAAGATAATGGTTCGATGTATCGTTTTAGGATGTAAAAGTGATAGTGAACGGAAACACCCCGATTTGTCTTTTTACTCGTAAGTACATGTATTTTTGAGTAGTTATTAGCTTTCAAACTGTTTTTTTAATAATATACACAATAGATAACAGCATTTCGAACTGAACTTTGTTCGCTACAGCATAATTCATAAATCATAACAAATAATTTATTTATTTTGGTGTTGCCTGCATTCGACCTTAACATTCCCCAGACTAGGTACATAAATTTTACATAAAATATGTTTTACATTTCGTATGAATTTGAATAATTCAATTTAACGTAAGTATCGTACAATGTTGATAGATGAATATATGGAGGCAAGGTAAAGGCAAAAGCTGCTTAAAATCGGTCTGAGGAAACCTTTCATACATTTTGATGTCAATTGATTGTGATATAATGTCCTGTCAGCGACAATAACCATACCGCCCTATATAAATAAATAGATTCATCGACTAGAAAAAGTAAATAAGTTCTTTATCGGGAACACGGTGCGCTTCTATAATAAGCTTCCTAAAAATGCAACTATAGTTTAGTTATTAATTAAGAAACCTATAACTACCTATATAAATAAATAAATAACCTATTAAGAAAATTAAAGCTTACATAAAAGAGTCTTTTGAAGAAAGCTTATTATAATATAAACGACTATATTATTGATAAGAACGCATGGCCTCATGTCGCTCTGCCCTCAGACAGTTAACCGACACACTTGAAATGTATAAACTCATGTATAAGTATATCGTAGTTAATTTAGTTATAAGATGGATCATGCAAAAATGCGCTAGGACCAGGACGAGTTTCTCTTCTCGGGCTTCGATTATAAATTGGAACCTAAATTCACCTAGTAGGTGAATAGACTTAGTTTCAAAGTGATCCTTGTGATTGTATTGAATAAGTATCTTTTGACTTTGTGTTATATTTATGGTTTTTTACTTTCTGTAATGTAGTAGCTATTTTAATAGCTTATCTTAGCTTTAATAATAAGTAAACAATTAAGTACACAAATGTTGATATATGTTTTCTATATCACACATCTGTTAAAAAGTTTGAGTTTTGTGATAGAGAGGAAAGCTCTAGAGATTTCTACTACAACATAACGTCTCGAATAAATCTAGGATTACTTAGGACTAGGGTAAAAGTTTTAATGTGGCAACAACACCACCCACCTATCGTTCTATCTCACACGCGGCACCACGATCACCATGTATCTATTGTTTTCTCTGTCTATGTTATTAAACAACAAAAACATTATTTTGTCTATTTTAACAGCATTTCATAGATGCGGCTTTATATCTTATTCAACGAAATAAAATTAGTAACCGCAGTAATCATTGATTGTCGTGAATTATACGAGCCACGAGTTTTTATTGTGTAATGGAGCGTCATCATCTTACCACGGAAGAGATGCAAAGAGCTGTAGGGATGCTAGAAATTGAAAACAGTCAAGCCTATGTTGCCCAGTATTTCGGTGTTATTGTGACACAGGTGATCCGTCTGAACAGCACCCAGGCCGAGGGCGTAGTACCACTCGTCGTCAAGACCGATACATTCAGGTAACCTGTAGACGTGAAACAAAGCTGACTGCCCAAGAGATCGTATTAAGGCTACAGAATGCTGATGGTCCTGCTGTTTGTCCCCAAACTGTGCGTCGTCCAATCAGATGCCCAAAGATCCGTCACAGAAATCGAGTTCGTAGTATTCAATGGTGCAGACCACGCGTACTTTGGCCGCAAGAACAATGGGACCAAATTTTGTTCCGCGACGAATCTCGATTCGGGTTCAAATCTGATACTAGAAGAATGAGAGTATATCGTCGCCCAGGAAACGCTGAACGTCTAAGATGTGTCCAGGAAGTTCACCCATACGGCGGTTCAACAGCAATGGCTTGGGCTGGAATCGCTAAAAACCGCAAAACTGATCTTGTTTTTAATGGCAACCTTCATGCTGAAAATTATGTGGTACATGTGCTAGCTCTCTATGTGCGTCAATTTTCATAAACATTGGGACCTGAGTTTACATTTATGCACGACAATCCCGTCCGCACACATCCTGACGGACTCAAGAATGGCTACGTTTTAACGGAACAACAGCTAAAAAACCTGCTCAAGTTCCACTGGGACTAATTGCCCCAGGAAGAAATCAATAACCTAATTGACTCCATGCAGAATCGTTGCCGACAAGTTTCAATCAACCGAGGAGGAAACACGCTGTATTAGATTTATTTTAAATGCCCAGTAGAATGTTATAATTTACGCAGAACTCATTTATTTTTGTTTATTTTTACCATTATTATAATACCAATTTGTACCCAGATTTACAGCAAACTTTTATTTGTAAATAAACATTTTTTTAAAGAAATTTATCGAGTTTAGAATACATATACAACATAGAAATATCATTTAATTTAAAAAGAAAAAAAAAACTAAAATCAATTTATAAAATTTAAATATTCAAAATTTATAGGTGTTGCTAAGACTTTTTTGATGTGTGAACTTATATTTTTTTTCTAGTTCTCTAGGTATTCTAGTTTCACAATTAGTAATTTGTAGATTATTAAAAGTGTTTTGTTTACATCTTATTTGAAATTTTTGGACACGTTAAAACTTTGATTAATTATGGAATGCGAGTACCGCCGTGGTAGCAGTGCAACAGAAACAAATGGCACGCAACATCAACGACTTATACTGAGCAAATACTACAAACAAACGCAACATTTTACAAATCAGCATTAAGCCCTAAATTAAGCAGAAGCCTTGTGTTATGAGGACCACATGACTGATTTTTTGTATATACATACATTTTGTACTTAAAAAAACACCCAGACCCAGACATAATATATATGCAGATCATATAAATATTTATATAATAGCGGGAATCAAACCTGTTACCTTCTGCGTCTTTAAATATTAGCTAGCCCTAGTTCAGCACCTAGGTGATGCCCTAAGCGAAAACATACCCAAAAAAAAGTGATGATGTTTTTAGGATGCAAATGATTATGTTACTTCCTCTCCTTTAGCGTATTGGCACTGTTTTATTATTTATTGGCTACTTCGATGTATTCTAGCTGTCGGGTTTAACTTCAACAGTGGAGTGCATCTCTCAAATCAATGCTAGCCATGTAACATAAGCTATCTTGTAGTCCTTCTTTATGTGTTCCAACAATTTTTTTAAATATTTCAAATTTAGAATAAATTACTAAGTAAAATAATGATCAGAGCTCTTGCTTGCAGATTATTAATCTTATCACTATTCAATTTATAATACATATTAGAAGGCTCTACAAAGTTATGTTTTCCTTCCTAACCAATCTTGTCTCACTACTACAAATTTGTTATATACACATAAAAATAGAGATGGGATTCAGCAAAATAGTGACCTTCATAAAATCAACACTAGGAATAAACATAAATTATACATCCCTAGGTTTCGACTAGAAAAAGTTAATAAGTCATTTATGGGGAACACGGTGCGCTTCTATAATAAGCTTCCTGAAAATGCTACTAAACTACCTATTAAGAAATTTAAAGCATACATTAAAGGTAGTCTTTTGAAGAAAGCTTATTATAATATAGATGACTATATTATTGATAAGAATGCATGGCCTCATGTCGCTCTGCCGTCAGACAGTTAACCGACACACTTGAAATGTATAAACTCTCTTGTATTTGTATTTCGTAGTTAAGGTAGTTATAAGATGGATCATATAAAAAAGCGCTAGGACCAAGACGAGTTTCTTGCCAATTCTTCTCGAGCTTGGGTTAGGATGAATTGGCACCTAAATTCACCTAGTATGTAAGACGTTTCAAAGTGATCCTTGTGATTGTATTGAATAAATCATCTTTTGACTTTGACTTTGACTGGGCAAAGGTTCTCCTCTAACTTCCATTATTTGCGCTTCAAGGCCTCAGTTTGCCATAGTATTTTGATTTTATAAAATAATTACTTATGAATGTTTTAGGGGTACCTCCCCAACATGTAAAGTAGGGTTACATTTTATTTATCTATCTACCTAATAATGTGACGTATCGTTGCACATGTCTTTCTAATATTTTATGAGTTTTTGATAGTTTTTTGAACAGTTGTTCGACACAGCTATCGTTTGCTAATCGCTGGTATCAAAATTATGTTTCAAATGTTGTATATGTTTTCAAAATTGTAGCATATATACTGGAGTTAAATGAAAATTATCACGGCTTATAAGGCTTACCTAGATTTTGAGTATTTGTGAACCTTAAAAATATTTAAGAAAGCTTTTTTTTTAACGGATTCATTAATGTTTTATCCAGGCAGGTACAAACAATTAACACTCTCACCTGGTTATCTTATACTAAGCCATTCATTTTATTTTCTACTGCTCATAACTTATGTAATCATAACATGCGATAGTTTCGATTTTTCACATAGTTACTGAAAATGTAAAAATATATGAAGAATACTCCAGAATTTCTAATAATGTTACTTGACGATCTCTGTGGCGCTTAGGTCTGTCTGAGACGCAGAAGGTTGCGTGTTCGATTTCGATTTTCAAAATCCGAAGTTCGATTCGCGGCGAGAAAAATGTTTGCTTGATCTCCAAATTGCTCAAAAAGTATATTAAGCAGTATATCAGTGGGTCAAGCCCCGGCTGAGACGCAGAAAATCACAGGTTCGATTCCCGCCGCGGGACAAATGATCTGCAATTATTTTGGGGCTACATGATGCTGCGTGAAATGTTCAGCATTATTTATTTATTTATTTACAGTGACACTAAGAGTTATTAAATGGTTCCTATGTTGCTTTTTTGTATAGTTTTTAAAAAAATTTAGACCCTTAAACAAAGTTTAAGATTCAATATCTCTTGCAGGGATCAACCCAAATAATCTATCTGGTAAAAAAGTCGGTGTTTACATTGGAACATGTTTTTCTGAAAGCGAGAAAGCTTCCATCTACGCTGCATATTCTGGAACTGGATTTGGTATAGCGGGGTAAGTTACTCCAACTAACAGAAATGTGAAAATAATTTATTCTTTCAACTTCTAGCTGCTGCCTGTGGTTTGGCACGAGTGGAATTTACATAAAAAATTGCCAATTTTCGTCACAAAGATGCAATCTATCTCCGTACCGAATTTCATCAAATCCGTTTGGCCGTGAGCAGGTGATAACTATAGGTGATAACTGACAGACAATTTATAATATTGTTACGAGCCGGGTACTGATAAATTATGATACCACTCGATTTTACCAAATTATAACTTTAATTTCAAAGTTACTACACACAGAACTAAATCCAGTTTGCTCCACGTTCGTAACTAAGTTTTCATAACTAGTTATATATCAGAATTTTGTTTCACTGTTTTATAACCAGTTATTAAACAAGATTTTTTTTCTATTTTGATAACCAGAACACAAGAGGCTTTTCTTATTTTTATAAC
Source organism: Lampropteryx suffumata (assembly GCA_948098915.1). Lineage (NCBI taxonomy): Eukaryota > Metazoa > Arthropoda > Insecta > Lepidoptera > Geometridae > Lampropteryx > Lampropteryx suffumata. The sequence goes on from OX402562.1 coordinate 5,460,416, forward strand.
GAGAACCTCTTAGTCATGTATGGTCTCCTGGTACACTGGACAAATTAGCGACCGGGACATAGTAGATTTAGTTACGGATGCCGAGTCGTGTTAAAGCAGATTTATCCCAAGCTTTTTTGTCATCTGAATAATGTTATTTTATAGTATGCTTTAACGAGACGATTTCTGTTTAATACTTTTTTAAATTTGCCAATCGACAAATCTAGCACGTCGCTTGGGACCTTGTAATAGACGCGTACACTTTGCTTTAAACATACGTATTAACTGCAGCGAGCTTAACTGGGATCAGCGAGTTCTTTGTGGGATCTTTATTTCTAGTATTAATACTATGATTAATGCAATTTTTTTAAACAGAGGAACAATTTTGTGAACATACTTTAGATTTTAGCATGTACATAATTATGCATATGCTAAATTGTCATGATATTTATTTATATGTCATCAATAAATATCATGACAAGGCACAGTCATGATATTTATTTCTTTAAATTTATTTTTAAGATTCTCTAGGGCCCATGTTATATATAAATTGCATGAACAGCCCTCTTCTGCAACACAAATAGTGTGTTAATACCTGCAGCACTCCCCCACAATAGAATGCCAAAAGACACAAGCATGACACACGACATAAGTATTGGCTCAATTTATTTTGTATTTAAGGTATACAAATCAAGTTTTAAGCAAACCGCATTACGCGATCAAACGTTTCGATATAAACTTTTAACCCGCATTGCACCCTTGGCTAGGGGTTGTTTGAAATTAAAAATATATTAGTCTTTTATCATTTGCATCATAGCATATTTGGGCAATGTAACACAGTTGTAACTGCAAGAGACACGATTTTTCATACAAACGTTTTTACTCATTTTCACTCTAGTATGAGTTAAATTATGGAAAAACCATTCTTAGCGAGCACCTACACTCCTCAAAGAATGCTCGTGCCTATTTCCAAATCTGTAACGCTTGTAGTTTTGGAGATTTTGTGATGAGTGAGTGAGTCAATGAGTGGACTTCTCCTATACATACAAACATATAGACTAGCTGTCCCGCTCGTGACTTTGTCCGCGGGTTTTAAAAAGAAGAACATAATAAAACTTCTTTTGAGCGTTTGAACACCACTCCTTCGTATAGCTCTTGTCTTGTTTTTGAAAAGTAAGTATTTTCTCTACTAACTATGATACCAAGTTGTCCTGTTGCTTGAAATGCATAAGTTGTTTATAATGTTAAAACTTAACTTTATAATTATAAATAAGCGTCCGTGTTTTAGGGTTTAATTCCCCCTTGTCCTGTTGCTTATTCGGTTTAGTTTAAACTTACTACCCCTTTTCTCATGAACGCGTAGAGGTATTAAATTGAAATTCAAATAAAATACTCAGGTCTATAATACTTTTAAGCTGTAACAAAATCAAACTTCTATGTCAACGCAATCAAGAGAAACAGCAATTTAAGTCGCATATATTCAAACTCTCAACTCTCAAGGGAATCAAAACCTACAGGGTACTTCCCGTGAACTCAGAATCTTGAAATTTGGTACAAAACAACGTCTTATAGTACAGATAAAGGATAAATTTCGAAAACTGTAAATTTTTTGTTACATCTTCCAACTTATATACCTATAGGTTTGTACGGAACCCTCGGAGCGCGAGTCCGACTCGCCGTATCGTATTATTCCGTATTATACCGTATCTGAAAAGTAAGTAGTTGATACGAGTACTTCTAGACTTCAAAATTATAATTTTTCTCTTATTTTGTAAATCAGGTAAGTTCGCAATCAAGTTTTAAGCAATTAACACTACGTTTAATAAAGCTCCTCAACATATATTAACATTCTTATACCATCATTTATAGGGTTGTTTTTATTAACTTGAATCACGCGTATATTTGTTTTGTAATAATGGTACACAAACTAAGTTTTAAAATGTCCCACAGTGGTCGTCAATTAAAAATAATTTATTCTTTTATTACGTGGGACGCTCAGAAAGCTTTAAGAAACTGAAAAACCAACTTATTTGGATAGAATATGTTTATTACATCTTTTACAAGAACTCTTTACAAGACTATACAAAGTTGCATGCGCCTGACCCAATTTTTGAAACAGTATTTCTGATCCACCGCGGACACTTATTCTACGGCCTTCTCAAACATCTTCCGGTGATAAAACTGTTGATAAAAAAATATTATTTTGGATTTGCATTTAAATATTAGTATAATATAGCTGATCATTTAACTAGTCTTTAAAATACCTAATTATATCCGGATAATTATATGCGTTTAATGTTTAAAATATCAAAACCCTTAAGTCCAGAAATAAATGGTTAATTTAAGACAAGCGTGCTTCACCACCATCACACCAATAATACCATCACGCACCAGCAGGTGTGGTGCAAGTCAAACAAAAATGAAATTTGCATAGAATGATTTTGAAACAATTATCGGATCTGATGATAGAGCCACGAGGTGGATAGTTTAACTTTTCAATGGCCACAGAAAGCCCTTTAGGTTTAATTTAAAGGTATCATACATTATACTAGGTGACGGACGAGGGTCTGTCTGGAGTTAGGAAGTGGAAAGGGGAGAAAGAGTTTTTTAATTCTAAACTATATACACTCCAGAGCAATGAATCCGGGTCACTTAAAGAAACCTAGAAATCTCGGAAACTTAGAATGAAATTGTGTTTAATAGACAATATAAGTTCCCCTTAAATGAGAATAATAAAATTTATGAGTCACTACATATTATTTACTAAAAATTACATAAAGAAAGAAACTGCTGATCTCGCCCTAAAACAAAAGGAAACATGACATTTTGAACAATATTACGATTTTTTTGAATTTTAATACTTTGTATTGCCTCCTCGTGCTTCCATTAATGCGTTTATGCGGTTTGGCATGCTGTACACCCAAGTTCCTTATACGATTTTGGGAAATATTATCCCATTCCTCTGAGAGCAATTTTGAGCTTACGAAGCGGGATAGGGGGAGGGTTTTGTTGTTTTACGCATCTCCCTAGCTCGTCCCAATCATGCTCGATCGGGTTGATATCCGGGCTGCGTGCTGGCCACTTCATACGAGTAATGTTTATCTCTTGAAGTTAGTCATTCACAATTCAACCTGTATGAGATCGGGCATTGTCATGCATAAAAATAGCTTCCTCATCCAAATTGACCATAAATGGCCCAAAGTATAAAGGATTTCTTCCACATACCTTACGCTAGTTAAAGAGCCGTTTTCTATGAACACCAGTTCTGTGCGACTCTCAGATGAAATTCTGGCCCACACAAGTACAGACCCAGCACTTTAGGCTACTTTTTCTTCGATGCATGTTTGCTTGAATCTTACCCCTGGTCTTCTATACACTCTGTATCTTCCATTGTGCTTGTAAAGCATAAACTTTGATTCGTCGAAGAACATAACTTTTGACCAATCTTCAATAGTCCAATTTAAGTGGTTCTGGTCTTAGTCTTGAAAAACGATGCCCACACTCCAGTTTAGGGCCATTTGCAGGTCTAAGTGGTTTTAAGTTAGCTTCAGCAAGTCGTCGTCTTACTGTCCATGCGCTTGAGTTACTTCCTCCGAGGCGTCGAAACTGATTTGTAAGTTCAGTTTCTGTGAGAAAGCGATTACGAAGCATAGTGTTTACCAAGTATCGATCTTCTCGAGCTGTGGTACACCTGTTTCTGCCTGTTCCTGGTTTGCGTAGGTTAGAGCCAGGTTCCTCGTAACGTCGGAAAACTCTTTGTAATATTGACAGCGACACACCGACAGTCCTGGCTGTATCGCGCTGACTCCGGCCGTATTCTAGGATTGTGAGATTTCTGGTGCGTTCTTCAGGTGTAAACGACATGATTATAGCTTGAATAAGATTTTTTTATGACATAATTTGACAATAACTGAGAAGTTTTATTACTTTAATTTATGGAATATTTAATTGTCTATTAAACACAACTTATTTCATTAAGCTAGTATTCTTAGTATCCGAGTTTATAAGTTTCTTTCAGTGACCCGGATTCACTGCTCTCGAGTGTATTATAATTGACTCAAAAAAGTAAAAAAATAAGCACGTTATATTTTACTTTACAGATGTAACAAGTCGATGTTTGCCAATCGTATATCGTACTGGCTGAATGCGAAGGGACCCTCGCATTCCATCGACAGCGCTTGCTGCAGTTCCACGGTCGCCTTAGAGCAGGCTTATCTTGCGATCGAGAGGGGGGAATGCGAGGCCGCCATAGTTGGGGGCGCCAACTTGTGTCTGCATCCTCAGTCTTCTGTACACTATGGAAGGTACTTGCCGAAATCAGTACGTCGCCATCTACCATCGTCGTAACACGTCTAACATCTTCTTCTTCTTCTACTTCTTCTTTGTTAATGGCCTGAGACATATTAATGTCAATTTTGCCAATGTCAAGTGTTTATAGTTTATAGTCAGTTTGTTTGTTATTAGAGTCTTAGTCGATGGTCAATTGTCAATTCTAGACGTCACGCGGAATGGCGTCTAGAATTTTCATGGGGTTCCTCGTCGTTCAAATCACATTACACCACAATACACATATAATTCAATTATCCATACCCATCCAATTTATTCATTAAAATTCCGCCAAGATTACTGAATAAAAGATGCAATAAAACGTGTAAAAAATATTAAATTAGCAGAGCTATGTTACTCCATGAAATGACAGACGAAGAATCCCCTATCTACCATCCTAATAGTACTCATTGTACTTGACATTGGCCAAATTGGCATAATGACACATGCCATTAACGAAGAAGAAGAAGTGGATTCGTTAACATTTCACGAAGTAACGTAGCTCTCATTAATTAATTAGTTTTTCTCATTATTTCATGTGTTATTACTCTAGGTAAATAAAAAATAGGTTGGTCGATTTTTTTTAAAACATTGTGAGTTTTTATGTAGGGTTTTAATTTATTAAATAAAATTAAATTAGAAATACTATTAAATAGCCAGATTTCGAGTGCTTTAAACTGAATTGTTACCAACTACTACAAACATTAATTAAAAAAAATAACAAACAATCCACCTACAACTAAAACTTAACCAACACTTACAATTGTAATCGAGGAATCGACACAAAAATACCCTAGCAACCATACAGCGCAAAGATACTAAGTTCCTAACACAGCGAGACGTCCGTAAGTAAGTAAGTAAGTAAGTAAAAAAGTTTATTTTGATAAACTATACACACACAGATATAAATAAAACAATAAAAGAGCATATATATGTGTCGCACTGACTGTGTACAGCACATCAAAAAGGGTCAGTGTTCAGCTTAATGCTGCAGTAAACTGCAGCGCTGGTTTTCGACACAGACCGTGTCCGTCGAGTCTGAAAGCCAAGCGAAAAGTGTGCGCGCGCTGCCCTGCTCGCTCTTTTTATGCACTGGCCCACGTGGTTGTTGTTACGTCACCAGGAGGTCCTAAAGCATAGTTTACACGGAGCCAACACTGGCTGCCAATAATACTGGCAGCCAGTGTTGGCTTGGTATTGGCCTTGTGTAAACAGTTTTTCAAGCCAAGCCAGCGCTGGCTGCCAACGCTGGCGAGAATAGAGCGCCCGTCTATTTTTCTAGCCAGTGACCTCCGTCCGCATACCCCTCGACCCCCGCGCCAGCGTTGCGGATACGTGTAGACGCATCTCGCCAGTCACTGGCGAACGTCCGTACGGTGTGTGTTCTTTGTTGTTTTGTTTGGAATTTCTGCGACAAAATGCCGAGAAAATTCAGTGAAGAGGATACTTTAAAATTCGTACAACTTTATAGAGAGCACGAATGCTTGTGGGATAAGCGTTGCGATGCATATAAAAATAAAGAAATGCGCGCTTCGGCACTAGAACAACTTCGTGTAGGAATGAATATAGAAGAACTGACTATCGATGAAGTTAAATCAAAAATCAAAAGTATTCGAAATACGAAATACTTGGAACTCGACAAAATCGAAAAATCTACAAGATCTGGGGCTGCGGGAAGCGTTTATAAGCCAAAGGCAAAATGGTTTGATGAATATAATTCGTTTGTAAAGCCGGTTTCCATGAGGAGAAAAACCATAGTAAGTAACATCACATTATTATTTATTTCAAACGAAAATTACATTTAAGCAAAATTAAAAAGCCACTTAAAGACACAAGCATAGGTACTATAACAAAAGAAGCTCGTGTATTTGTCCGTTGTCCGTTTCAATGTAGATTTTCAAAGTGGATTGTTAATGTATGCTATTTAATTGCCAAGGAACTCTTTCTTCGTTATTAAACATATTTTTTAAAACTTCTCTTTTCTCTCTTGCTATTTCTGCTGAATGATTGCTACCTTGATTGCCAATACTCTGTAGGGCATGTATTTCGATTATGCGTCTTGCCCGAGATAACCTGTAGTTAAAAACTTTTTCTTCTGTACTGAGGTTTACACCTGGATACGGCTTCATTAAATAAGTCTTTAGTGGAAATACCGCATCTCCCACGATGACTCCGTTGTCAGGTAATAAGTTATTTTCCAGGTCTTGGTATATAGAACAATTTTTAAAAACTCCTCCATCAGATGCGCTACCACACGCGCCGACATCTATGTACGAAAAACAGTAGTCGTGATCGGCAATAGCTAACAATACGACGCTGCTTGTTTTTTTATAATTAAAGTATAAACTTCCACTTTTAGGAAGAGCTTTAATTGTCACATGTTTTCCGTCTATAGAACCATAACATAAGGGGAAATTCCATCGTGTTTTAAATCCCCTTTCGATGTTTTTCCATTCTTCTGCGTTTGGTACCTGTAAAAAGGGTAGTAATTAAAGCGGCCTATTTAATACCATTTTTAGTCATCAAAAAAAAACCGATAACATTACAATTACATTAATTTATTTTGTATAATTACAGGAAAACATGGATACCCCAAATAGCAATGAATCAGGATCATCGAATAGCAATGAACCAGGACCATCGTTGGTTCCACGCTCTGAAAATGGGTTAGAAAATGAGTCTGCAGAAGAGACACCACGATTTACCCCACCCACAAAACCTAAGCGGAGCAAGTTATCACAAATATCTAACATGATAAATGACTTAAGGGAAATTAACGACAACACACGCTACGAAGAAACAGATCTAGATCTATTTGGAAAAAGCGTCTCGGCACAATTGAAAAAATTGACTGAGGAACAGGCAGTCATTGCTAAGGAAAAGATACAGAGTATATTGACTCAATGCATGCTCACAGATATACGAGCTAAGAATGCGTATCAAATGCAACGATCGGTTCAGCAATTGCAAAATACGCTACCTACTAATTGGAATTCTACACAAGTTCTTCCGAGCTACACAGTACCCCAATACTCTCTGGCAATACCTACAATCTGTCCTCCTCCAGAGCCCAGTCCATCGACATGCTCTTCTTCATGTTCCCAGTATACCACTAATGTCATATCCCCAGAAACTCCATATAATTATGTCAGTTATGACGAAAGTGTAGACAACAGTGATGCCATTCAACAAGCATTAAATAACGCTTAAATCACATGTTTGTTGTATTTTGTAATAATGTGTGCCTTATTATTTCAATTTTAAGTAAATAAATAAACACTTACCTTAATAAACTGTTTAATACTTCATAAATTGTTCGACAAACTTCTGGTATGAATTGTGATATAGATGGTTTAGAAACACGGTAAAAATTACTCAAGCTTCGATAACTCATTCCTGTTGCTAAGAACGATAACGTTACTTCTAATTTTATTTTTGCTGGTAATGCATCTCTCAGCAGAGTGTCTTGGCGCTGAATCGAGCTCTGTATAAGCGAAAGCAACTCATCAAAGTTTTCAGCAGTAACCCGCAACGCCAACCTGTACTCAAAAGGATCTTCTAATCTTAGTTGTTTCAGCAACAAGGCAGAAGCTCCAGTTACAGGTCTATCGCTTAACCATTTTCTTATCCAAAGTCGTTTCGCTCCCTTTTTTTCTAATATATCAATCAACTCTTCTCTTAATAGTGCAGAGATGTTCTTTAAAAAATTCTTTTTCAACAGCCTTTGCCGCGTATTCATTATTTTTTTAAAACGTGTGCACACCCTAAGAAAAATCCGTAAATGTATGGCCTCGTCTAAACAACAAGGGCCAGGCCAACGCTGGCTTGTCTGCAGACTGGCGCCAGCATTACTGGCTCCGTGTAAACTATGCTTATAACAGTATTTTATTGAGAATTATTTAATTCGTGAGCGGGCTAGCTATTAACTATATAAAAATCTTACTTTGCTTCCTATTGGTAAGTATGGTATGATATGTTAAGGCTCTCATCGCACGCTAATTAAATAAAATATTGTTGCTCACTCCGCTCGCTAGCTACTTATAGATTTGTAGATAGTCAGAGCTCATTTCGCTCGCCAAATAGGTACAGTTGTATAATACAGATCTATTTGCTTTTTTTTTACATAAAACTAGGAAGTAGGAAAATAATTAATGTAGTATCATTGTAGTGATTAAAATTAAATGGAAACATCATAATTATAATTACGTTGTTTACGAAGGACTCTCTACTTATAATAATTGGTGAATAAGGTGGTTGCTCGATGGTATTTGTTGTTGTTTTTTATAACTTTATTTATTTCAGAATCATGAACTTGAGCAAAGATGGTAAAACTAAATCATTTGACCAAGAAGCTTCGGGCTGTGCTAAGTCAGAAGCTATCAATGTGCTTTTTCTTCAAAGAGCTAAAGACGCCCTTAGGTATGTACATCGTACCTAAGGTACATAGCTTATTTGCATCGTTTAATTTAATGATATTTAACCTTAGTTCGAATTGAATCACTTCACATTGTATAGGTGCGCCCGACGAACACTTAAGTAAGGCGACACTTCTAAAATTCATACATTTCGCCAAAAAAATGCTTTGCTCCTAAAGTTTACCAAATAACGTTTATGTATATAAATTTTAAATACCTTTATAACAAACCTTTATATTATTAGAACATCTAACTTTCAGAATCTACGCAAGTGTGGTTAACGTCAAATGTGAATTCATTAAATTACCAGATGGAAAAACGGGACCAAAATATGGATTTTACAGAGATCCCGAAGATACTGCTAAGTTTTTAACAATGTTTTATGATAGAACTGGAGTTTTGCCAAATAGGGTCGAATATGTTGAAGGATTCGGTTCAGGTACAATACAAAATATAATTACGTATTTCAATGAATCAAGTAGGTAACCCTTAGGTAGGTAAGTTCCTTTTTCAATTTTGTGATCAAAAACAAAAACTCATTTTGATGATGATAACATCATGATAATGAGCGAAACCTACCGAATTACCTTATTATAATTATTTGTTAATCGTCCGAAAAATAGAGCGATATCTATAAAAATATTATGCTAGTGAGTTATTTAAACTATATATACAGCTGTACCAGAGGCAGACAAGTCAGAGTTAGAAGCCTTTGACAAAGTATTCTGCAACAATAGGGATGTACCACTGATGGTTGGTAGTGTCATGTCGAACATAGGCTATGGAGAAGCTGCTTCAGGAATTTCGGCTATAACTAAGGTAAAGTAGTAGTATAGTAGAAAGAAGCCTCTAAGGCGCGCCTTAATCGTTCATCACACTGGTTGGATAGTGATACGATAACAAGAAGAAGTATAAAAATATAATTGACCTATTTAATCAATCAATCAAGCAATGTTTTGTCATCGTCTCGTAAGCACACACAACATATTTCACTGTCCAAAGAGCGAGTTCGTAAGAGCGACATTATTTAATTTAAGTTTTTGTATATAGGTAATTAATATTATTTTTCTTCAAACTATATTAAGATTATAATTTTGACATTATGAAGATTTCAATGTAATTATTTAGTTATTATTTTATTAAATTTATTATTAGTTGTTATTATTGTGTGATTGAATTATTTTATTTTATTTTTTGCCCTATGACATGTATTAATTATATTGTGTGTGACAACTCTTATTCTACTAGGTCTAACCTGTAATGGTAAATGTAATGTTTGAAATAAAAACATAAATTATTAAAATATTATTAAAAAATTATGTAGGTAACATAATTTTTTAATTTGTCTTGGATCTTATTTTACACAGAGGTCTTTTATTAGAAACTTGAATGATAATCTGCCTAGGTTTTCATTCATGTTTCTAATTATTTTTTCTTCTTAGGTGCTCATAGGATACCATCGAGGTGAGTTAGCAGGCAATCTGTACTGTGAAAGTCCTCGAAGCGATGTTGCTGCCATTGAGAAAGGTCGCATCCAAGTATTGAATGAAAACCGGAAGTTCAGAAGGACATACGCGGCTATCAACGGCATGTCTGTTACGGGCCTTAATTCTCATGTTCTACTTCATGGTCACTACAAACCCAAGGTTAGTTTTAGTATTAGTTAGTCTAAATAATCGAAATTCTATGTAATATTCGAAATTTAATACTAAGACGGACAAAGTGTGATAAGTGAATATATGAAAAACTGGTAATAAAAAAAAACACTCAACTCTCAGACTAGCTTCGCTTCTGCCGTCAAAAAAACAGATAAAAATACAAATTTACCTAAGTCTTGGTTACTTGGTCAATAAAGAAAAAACTTGTCGGAAAAGCCGCAAAAGCTTAAAATTTTTCGCCATCTAAAATTAGTCAGTTTTAGATTTATATTTCAATTTCTAACTTTTGATAAAATTGTCTTACTGGAAGTAGCAAAATAAACATATTTTCCAGTTAAATTATTTCTAACAAAGATTTTACATAACGCAAATTTTCAGGAACTTGACCGCTACAAGGCTAACATCCCACGTCTAGTAATCATTTCTGGCAGACAAGAATCCTCGGTGCAAAAGTCTCTTGAGAACCTGAAATCGCATCCAATAGACCCCGAACAATTGGCTTTACTACAAAATATTCATCAAACAAGAGTCGCCGGGCATTTGGGCAGGGGATATGCTATTCTAGGTAAGAGTGCGATACTCGATAGTCATAAAATAATATAATAAACTGGCGAAGCGTACCTATGTGACCATGCACAATGAAGGTTTATGAAGACAGTTAAAATGAGCAGTGGAGAGTTCCTACACCAATAAATAAATAGATAATAGTGGACACAACATCATCTTGCCCCAATGTATGCATAGCTTGTATTAGGGTTACTACATGGCTGATAGATTGTTTTCATGTTTTTAAATACATGCTTAAATTCTTCTGATTAATGAAGCATATAGCTTGTTATTACCGTTTACAAATCAAGCTGTTAAATAAATAAGAATAAATAAACTACCCTCATAATCATAAACTCATAAAATCTTACAAATTGGTGTAAATTACTAGAAGCTGGTTCAAATTCTCTTTTACAAAATTAAATAGGGGCATGAACGTACACGTTTACACAAGGGGTTTCTACGTTAGATCAGGGGGGAGGTTGGTAGTGGACTGTATTTATACGAAACTAGAAGGGCGTAACTATATGAAATAACATCGGCATCGATCCTTAAAATTATAGTTAGGACAAACGAACTGCTGTAAGTAGGTAAATCACAGGTAGACAGCAGCCTTAGGGAAGGAGCATGCACGCACCTGTACATTTCTGCATGACCAGGCATCGGTACCAACGCCACGTTAGAGTCAGTGCAGCAGTGGTTCGGAACGACACTTTATTTGGCGTAATAGTTAGCACACGTGGGTTACACACGTTAAGTTACACTTATGATTATATGTATTAGGAAGTAATATCCTTGGATTACACCAATATTCTTGGATTATGAGCTTGCGCAGCTATTTGCTTAATAGTACATGTGGCTCGCGGAAGGCTGGCAAACGAAGGGGTACGAACAAGCACGCTCGATCGGCCGTCAGAGTAGGACGGCGATATAATACTCGTGCATGCGGGAAGGAGAAAAGGATAGAAAAAGATCGTTGCTGATCGTTGTTGATCGTGTGGTAATTTTTAAACATACTAAACCCATTGGATTTTAAATTCACTACTAACAATCACGACTTCATATCTTCATATTCTCCTAATATATTTGAAAGACTTATATACGACATGTCACACTGTAAAGGGGAGTAAAAGACCCTGTATGGTGGGAGTCCTTGGCCTCTTAATTATTGGTGGTTGGTATTTGGTGTGGAGACAAAATGAGAAGTCCAAAGTTCACTAAGATGGTTTTGTATACTGAGCTTCACACCAGTTCACAAATGGTTATTAAATTATATTAAACTGGCTTAAAGACTAATATCGATAATAATATAAATGGTATAAAATGGTATGTATGAGATGGTTATGAGTGGCGCGGTGCCGGCCTGGCAGATGGTAGCGCACTGGTTTGCTCAGGCAATTGTGCATATTTGATTGAAAGACAAAAATGCATAACTGCTGTGTTCGGTGTAAAGCCGAACACACACAATAGGGTAGGGCGCCAGGGAGCGCTACTTCTGTCTGCCATGTTAATCAAATTATGCGATCATAATTCGCGTCATTGTGGGTCCAAATATGTATAACAAACCTTTAAAAAAAACATAAAATTGTATAAGCATGTATACAGAACTCACTCTAAGAGTTTTAATGTTAGGTAAAACTCTGCTTTTACGGCATTCCGTCGTCATTCGAGGCATTTTAAACACCATTGAGACAGTGTTTGTTTTCGCATGGTGAAAAAATCATATATATTATATATCAATGTCATATATTACAAATTAATATAAATTATCTTTAAACATTATTAGATATTTACAATAATTACAGAAATGTACAGAATACAATATAAAAAAAACATGAAACAGTTGAAATATCTAAAGACTATTTAAAACGATCTGTAGATATATCAACTGATCCAGATCACTGCCAGAAAGCCGTGTCCTCAAAATACTGTATTGCCACATTGAATGGCAATGCTAATATGGATAGGATAATAGAGATTATGTGTATGCTCGTGGACGTTTTTGATGTGTTTACGGTTAGTAGGTTGTGTTGTAACCAGAAAGATAGGGAGTTCAGATTTGATTAAGCTTATTGTAGTATATCTTGAAGGGAGGATCCAAAGTAAAATAAACATTGTGTTGTCTGGATACAACGTTATATGCCCATATAGTCCGATGCCGTGAATGTTATTTATGTACATTATGTCGCAGCAGGGTGGTTTGCAGGAGTCAGTGGGCATGTATTCTCGATTTGTTCCGACATGATGGGCTGCCTCGAGCAAATAATCACGATCACAGTCGGTAAATCAAGTATCCAATTTTTATTTAAGTAGGTACTATTATACTAATTAATCAAAGTGATTGAGTAAATCAAACAGACACGTCCGCTCGAGCGAGCGAGCTCGGGTAGAATGCCTCCCGCTCCAACGGCCGTATCAAGCATGACTCGCTGTGGCATCTCGCTTGCGTTCGGTAGTTGGTACAAATCAGAGTTGCCACTACCTGATTACGATACGATAGATATCGATACTGTAAAATATAAATTAAGAAAAGAAACGGCCCTTGTATGAATTCTTGGGGGATACTACAATATATAGGTGTTTCATTTATACTAATCGATATCTGTTAGGTTTGAATTCATAATTTTAAGGACATTCAATTCCGACTGTTTCTAACTTTTTCAATAGTAGTTCATGGCTGACGGTGTCAAACGGTCAATGAATATTCCTAGGGCATTTTTTTTTGTTTTTTGATTTAATTTAAGTGAATAGGTCGATTGTTGCTCCTAGGTACTTTTAGATCTGAAACCGTATTGTTTTGTACTAATTAAGTCGATTGAATCTTAGTACCCTTAGTAATAATTAGTTAGTAATCTTAGTATCTCGAGACGTCTGTATATAACTTTTTCGATAATTTTAGAAAATGCCGGTAGAACTGAAATTGGCCTGTTGTTGCCGGGGTCTGCTTTTTGGCTGGATTTGTAGATAGGTGTAACTTTAGTGTTTGCGGGAATTCACCTATCTTGAATAGAACGTTAATACAATCTCTTAGTTTGTTAGTGTTTGTTGTGTATCAGGTTTTTCAAAGATTTAACAACTATTAGTTTATTTTATTTTATTTATCCCATCTAGTACCGCACTGGAATTTAAATTGAGCTTTCGTATAATTTTATCCATTTCACTGGGGCTACATGGGTAAAAATTGTATAGTTTATTTACTTTTGCTGGATCACTATATCGCTTACCTCACTCCAGCGAAGTAAATAAACTGTATTTAAAGTAAAATGCTTTAAAGATTAGACCGCTTAGCTGAGGACCTATTATAGATACGTATTGGTTAAAGGCTTCGCAGACATTATATAATCAATTACTTGTTTAGAATTTACTACAAGTTTTTGAGGCACGCATCTATGCTTAATTTTGTTATTGGCTAAGTAATTTATCAAGTACCATATTCATTTCGGTGTCTTATTACTATTTGTAAATTACTATCTTAATGAAGTCTCTTTTGTGTCGTGGATCATATACGATGGATTCAAATCAATCTGGATTTTGACAGATTTACAAAATGATTTATTTACTTTTGATCTGCCAGAAAAATACTTATATTTTCAGATTCAAAAGACGGAAAGACAGTGAGCTTGTCAGAGCAGGTGGACTATTTCGACAATGCCCAGCGCCCTCTGTGGTTCGTCTACAGTGGAATGGGCTCTCAGTGGGCTGGTATGGCTACACAACTCATGCGGTTCTCAATTTTTGCAGCAGCAATAGAACGGTAAGTCACAAGTAGTCACATTACAACCTAAAATATCTAAAGAATTGTAAGTTTTCAACGTAACTTCTGTTTGTGGGTTGTTCGTCACGGTTTAGCACAAAATGTATTTTTATTGTCTGAGTGCTGATTTAGTCCATCATGTACTTTTTTTTTCAACATCATGAGCATTTACATATGTTAGTCTACTATTATATATATATATATATATATATATATATACTATATAGTCTTAATCACTACCACATTCTGCCTACCACTTTTAATAGATTTTGTTTATTGATCTAACCGCCAGTTTTATTTCAGTTGTCATCAGGTTTTGGAGCCAAAAGGATTAGATATTGTCCACATTATAACGACATCCGAGAAAACTATCTTTGACAATATACTCCATTCGTTTGTAGGCATCGCTGCTGTTCAGATTGGTCTAACCGATATACTCCGAGAACTTGGTCTAGTCCCTGATAAAATAATAGGTACGTACCTAAAGTTCCTCATAACTTGGGTAACATAAAAACCAATATTTAGATCCGAAACAAATACTTGCATCCTAACAATCACTGTCCTGCTAGCGAGAATGAAAGTCTTCGTTGGACTTTATTACTTTTTAAATGAAGATGTTTAAGTCATCATTATCATCAATTTAAGTTAAGGAGCAATGAAAACCATTAGCTTTTCAAAAAGTTTTAATCAAATTTAATTAGAATAACTAGATACAGATACATTATATTGTGGACCTAGATATATTTATTTCTTTCTTGTAGGTCATAGTGTAGGTGAACTCGGATGTGCCTACGCTGATGGATGTCTGACTGCAGAGGAAATGATATTGTCGGCTTACAGCAGAGGATTGGTCTCTTTGGAAACGTCATTTACTAAAGGATCCATGGCTGCTGTTGGCTTAGGATTCCAGGAAGTAAGATTATTAAATTACCTTAAACTTACAGTATATGCATATGTATATTATTATGATAACAACTGCTTAAACTTGTTTACCAATTTCAGGTCGCAAAGCTTTGTCCGTCAGAAATCGAGATTGCCTGCCATAACAGTGCTGATTCTTGTACCATATCAGGACCAGCTGATTCAATGAAGAGCTTTGTCTCCGAATTGGTTGCAAAGGGCATATTTGCAAAAGAAGTCCCATGTTCTAATATTGCGTACCACTCACGTTATATAGCTGAAGCTGGTAGGTAAAGTTCATAACAAAAAAAAACATCTATTCTTATCACTATCACTTTAGGTTGAAGGTATTAAAGGTAAAGGTATTTTTTGTTTTTTATGTAGGTCCCGGATTACTGAAGTATTTGACAGAGGTCATTAAAATACCCAAAGCACGTAGCGATAAATGGGTCTCTACATCAGTTCCTCAAGATCAGTGGGATGAAGATTTAGCCAAATATTCATCTGCCGAGTATCACACTAACAACTTACTGGTATAATGTTGCATAATCTCATAATCTGTGTAAGAATATGTACTTAGTTATTGTTGGTACCTACCTACACTAAACATGTTTTACTTGCTGTTGTAGAGCCCAGTGTTATTCGAAGAAGCTAGTAAACTGATACCCAGTAATGCTGTTCTGGTAGAAATAGCACCACATGGTCTCCTTCAGGCTATTCTTAAGAGATCTTTGCCAGAAAGCTGCGTCAACGTTTCATTAACAAGACGTGGATACCCAGACAGTTCCTGCATGATTCTAGAATCTGTTGGCAAGTCAGTACATTCTCTATCTTAACAATAAATTTTGCAACATGCTTATGTAAAGATTACCTACTAACATATGTTTACATTTTTAGGTTATACATGGAAGGTTACGATCCAAACGTCCAAGCTCTCTATCCGAAAGTAGAGTTTCCGGTATCCACTGGTACACCTTACTTATCTTGTCTGGTGGATTGGGCTCACGATGAGAAGTGGTAACTAAGTTTCATAACGTTCAAATGTCAATGGTCGAAGAAAAATAATAAACTGATTTAATTTTATTCATAAACTACACAAATCAAAAAAGTCTAACCTTCGTTGTAAACTTTCATGGAATATCAAACCTCCTTTGAATAGTCAACCTCTTTGATAAACAAATATATACTAGTAGTTTTTTTCAGTAAATTATGTTTTTAAACAATAAAAACATTATTTTGCCCATTTTAACGGCATTTCATAGATGCTATTTTTATTCAAGGAAATATCAAGGAAAAAACAAATAGTACCGTTGTTGTGTGTCGCGAATAATACGAGTTTATACTGTGTAATGGAGCGTCGTCATCTTACCACGGAAGGGATACTAGAAATTGAAAACAGTCAAGCCGATGTTACCCGGCATGTCAGTGTTCATCGAAGCGTAATTTGCCGACTCTGAATGCGTTATGGTGATATGGCCAAGGGCGTAGTACCACTCGTCCGTCAAGACCGATACATCCAGGTAACATGTAGACGTGAACCAAAGGTGACTGCCCAAGAAAACGCAGCAAGGCTACTGAATACTGGTGGTCCCGCAGTTTGTCCTTAAACTGTGCGAAACAGTCTGCGAAAGTATGGTCTACGTGCACGTCGTCCAATCAGATGCCCACAGATCTGTCGCGGAAATCGATCTCGTCGTATTCAGTGGTGAAGACCGTGCGTTCTATGGCCGCAAGAACGATGGGACCAAATTTTGTTCTGCGACGAATCTCGATTTGGGTTCAAACCTGATACTAGAAGAATGAGGGTATATCATCGCCCAGGAATCACTGAGCGTCTAAGATGTGTCCACCAGGAAGTCCACCCATACAGCGGTTCGACAGTAATGGTTTGGGCTGGAATAGCTAAAAACCGCAAAATCGATCTTGTTTTTACAAATGGCGACCTGAATGCTGAAAATTTTGTGGAACATGTGCTAGCTCCCTGTGCTAGCTAGAACATGTGCGTCTGTTTTCACAAAACTTGGGAGCTGAGTTTACATTGATGCACGACAATGCTCCGCACACAGCGAGACGGACTGGCTACAGGGCAAAAATATACGCGTTTAGCCATGGCCAGCTCAATCGCTTAACTTGAATCCCATTGAGCATGTGTGGGATAAGCTCCAGAGAAGGGTCCTGAAAGATGGGGTTTTAACGGACAACAGCTAAAAAACCTGCTCAAGTTTCTGGAGCCAATTTACACCCTAGGAAATTAATAAATCAATAATTTAACACAGAAGTCATATATTTGTTTATTTTTACCATTATTATAAAATACAACATTTTTTTTGGAAATTTTCGAGTTTAATATACAAATACCAGATAGAAAAATATCAAAAATTTTAAAAGAAAAGTAATAATTTAAAATAAATCTATAAAAAAATATATTATTCAAAATTTATAGATGTTGCTTTTACTATTTTGATGTGTGTATTTTGTATGTAACAATATGAGTTAATTCATTCTATTTGTTGTTAAAGGCCACTGCCGCTTTACGCCAGCGCACACAGGGTTGTTTCAGCGTCATGCAAGTTTCTGGTTTCGGTTCATGACGACAGGCATAATTATTTGCAAGGTCATATTATCAGAGGTTAGTATTTGTGACCTCAGATCATAAAATGTTAATAAAATATTGTAATTTGCAAAAAAAAAAATATGATCCCAAAATTCAGAATAATTAATATATTGTAAAGTTGTAGGATATTTTCATTCGTAAACAGGCCAAAAATATTTAAGATGAAATTTTAAAAAACATATTTGGCAACGTAATGCAATTTAAGATTATAATAAACCCAATATGGTGTAATATGTGCTTAAGCCTTATCACTGTGATTTCTTTATTGTCAACAGAAAAAATGCTGTTACCGTTTTCGTACGCGCTGGTTGCTGCTTGGGATACTCTAGCGATGTCTTTGAAAGTACCTAAAAAGAGTTTGAGTGTGGTATTTAACGATGTACATTTATATGCACAGCCTGTGTTGCACGACCAAAAAAGTATCAAAATTGTTGTGTCTTTGCATAGGGGAAGTGGACGGTTTGAGGTGAAAATTGTTTTATTACTTGTTTTAACAAAACTATCAAAATCGATCTAGGTTTCCAAGTAACTGACGAACCAAATGAATATAATAAAAAAATTAGGTCTTTAAAATAATTAATCTCTGAATTATGACATACTTGAATATCGTGAATTGCGATTAAATTACTTTGCTTCCAGGTGATGGATGGTAGTTTTAAAGTTGCAACTGGATTTATTATCAGTGATGATAAACCAATTATGAATTCGGACGTAAAGAGTTTAGAAACTGATTATTATAGTCACAACAGTCAAGACATTTACCAATTATTCTACGAAAGAGAATACTCCTACAGGTATGATACGTATATAAATTCCCAAAGTATCAAATTACAAAACAGTTAAGTATCCTCATAACAATAATATAATTTTATTTCGGCAGTGGGAAATTCCGTAGTATCCACAGTGCAAAAGACGACTTGACGGAAGCATACGTAGAATGGAATGATAATTGGGTCACATTTATTGATGGCCTGCTTCAGCTCAATGCTTTGAAACACCCACACGATGCTGTTTCAGAACCAAGTCAGATAAGGAAAATTACTATTGATGTAACTGAACATGCCAAGCAAATTCTTCTTATAGATGATGTAACAGCAGTTTTAAGAGCAGACGTTTCGGAAATTCATAAATTTACCAGGTAAAGTAACAGAAAGTTTAGCCAAATTGAATTATAATACATACTGTTATTATTATATATGGATAAGTAAATGCTTATACATTTTGATGCTTGTGATTGCGAGTTATATATAAATTTATTATTATAAATTTATGATGTGTTCTAGATGTAGCGGTATTTTATTAGAAACTATTAAATTTCGTGACTTGCCTCCATCATCGAAAAAGCAAGTTGATCTGCAAACTTTACAATTCGTACCAAGGATCGAGTTCGAAATTGATGTAAGTAAATCAATGTAAATACGCACATATAATTAGGTAGGTAGGTAAGTATGTTGTGATGTTTTTACCAGAGATATACCTACCGAAGTGATTGACATTGTTACTTAATTATATTTTAGACCTTTGCATCATTACAAATACTTGCACAAATAGTAGCTGAAAATATTAATAAGGAGGTCATCAAGATAGTTGGAATAACTCCTCAAAATGAAGATGCTGCTATATTTAATGAGATGAAACGTGTCGCTTCAGCCAACATACCAGGAATCAAAATCGTATATCAAACGATCTTTAAAAATACAACGACTCAGTTGTCTCAAAATATTGTAATGGGAGCTGACCTTCTACTGGTTCAGAATTTATCAAGCGATGACGAGGCAAGTTCACATTTAGTCGAATATTAGCCATGAAAATAGATAGAACAACAACATCGTAGATCTGTGTCGCATGTGTCTGAAGCCTAGCGCTTTATTTATATATCTATATCACAAAATCTACTCATCTCTGAGCTGCATTGTCTGTTAGAATAAAGGACACGCGTGTGGCAGTGTATATGTCACGCATGGATGCAACTAGACGCAGACCTAGTTGAGATTGCAAGCCACACGCACCAGTGAATATGGAGGGTGGAGGGTTTACTTTATTTAAAGTTGTTTGTAATTAAAATAAAAAATGTTTATAATTAGAATAAGAGATCATTATGTGAGTAACTGCGTAAAATGTGTTATGTAATACAATTTTTTGATTTCCAGTTTACGCAAATCCTTCAACGCATATCCCGAAAGGGCGTTTTTATTATTAACGAATATTCTCTAAAGACTACCATGGATATTAAAACAGCTAGACCTTACAAAATTGTATCAGTTTTAACTGATCACAACACAGATTCCCGTTTAGAACTCGTTCGTTTTCAATCGACACTACCTGCCGCAATTATATCTGTGGTTGTTCGTTCAGAAAAGGATTTTCCAAGCCTGATAGCCACCAGAAGTCAATTGTTAGCAGAAAACAGTCTTATCATCTTTTCCGCTTATCCATCTTTCTCTGGTCTTAAAAGCTTAGTCAAACATTGGAGAAAGGATTCTTCGCGAAACAAAATCCACCTCATAATGAACAATGATACCAAGGATACTAAGAACTTAGCTAAGATACCTGGCGATTTGGCTTATAGTATCTTGGACAACGTAAGTCTTTTAGAAAGAGATTTTAGTTCCAGAATCAAGATTATTAATAATTTTTGCAATTAATTTGTAATAAATGTTATCTTTCCACAGGGTATTTGGGGTGGTGAATATTATTTGCCTTTGAAAGAAAATCTAAAAAATAACTGTGAAGTATCTCTACATAGTGAAATTATTGGAAATCTGGAATCGTTAAAATGGACTCAAACTCCAAGTTTGTTTAATACACCAATAGCTGATAAACGTGAACTATTTGTGAAGGTAGTTATGATTCCGCATTACACTTTTATTTTGTTTGTTTTTTATATTCTAATTCCGCTATTAAAAATATTTAGTTAATTGTTTTTATTAAGGTTTACAAATAAGGCTTTCACTCAAAACTAGTAAAGTTATGTATATCTAGCTGTTATATTATTCATTGTAATTTCATCATAATATCCACTTGGATAGGAATCTTGAAATATTGTTTAACCGGTAGGGCTTTCCTATAGGCACTTCTTTAGTCAAAGATTTATCAAATGAATATCTATGTCAAACACCTGTCCAAATATCTCTTAGTATCTTTGAAAGAAATATCGAACTGTATATCTAACGAGAAGGTAAAAAACATCAACACAAACATACATACTGCCAGACAGACAGGCGAAACAATAAGAATTCTTGCAGAGTTCTTGCAGTTTGTTGAACTCTTCTAAACTCTAAAAAAGGATACCTGAAACGTGCCGAGGTTCAAAGTTTGTGTGAAAATGACGTTACGCGAATAAAGTTGAGAAGAGTTCCATTAGTGTTATTATTTACCAAATAACGTCTAAGGAATATTTTGTATTTCAGGTCCATTACGCTGGTATCAACATGAATGATGTCCTACGAGCATCTGGTATTATTCCATCCAAGAACTATGAAAAGGGATATGGAATGAAATTTAGTGGGGTGACTGAAAGGTGGGAGTCGAGATTGACTACTGTATATATTCTGAAATTATAATTGTTGAATTTCATACTTGAATTATTACAGTAATAAAGAAGCGAAAATATAACAATAGTAACTTTAGTACAGTATTACAGTACACGTCTGGTACCGGTTTTAATAATTAGCAGAAACATCAAGTATATCAAGTTTTGTTTCCTTCCATACATTTACCTGCAGCGCGGTTAGCAAAAACTTTGATGAACTGAACGATAGTACGTCAAAGTCAAAAAATATTTTATTCAATACAATCACAAGGATCACTTTGAAACGTCTTACATACTAGGTGAATTTAGGTGCCAATTTCTCCTAACCCAAGTTCGAGAAGAACCGGCAAGAAACTCGTCCTGGTCCTAGCGCTTTTTTGCATTATCCGTCTTATAACTACCTTAACTACGAAAAACGAATACAAGAGAGTATACATTTCAAATGTATCGGTTAACTGTCTGAGGGCAGAGCGACATAAAGCCATGCATTCCTATCAATAACATGTATAGTCTACGGCCTAAATAGAATCATAGTTCGAATTTAAAATAAGTTTTCTAGTTATAATGAGAAAATTGATTTTTGGATGTGGAGGGTTATCTTTGTAATCACCAAACCCGAGTGCTCTTAAATGTTAATATCTTTGTCATTAAAACGCGAATAAAGTCGCAAGCAGGACTACTAGGAGATTATAAATTTTTGGTACGTTACGAAAACGTTGTATAGTTTCGTTTCTGTAGCAGTAGCATCCCTAGCTGAATCTTTCATAAATTTTATGGGGAGTACGGAAATATATGTCCTATTGGTTTGCAGATGTGTAAACCAGATTATATGAAATGAAAGTTAGTTTAATAGAGTTAAATACTTAGCTCTGGACCCAAATTGTTCCATGCCATGTCATCTATTTGCTTGATATGACACGTAGAATTATGTTTATTGTATATTTTAGAGGTGAAAGAGTAATGGGTCTGATAGCGAGCGGTGCAGCTCAAAGCAATGTGTTGGCACATCCTGAACTAACGTGGCCTGTGCCTTCGTACTGGAGCCTGGAAGATGCTGCTACAGTGCCTTTAGCCTATGTATATGCTTACTACTGCCTTGTTATTAAGGTAAGGATCTTTTTTTGTAATTTAAGAGTTGTTGTTCTTGCCCGTAAGTGGCTCATTGGCTCATCTCGCTAATTAGTGGCCTTACATTTTCTCTCTTACCTTCAACTTCAACTGATTCATTGTATCATGTGGCCAATCATTTTCTCTCTTCTATTACATCCACAAAGTTGATGAAGAACTAATTGAGAATAGGTAGTGGCAATATTAAAATATGAATTAAATAATGAATAAATTTACATTAATCCTTACCTGTGGTGTTCAAAATGGAATCATCCACAAAGTTGATGAAGAACTAATTGAGAACTAATGAATAGTTAGAACTTCTACATTTGTTACACTTTCTGTTAGCAAATTTATTCCATTCATTTTAAACACTAGAGGTAAGGATTAATGTAAATTTATTCATAAGTGTCATTTAAATCAAACTTTTAATATTGGTAATATTAAAAGTCTGATTAAAATTACACTTATGAATACTACATATTCTCAATTAAGTAGTTCTTCATCAACTTTGTGGATTTGACCAATGCAAAATGTCTTCTATTTTTATTTATATTTTGTACTAGCTGACCCGGCAAACTTCGTACCGCCTCAGAATCAATAAATAAAAAAGCAAGCATTTTTTTCATATTTACTCACCCTTTAAACTTTCCCTGGACTTCCACAAATAATTCAAAACCAAAATTAGCCAAATCAGACCAGCCGCTCTCGAGTTTTAGCGAGACTAACGAACAGCAATTGATTTTTATTATATAGATAAGCCATTAAATATAGCCTAACAAGGCTATCTTTAATGGCTTGTACAAAAAAGCCACATTGAGAGATTCAACTTGGATTCTGCTATTCCTTTAGGATCTAACAGTTAAAAAGGACACCATACACACTGTGTTAGTTCATGGTGGGGCTGGAGCACTTGGTCAAGCAGTGATATCAATCAGTTTATCCAAAGGGTATCGAGTGTTCACGACTGTCAGTAACATGCAAAAGAAAAAGTTTCTACTCAGAATGTTTCCCAGATTAAGAGGTGATATATTTATTGATATATATATATATTTAATTAGTGACTTACGATCCACCCCTTCATACGGGTACATGTCCATAACAAAATATTTAACAGATGGACAAATATTTAGTACAATTCCGCCAATCTATTTCTAAAGAGTATCCTCCAAAAGAAATTCGAGGTTTGGAAATTGGAGGTAACTCTTTAGGAATAGATTGGCGGAATTGTACTAAATATTTGTCCATCTGTTTAATGTTTTGTAATGGATTTCCGCAAAGTCACGCCTGAATCAATTATCTACATGTCCATAGTCAACATTAATTATGAAACGATCTAATTGTATATGGATTAATAATCCAGACACGATTGTCATCATTTTTCGATTCTACCAGCTTACCTACTTATTAAGTGCGTAATAATTTATACTATACTACTATAAGTTATCTGAGATTGCTTCGAGATCACTAGCGAGGAGGAGTGGAGTAAAATCTGTTTTCCAGATAATCAACAATCGCAGGGACATCATAACGTTGAGATAAGCGATTTGTAGATGGTTCGGTGGTTTTAGGCTTACAGCAGACCAGTATAGGCAAATGATCGTTGATGGGAGAGTTGAGTATAAGAGTAGTTGCGGGATTACGTGAACGAAGTATGACATGGTCAATGCAGCTTTTGTCTCTTGTAGGTATGAGATGCGCAGGAAGGAATACATGTGAAGCAACTAGATCTGGATATTCTTCTGAGTGATTTAGAATTTCCAGAAAGCAAGTTTATATTAACATCTCCGATGATAATAGCAGTCTTGAAGTTGTTTAGGCTTTTTAGCTTAAGGTCTAGGCTAGAGAGCTATAATTTAGCTATAAACCTTTTCTCTCCAGCCTAGACCTTACGCTAAAAAGCCTTAACAACTTCAAGACTGCTCTTCTTAATGCCGCGCTGAGGCTTAAATATGTGCCAGACTTATGGAAAGTTGTGGAAGTAATAATCATAGCCAAGCCAGGAAAACCACCTCATGACACAACATCATATAAGCCAATTTATTTGCTATCTATAATGTCCAAACTGTTCGAAAAGTTATTATTAAAAAGGCTCAAACCTATTATACTAACAAATAATCTCATCCCAGAGCATCAGTTCGGTTTCCGTGAAAAGCACACAACGATAGACCATGTATACCGAATCACCAATCTGATAGAAAAGGCTTTTGAATATATAAAAGTCTGTTCTTCTATCTTTTTAGATCTAGCACCGGCTTTTGATAAGGTGTGGCATGAAGGCCTTGTAATAAAACTAAAACAAATGATACCGAAATCATACGCAGACAAGCTTGAATCATATATAACAAATAGAGTAATCATATATAACAAATTGCCTTACTCTAAAGTAAGGCAAGACGATGCCTACACTGATATAAAAGAAATCAAAGCTGAAGTACCGCAGGGAAGTGTGTTGGGCCCGGTCCTGTACTTGATATCGACGCTTGAAAGGCAATAATTACCAAGCGACATTTTGGCGATATTGAGTTTTATATATCATTGAAATCAGAAAAAAAATCTGCGTCGATTGGTCTTACTCTGGCTTACTTATTGCTTACAATTACTTATTGTCTTACTCATTGGCGAGGACGAAGTTGGTTGTCGCTTGGTAACTCTAAAAAAAAACAATTTTCTTAGTTTTCGGCGTCCAAGCGACTATAATTTTACCGATTTATGAATAACTTTTACTTAGTATATATTAGATTTTTACTTTTTACACTTCATTTTTGCCTAGACTCGAAATAATGCTTTTAAACATAAGGTATTTTTTGCCATGTGGTACCAAGGGTATAAACATTGATTAAGAAATTTTACCTGATTGAACTTTTTTTTCTCGTAATTTAAGACTTTTCGACGCCATTTCGTAAAACCCCATGCGGTCGTATCCGACCGCGCTCCCCCATTTGAATAAAGACCTTATTTTAAACGTTTACAGACTACTTTTGTATGGAGAAGTTTACTGAGTTACGTTCTTTGATATATTATCTACATTCTGAACAATAAATATTGCGTAATCTGTCATCGTTTAGTATTTCATTGGCAGTTGAATTTCGTGTTGCTCGGCGGCAGTTTAGTGAACCGTGTGTGAGAGAAATAGTGAGTTTTACTGGATTTATCGATAGTAAGGGGTGTTTATTATTACAGAAACTGTTTATTATGCTCATTATAAGTATTTTTGGATAATAAAATACATAGTCAATACATAGTAATAACTTTTAGATATGGCGCGAAAACTCCCGAGCGGTAACGGGCTGCCGCGCTCGCCCCATTTGATTATAAAAATAAATTTACATGTTTACAGTCTACTTTTGTATGGAGAAGTTTACTGAGTTACGTTCTTTGATATATTACCTACATTCTGAATAACAACCATAGCATCATCAGTGTTCGTTTAGTATTTTATGTGAATTCGCGTTTCGCGCCCGGTCTGTGTGAGTACAGTGACCTTTGATTGTGATTCGACTGTCATTTGATAGTGGATTTACTGGATTTATCGATGGTAAGGGGTATTTATTATTACAAAAACTGTTTATTCTGCTCATTATAAGTATTTTTGGATAATCAATTGTAAGAAATACATAGTAATAACTTCTAGATAAGGCGGGAAAAGTTCGTTACCATGCTACTGATTTTGAAGTGATTTATTACTAAACTATTTATTATAAAATATTGTATTTGACTAAACACGTTATTTTTATGCCTGATAGATAGGTAATATATCTATTAGTACATTGTTTTTTACAGAAGAATAAAATATGCTTTGGTTGTAGAGTTATTACATATTTAATACAATGCAGTATTTTTGCCGCGACCTAGGTCTAGTCTAGCCTCTAGCGCTGGTGCTGCCAAAATTTTGCTATTTTGCTGCATAGTGACTGAAGAGTTAACACATCTTAATGATGTATTAATTTTCATTTAGTGCTTTTTACCTAAATACAATGGACTTAAAAACGTAAAGTAGAAATATTTACCTGCCTAAAAAAGGATATTGGTATGTGGCTGTTGGTAACAAAATAATGATTTAGTCTTCATCGAACTGTCGCTTAGGCAACCCGTGCACTCACGCGCATCGGACATAGTGCCTCATCGCGTAGCTTGAAGTGTACTTGGTAAGTGCAATGTAATGATTTTATGTATAAGATTATTTATAATGCGCATTTTGTATTGATTTTAATTTATTGTTTAAGATTCTTAATTAATCGAAATAAGCGAGTAGATAACATCATTAAGCGAGCTACGTCAAACGCCGGTGTGTATAGCAGGGATTTGACCTTGGTAATGTAACTGCTTAGTTAAATAATCAAATCATTTATTCTTTCAATCGTAATTAATAGAAACAACTAATAATGAAATCTTAATTTCTAGGGGCCAACATATCGAGGATATACTCGTACTTACAATAATAAAGATGAAAGTCTACAACAATTGGACAAAGTTTGCAAAAACTTCAAGAATTGGTATGTTTTTACACTTTGTAAACAAATAGGTCAATGTGTAATAGGTATATATTTTTATTTTTATTATCAAATTTATTATTTTTCAGGGTAATACACTTTCATAGGAAGGCCTTTCAATGACATCCCTTGCATGTACTTCTGAGACCTTTACTGCTGGCAATAACTCAGAGAAAACTGGCCCAATAAATTATAATCAATTATTAGATGAAATTGGCTTATTTTGTCCTACCCTGGAAATTGTACCTGCAGATAAAGGCATACCAGAAAATTAACCAGACAAAAAATTTACACTTACAGACAAAATAATGACATACGGAGCCGAAACGTGGCCACTCACCGTGCGACTTGTCCACCAGTTCAAGGTCGCTCAGCGAGCTATGGAGAGAGCTATGCTTGAAGTTTCTCTTAGGGATTAAATCCGAAACGAAAATATTCATCAGAGAACTAAGATCACCCACATAGCTCAGCGAATAAACAAGCTGAAGTGGCAGCGGGCAGGTCACATATGCCGCAGAGCCGATGGCCGTTGGGGCAGACTGATTCTTGAGTGGAGTCCGCGTGGCTTGAGTGGAATCGGCAAATGTAGTGTAGGGCGCCCTGTCGATAGATAGGGTGATGATATTCGTAAGGCAGTGGGCAAGGATTGGACTAGAAGAACTGAAGACCGAGCTAAGTGGCGTGCCATGGGAGTGGCCTATGTCCAGCAGTGGACTGACACGGGCTGATGATGAAAGAACTTACAAACATGGAGGTTGATTTGACTACACCGGAAACGTTTAATGCATGTAACGCCTAAAAACAAACAGCTAAAAACACTGAATATGGAAAGACTACACCAGAAATATATACTGCAAGCAACATCGAAGTAATTGCCAATTCTTCAAGTTTTACCATTGTGGGATGCTCTGAATCTGGCGGATCAAAAACTATAAATCCACAGAGAGGCCGTAAACATAAATGCACAACTAATGTACATTGATTACATATCAGATAGTAATAATAATAGTTACATATTAGATAACAAGTTCTACCGATTATGAAGAAGTTACAATTTCAGATGAATGGTTAGGATCTAAATCTTCTTATGATGACTCTCGGGAAATCGTCGTAAAGACTTGTTAGAAAGTAGGTACATATATCGCAGAAAGAAGAGATCAAGCGTAAAGGAATTTCTGAAAAAACTGTTATTAGTATTGTAGGTAGTTCTAATTTGCATTTCCAAGTAATAATATTGTAAGACTGCTGAAGAAGGCTGATCTCAAACTTAAACACTTGATGTTGTTGATTAAAATTTGGTTTAATTAGGTAATGAATAGGTAGGTCCCAGAAACCCATTCCAACTTTGAATTTTTTGTAACTTTCAATTTTGTTCTTCATTAAAATTTTATTTTACCTACCTATATGTACTGATTTTGAAATTTCTAATAAATATTATTTATAAAAATAAAATGCCTCTGTTACCTATAACGGCAGCAAAAATGTTATTTATAAAATCAGCTATCCACTTTGCGAGAGATTTGACTGCAATATTCGTATATTGAAGGCTCATATAGATGTCATTAACATAGGGTTAGACACAGGCCTAAAACCTTCACCAACCTGCACTAGAGCAGCGTGGCGGAGTATGCTCTGATTCGTCCCTCGTCAGATGGAGGCCCATACTCAGTATTGAGTGATTGTAGACTTTGGATTGTAAAATACTGGTATTTAGTTAATTTTACATGTTTTATAATGAAGTTTTGCTGTCGGTAAGTAATTTTTACCTGTTTGTGATTTTGATTAAAATTTTACTAACCGACAGTATTTCTTAAAGTATTGAAAAAAATCATAATCTTTAAATGTCAGTTTATAAAACTTTTAAACTGAATTCAAAATTCGTAAGAATCGAGTAGTTATGATTAATCGGCGATTTTTGACGATTTTTTTTTTTCAAAATAAAAAACTTTAAAATGCTCTGGTGTAAAGTTGCCAATATGTCGCTTAGTAATTATTGCCTTTCAAAAAGCATTTGAGCTAATGAAGTTTAACAATAGTGAAGTAATAAGTAACTACATAAAAACACAAGAAAATGTGTCTTCCCCTTAACTCTAGTTAAGGATAAGACACTTTTTTCTGTAAGTAAGAAAAGTGCTATTGGACACGTACTTAGGTATCATTTATTTTATAGGACTATGTCAAAACAAAATTACTCATTAGCTTATTTGGCTAGATTATAAAATTATTTAGCGTATGATTAATATTGTGCTCTAAAATAACAAAAAAAAACCAAAATCACTCACTTATTCATCACAAAATCTCAGAATCACTGCCAGAGGGCAGCGTTCCCAAGACACTGGTGGCATTGCCACGTTGTTTGGCAATGCTAACACGCTGAGCTAGATTGGGTCCAGCAATGTATCTACAAGACGCCTTGAAAAAACTTTGAAAATGCGGTGGGCTCGAGTTCGTCAGGGACTCTACTCGAAAAGGCTTATATATGTAGGCCTTATCAAGACTGACATATTTAAGGTCCTCGGCACATTCAGCCGCCGCAACAGCTCAAACGGAAGTCTCTGAAAAATAGGATGCGCTCAGGGTGCTTACGCAAGTAGCATCCCACACCGATGGCCTACCCATCACCCAAGGGACAAGAGTCATACCATCATGCCTCTTACCATCATCATGTATCAGACCGTTCGGTTCGAGAACAGCTGGTACGTTGACGCTGGTACGAGCCCGACGAACGACGTCATTAAGACTTGCGTGGCGGGCAATCCTACCGGGGCGGCCCTAAAACACGATAACCCGTGGAGAACAAGCTGGTCGACCGCTGTACCGCAGTGGCACTGATAAGGGGCGCAGCACCTAGCTAACAAATTGCAACTCGAAATGTTGTAGGATCTAATAAGGTGCCAATGTTAAATGATGGTAGTGCTCGTAACCAATGTCCTGACTCCTATTTCGATATGGTTAGGAGACAGGCGCGATCTACGGAGCTTGAGCATGTTTCTAACAGATGATTACATGTAAGCTCACATAGAGGCCCGTCCCGTTGCCGTTGGGCCGAAAGGTTCTTGGGAGGAGCGGAATTAGGGCTAGCACAGTTTCAAGCGTTTCTATGCTCGTCTAGATAATAATATAACATTTTATGAGTGATGCCAGAACTAGTCGGAAAAGACGGCAAAATAAAATATTTTTATCAACCAAATATTTGTCTAGGAGAGGTACCCCTAATAAACATTATATCAAAGTTAATATTCCATAACTTTGTAGGAACTATCAATACATATTATGTATTAATATTATACTGTTCCTACAAAGTTATGGAAAAATTAATCACAATAAGACTTGCTTGCAATAGCTTGCAAGCAAGAGCTCTGTATTATTTGTAGTATCTGCATTATTCTGTATAGAGGACAGACGAACAGATAGACATATATACATACATGTTTTTATCATCAATAAGCAATATAATCTTCTTATACGTCTTGTTGTGTTTCAGAGGAGCACATAGGAAACTCGAGAGACATTTCATTTGGAGACATGGTTTTAAATGCCACCGGCTCCAAGGGATGCACAATTGTTATTTGCGGTCTTAAAGGAGAACTTAAAAATGTAAGCGAAGCTTATGAGTGTTTTATATTCATAAATTGGATGTTGCCCTTACGGTTTTAATAAATAATACGCAAAGTACCTTGTTTCCTATTCTACGAACAGCTTGTTTGCTCGGCTTTATATAAAATTAAAAAAAAAGTACGTTCTGTATACTTGTTTTCTTGTGGTCCCAGCAATTAGTCCCTTTGTGAGTGTTTACTTGTAATCCCATACAAGAAAACACTCAACTAACGTACAAATCTTTGATCAACTCTGACTCATAGTTCTGTAAGTTAATTAAAGTTCTAACATTGAAATTAGATCTGTCGCTAGAAACATCTTAAAATAGTTTATTAATTTATAATGAAATGATTATGAAAATTATAATGGCTAGTAAAACTTTCCTAAATTATGAGAAACCATCTAATTTGTAAACCTTAGAATATAACAAAAAAGTTCCGTGCAAAATTAATTTGTTTTGTTATGTAGTTTTGAATAGGTTTGGGACCTAAATTCTAGTCATCCTTATACTTCCGAGGCATTTACTGTAAGTGATCCTTTACCTTTCCTCAACACCGACATACTTGTTCTAATCTTGAAATTATTTTTAGATTACATTGAATTGCTGCGCACAATTTGGAGCGGTCTTCGATACGGTGCAGATTCTGAACAAAGAAACGTTTAATTATGGATTGTATAATTTAAACAAAGATAGGTCATACCAATTAGCTGATATTTCGTCCATATTCCTCAACTTGAAAGCTCCAGAAGTGGAGGTACGTAGCTTTGGGTGTTTTTTTGTGTTTAAAGGAAAGATACGATTAAATACCCCATTTACTACTAAAACCCTAGTGTGACTATTCATTTTCTTTTTAGTAATCATTGTATTTTTTACGACTGGCAACAATGTTCTGACTACTTTCCGATGGCTTAATTTTCTCTAATTTTAAGAACCTAGTTTGTTTTCTTTCTCGGCAGAGCGATCTTGCTTGGCATTTGATCGCCGTCGCTAGTCCTGAGAGATCGTGAAACAGTGAACTACTGTATATAGCTATCACACTATCCTTAATTTTCATGCTCCTGCTTTATTATCTTAAAGCCTAACTTTACCATACTCTGTTAGTTACTCCAACAATCTAATCCTTAGATATATAAATAATTTATTTGCAAGAAATATGGTTATACAGAAAGTTCACATATTTCACCAAAGAACATTGGCATGCAAATTTTAATGTTTTCAAATTTTTAAATTAACCTATATAACATTACATTAAATTGAAGTTTTCTATTTTAGCATTAATCAATTATATTCATAGTTTCCAAGAAATTCGTTATCAGTGTAAAAAGTTCTGTCAAAAAGCCACAATTTTTTTTTTACAAAAAGTCTTATTGGCAAGTCCTTTATTACGGCAGGAATTTTAAATATTTGTCCACACATTGTAAAAGTTTTTTTTTTATATAATGCAGTTCTAGGCACTCTTGAAGAACAATTCTCTCAGTGTTTCTTACACATCTATGATATATGTCACGAGCTCTTGTAAAGAACTTCGGTTGTTCTTTGGGGCTCTTGCAGGCAGGTGGGACAGTGTCCTGCAAAGTTTTTGGGTGTCAGCCCTGATTAACCCTTTTGCTCGGCAAATCTATTATATTAATTAAGGTGGTATATAGGTTAGTAGGAATAGTTTTTAACATTGATTAGATATTGATCAATGATTTTATTTTATTTTAACTTTTATGGATGAAATGGATCTTAGTTATCTGAATAAATAAACATTATTATTATTAGTATTGCACAAACTAAGCTGCCTCTAAAATATACAAGCTGGGCAATGTCAACAGTTTTAGCTTCCGAAAGATCGGCTTACATGATTCCCATGCCTCCATGGGAATCCCAACAATTGCTCGTACGCATTTTTTTTTGCAATAAAAGATCTATTCACGTCGTTCGAGTTACCCTAGATAATACCATACCTTAAAGTTGAAGCCACATAGCCATGGTAAGCTGTTAAAATAGTGTTAATATTTGCAGTCTTACGTAGCTTATAAAGGACATATACGTACATATTTATTTTTTTAGATATCTGATTGACATATGCCTTCCAGTTACAATTATGGTCCAGCATGATGCGTAGGGATTTGGTTTCATTTACCACAGACAATCGTTGTTCTTTATAGCATATACAAAGCTTATTAGGATTTTTAAAAGAATTATCGAATTGTATTATGCTAGTCTTAGTCAAGTTAACATGTAATTTATTTTCGCAAGCCATTTAATTATAGAATTAATTGTATTATTAATGTCATGAGTGTCATTAGAAATGTCAGAATTTGATGATATGATAATAGATATGTCATCAGCAAATAATGTACTTGGGTTAGGAGTCACTTCAGGGAGGTCATTAACATAATGCAAAAATAAAAGAGGTCCTAACACGCTACCTTGAGGTACCCCATTACCGTTGTGTCTAAAAGTTGATCTAAACGGTTTTAATTCATTATTTACATCAATATTATTAATTTCAACACATTGCATTCTATTAGTCAGATAACTTTCTAGCCATATGTTAGCAGGGCCTCTGATACCATATTTTTCTAATTTATCCAATTACAAGGAGTGTGGAACAAAGACATACGCTTAGGAAGGCTTGTACAACTACCTCGTTATTTTTTTGAAATAGAGTACTTACAGGCTCTAAGAGTATCAGTAAACTGAGGAACTCTTCTTCCATTAGCAATAAGTCGTTAGCAAAAACTAAACGGTTCAAAAACGTAGTAACCTTGATAGAGCGTTAAAATGTCTTATTTACCTAAAATAGGTATGTACTCGTACTTTGTAATGCACTGCTAAATTATATATTTTTCTTAGCAACTACAAGTTTTAGTGAGTGAAGGTATCGCAAATGGTGCTGTGCGTCCTCTATCACGAGTGTGGTATGAGCCACAAGATGTGTCACGTGCGTTTCGCCTTCTAGCAACCAGTGGCCATCGAGGACGTGTGCTGATACGTCTCCAGGATCACCAGCTACTAGCACATCCCAGGTGAGATACTGAAACTGTCGTGAACCTATAACGAAGCCTACAAATAACTACGAATAGAACGCTGAAAATAAATAAGATTTCTAATTTAAACCATGGTTTTTATAGCAATTTGTGATTTTGTGTGTATCAACACATACAAAATCACAAATTTCTATAAAAACCAGACGATGGCAGTGTTACACGAGTTGTACAACACATTTGAAGATTTTTAACACGCACGCTAATTATGAGTTTGTTTGCAGATTGACTTGTTCTAAAGATGGATGTCACATAATATTCTGTGATGTTCAACCGCTAGGGCTGCAGCTTGCTGAAATGTTAATCAGTTGCGGAGCTAAGAAAATTAATTTACACTATTCACAACCACCATCTTATTTAAGCTACAGGCAGCGGTTGGTAGTTTTATATTGTTGGTTGAAATCATTTTTAAAGTCCATCCAACTCTAATCTCAAGTCCAATTTTGCATTATTCTTGAATTGAAATTAATGAACAGATTCAACAGTTTAAAATAATTATGTAATCTTTTATGTTTCAATTTAAGCTTGTGGGATAAGCAAAATGTGAAAGTTTCAATATATTCAGAAGAACTAAATGATAAAACAAGCTTAACGAGCTTTATTAATAAAAATGTAACTTCTGGATCTGTCGATGGTGTTTATGTAGCTGCGGAAAATATTTTGAAATCTAACATGCTAGCAACATTGGATTCGATAGTCAGAAAACTATGTCCAGCTTTGAAGTAAGTAGTATTAATGATATATACATGTAAGAAGAAAAGGACAGGAAATACCTAGATGTACCATAATTCGGATTTGTTGAATTTCAGGTACTTCTTAATTTGTAGTAATAGTAATGATTCTGGACAGTTTATATCAATAAAAAGAGCCAAAGATGGACTACCAGCTACGCTAGTCAACCTGTCAATGCTAGATACTGTAAGTAACCAAAACATTTGCTCATCGGTAGTTTTGGTATCAAAGCAGTAAAGTTAATGAAGCACTGCACAGAGGTGCACCATTCACAGCGGTGATGTAATGATGTGGTGTATGTAGTCTATATTTTAATACCTTTGTTTTATTTATGTTCTGTATGTTTTAAATTATTATGATAAATATGGCTCTAATTTGTACATATACTTAAGAAGGCTGAAATTAATAAAATTGAATTGAATTGAATTGAAAAGTTAACAATTCAAGAACTCTGTACCTACCTACCATGATCAGAATGATTCCAGTCCCAAATAAAATAATTAATCCAAATTGTGTTGGTGTTGTCTGCCTTCAGACACTATGTAGTCAAAGTTGAGAAAGTAAGTAGTTCAATCGAACATTCTAGATGAATAGATTTTAAATTATTGTTCAAAATTGTGAACGAACATTTCCAAATTTTAATTTAAATTGGCTGTAGGTACAAAAATTGACTATTTAATAATAATATGCCAATCAAACAGTCATTTGTTCATACATAACTAAATCGAACCATTGGTTGGTGAGCGTTTGTCCGATCTATGTACTACGGGCTTAAAATCAACAATAAATGGAACTGTCTATTTTTCAGTTTGATGATGAAGATGGCTTGACGAGGTATCGAGGTATTAAAAAGGCATTAGAGCATGCGTTGCTGAGTATGCATCCAGTACTTCTTGCGCAGTTGAAACGCCAGTCTAGAGAATCATTGGTTCAACAGATCGCAGCTTTGACTGGTACCTGAATATTTATTAAATGTTAGATCCTATTGACATTTACATTGTAAAGGCTTTCTTAAGTTCTATGCCTTCTTTGCAGATATAGCCATTTCTGAAGATGCTGCCAACAGCACCACACTTGAGGATTTAGGGGTTCCTAAAGAAAACTCACAAGCTATATCATCATTCTTGAAACATGAGTATGGAGTTTACAATGATGAAGCGGAAATACCTAAGTTATCCTTAGAAAGGTAGCATAAGCTTTGCAATATATATATAAAAGACTTCTGTGACAAGTGACTTATATTTTGTTTAACAATCATTTTCAGTATCAAACAAATTGAAAAGAAGTTTGATGATCCTGAGCTTGAAGATATTAAAGGATTAGGAACATTCTTTTCATTCGTGGATCCAGATGAACTCTTAGCCACAACTGAAATTGTCACGATGCCTACGCTGACGAGTAACTCTGATATGGTGAGCTTTGATTTTTAACATTATGCTAACTCTAAGAGGTTCTCACCTGAATGCAAAAATTGGCTAAGAGTATGTTTTACTTGCACAAATAAAGATTTAGTCGAAAAAGCTGATGCTGAATATTTCACATTACTTATTTGTTTATATTATTCACAGAGGGATGACGAATTCGACGTTAACCAAACCTTCTTATACATAGTGCCGGGGTTGGAAGGGCATCACAAGAGGTTCAGTTCCCTCTGTGAG
This sequence comes from Lampropteryx suffumata, assembly GCA_948098915.1. Taxonomy (NCBI): domain Eukaryota; kingdom Metazoa; phylum Arthropoda; class Insecta; order Lepidoptera; family Geometridae; genus Lampropteryx; species Lampropteryx suffumata. The sequence continues at coordinate 5,496,763 of OX402562.1, forward strand.
CAACTGAAACTGTCTGCTCTGGTGCTGCAGCCAGGATTGGATCATTTGCAAGACACTGTTGAAGAACTCGCTCTTAGATACTCTAATGTACTTATAATATAAATGTCTAAATTTTTTACTTTCGTTTAATCAACATTTGTATAACAACTATCATTTTTGTATCCTACCTTTTGTTATTTTTTCAGGTTGTCTTGAAAAGAGTAGGTTTCAATAAAAGATTCTATATCTTAGGCTACGAAACTGGAGTCCTTGTTGCATTGGAGTTGGCTGCAATTTTAGAGAAACATGGTGAGCATACCTACTTTGAAACTTTACAACCGACGCCACAACAACGGTTTTTTTTACATAAATGTTTATACCCAATTCAATTGTCTAGAGACGCTGGTAAGAAGTTGGCGCTTTATTTTTTTGGAGTCGGCTGTTTTATGTTCTCCTAATCAGAATCTCCATCATTTTTCTACAGGTCAAACAGGCACGATTTTTTGCATAGGCGATGGACCAGAGGAAATCATGTCACTGATAGAGGAGCAGCTACGCGAATTCAATAGTGAAGAGGCGTTGCAAATAGGCCTGGTGCAGCACATGTTTACCCTAATGACGGGAAGGAGTGCATGGTCCATGAAGAATGTCGAAGGAGCCACATGGAGGCAGCTCGTGGACACTTGCGTGCGCACGCTGCTAGGCCATGTGTCGCACTCGGCGCAATACGCACGTGCGCTTATAGAAGCGGCTTATGCAAGAATTGGCGCAACAATCAACTGTAAAACAAACTCAAAATTTTTAAAATCAAACATTGTTCTTCTTAGATCACTAAGCTCTTATTCTGCGACGACTATACCTTGTTCGCTACAGTGCTATTCGCAACAGCCAATCAGCGTATACAACCTGACTACACCACTAGCTCATGCAACTCACGACATGCGCTGTGCATCTATCATCAACAAACACCTTTCTAAGGACGTTCTAGATGCGTTTGATAGTAAAAATCTTTGTGAATCGTATCTCTTGAATGCCGACACGTTCATGACAAATTCAAATTCAAAGTCTTCATAAGTATAATAATTTTAAAAACATAAATTCCGACTGCATTAAAATATAAAGCTATAAACAAGCAATTTTGCAGAAATCGGAATCTGTTGAAAGCAGTTGGGAAAAACTAGACCTCAATCAAAAGTTACGACTTTAAATGATAAGTACCTACCATATAGGTCTTACTCCAGAAATTTTTTTTGACGGGCTTCTGCGTGGTTCATTAACTAGTTATTACGGCAAAAGTTTTTTGCATTTATAATATTCATAAAACGATATAACGATCATTAGCCTCGTCAACGGAACTAACCTAACCGTTATCAGATCAGTTCCTGCTGGATCAGTTGAGGTTTTTATTATTTTAAATCCATAAACATACATAGGTACCTTATTTCTATTTAATAGCGGCAATTTTGAGTAACTACAACGAGCACACTTTATTCGGACCCCAGTAAATACAAGTGAGTTTTGTACTTCAACTCAAGCATGATCAACTGAAATATCTTATCTTCTTTTGTTAGAGGGATAATCACAAAGATTTTATCAAGTACATAATACCATACACCTTTCGTGTGACCCCAGAATACTTATTAAAAACAACAGCAATAATCATAATATGACGACTAGAAATAAATATATATGTTTTGAACTGGGGATGGGAGGAACTACTACCTACATATTTACCTACCATAGTAGAAAACGATTCAAAATGGTTCTAATGAATTTATTAAATACTAGCAACCCACCCCAGTTTCATCATCATCATATTCAGGCCGTAAAAGATATAAGCTTCTTTAGTGTATTGCAACAACAATGTATACAATGTAACAACAACTCACGAAAGTTTTGAAAGTGAAACAATGGGTGCGTTATAGTTAAGTTATTATGTTCTAAGAGTCGATTCGCTCCGCTGAAACAAATCAGTATTCTAGCTCGATCTCAAACTCGAGGATCGAACTCGAACTCTATACTGCACTGATTGTATGATAAGGTTATAAGGTCATTACGTATACGGTTTGATAGATTGTTTTTTGGACTGATTCAACTATCGTGTTAGTGTGTTATCAATGTCTCCGCAACAGTTTAAATCGTTTGTTCAGAATCATGTAGTAGAAATTAATGGTTTAATAGGTAATGGGATTTGAATACACGTAAAGACGAAACACAAACCAACCGATTTAGTTTCCCGCAATACCAGTTTTAAGTGAACTGACTTTTTGGTAGAAAGGGATGATATTTTTGAGTGTACAGGTGTCACAGTAATAATAATTGTCAGGATAGATCGCTAACTTAACAAACCTGCCCTAGTTAAAACATTTTATCATTACTTCTTACAAGTCGTGATGTTTTTGTTGTATTTTTAATTTCGATAAGTTTTCGAATTTCAATAGGTTACGACTGTGTGCATACATGATGATGTTTATACACTCGCACAAAAAAAATAACTAAACGATTGAGCAGGTTCTTATCATTTGAGGAGTTAGAAAGGTAGTTCAGGAACTATGTTCAGGATGTCCATGAAGTCAATATTTCCTCAGCGGAAGACCAGCGTTGCAGCATGGTAACATGCAGTAGCATTATGCTGAGCTGTGGGCCATTTCACCACTACTCAGTCCTCACTCATTTGTTTTTCTTCTTTGTTTTAGTTTTTTTCATTAATTTTTTAATTTATTTTGTATTTATATTATATATACATTATAGTAGTTTGAATAAATGATTTTTCTTTAATTCTTTTTTTATTTTTTTAGTTGGGAATTATGACTCGTCAAACTCAAATGCAATCTTTTCCCAACGAGTACTACCTACGCTTCATTACATAGTATAAAACAAAGTCGCATCCTGCTGTCTGTCTGTCCCTATGTATGCATAGATCTTCAAAACTACGCAACGGATTTTGATGCGTTTCTTTTAATAGAGTGATTTAAGAGGAAGGTTTATATGTATAATACATACATAATATAGTAGAGAAACACTGATAATTTTAGAGGTTAGCGTATATGGGTTCAACGTATTAGAACTACTGAGGTACAGCAACGCGTGGCCAGGTCAGCTAGTTAGTTTATAAATCAAAGTTAAAATCTAATCATAGTTTGTTTAGCTTAACTATATTTTTAGATTAAAATTGTATCATGCGTGTTGGAGGTAGATTAGTCAACTCTGACAAATTCACTTACGATATAAGGCATCTTAAGTTACTGTGTAGTTATAATAAAAATAATAAATAATCTCTGACATTTCACACAGCATCATCTGCTCCAAAGTAAGCAGAGCTTGTGTTATGGATACCACATGACTGATATACTACTTATATACTTTTTTTTTCTAAACATATACAAGTTATACATAGAAACACCCAGACCCGAAACAAATACTTGCAAATCATACAAATATTCAAACAAAGGTTATTAATTTGTTCAGCTGTTTCGATTGTGCAGGACCTCTTTATATTCTAAATAGAAAGGTCAGAAGTGCGGAACATGAAAAATGCTAGTTACCTATGTTTATTCGTATGTTTTGCATTTTGAACTCGTTACTTGTACATCATCAGAAAACCTTTACAGATTTTCTCAGAGACTCTCGGATGCTAGTGATCTGCAGTGATGCTAGTCCATCCAGTTTCAGAAGCAAAATTGGCACTAGTTACTGACGCGTCCAAGGTTTCTTTAGGAACCGTTCTCCAACAAAATGTAGAAGTTTGGATGGAACTTCGAGGTTAGCACGGCTATCCTTAGTTCAATGTTTTTGAAAACTGCACACTACACGGCAGTGAGCCCACAAACACAATATAGTTGCTAGAACGTCTAGCTTTGAGGAAAATCCACGATCACCATTGAGTAAACGCAGAACGTCTGCTCATCTCAACGCTCACGGAGTACCTGCCTTCTCAGGCAGTTGGTCCGTCGAAAAGGGTTTGGTGGTGGTTTACCAAACTACCCTCAATTCAACGGTAGAAATCGAACATACCCCGCACCGAAATCAATATGGTTGATTTCCCTAAATGTATGAGAAGTGTAGGGTGCAATATTACCTATAATAAAATACAAACAATTATAAACATAATTAAACTTACGAATAATAATTAAAACATAATTAAACTTACGAAGAATATGTTTATGTCTTAAATAAATGTTTAGTGTAAAAAAAAATTAGTAAAAATACAATAAACTTACTTAACTAAATCTGTGCAGGTAACAATTACTAATTTGCATAGGGCAATGGTCATAATTTAGTTGTAGGTCTCTGGATTAAACCATTCTTATTTCGAAGCGTCAGAACGCGAATTACTTTGTCAACACCTGCTACACGAGCTAAATTCCACTGGAGTGTTTTGGTCAGATTTGACTTTAGCAAAACTAAGTCTCCCTATCCAGTAGTTTTTACACAATATCCCTTGTAATGGTCGCGGTACATGTAACATGTAAAATATACTACATGTAAATATATCCTACATGTAAATATAGCTTATGGAAATACTCAATAAGCAATTTAACCGTGTGACATTTATGTAGAAGCATAGGATGCTTCATGTTGTAAGGGAGCTCGGACTGCACGAGCCTACCCCCCACCCTGAGAAATTCGTGAGAATCTACGAAGGGTGAAAGCTTACGTAGTGAAGCTACATGTTTACCTTTTTCAACAATGCAATTTCATCGTGAAAATTATTAATTTGAACCACTCGAATAACAAAATGATGAGCTTATTTTAACTCTGAAGACTTGAGCGATCCTTTTACCCTTAAGATTTTTTTAACTTTATATTTTTAATAAACCTATAACACCAAGCTACAACACGTTGCAGCTTATTGAAGGATGAGAATTTAATAAAAGTTTCTTCTTAATCATTTTTAAAATTATTTTTTTTTTCTTCACACGAATGTAAAACGAATGTATCGCAATTAGATTTTAAGTCAATAATTTCAAATTTTTCCTTAATATAAAATGCCTTGATTGGCCAATTTTGTTGATCGTCCTACGACCATTGTGTTCCGGGAACCCACTCCGCAGCGTTTTCTACAAAACGAGCCGGCATTATTTTCGCTGTTCACGTGAAACCAACAATTGGAAGGGACTACAGATGTCACCTGGCTAACACGGTTAGCTACAAAAGTTTTTAATTTATAAGGTGGCGTTTGAAGCCACGCTAAAACATTCTTCGAATCACCCAATGCAATGATCGAAAACTTAAAATCTATTATGTTTTTTACGACAAAGCTAACTAGCTTTGAGAGGAGCACGGCTGCCTCAAGTTCAAGTCTAGGTATAGACAAAATTGGGTTTAATGGTGCGACTTTAGATTTGCTAGATAATAATCTCACCTTTATGTTACTATCTTTATCTACACTACGTAGGTAGATACTCGCTGCATAGCCACGCGATGACGCATCGCTATCAGTTGCACGTTAATAAAGTTGTAAATTAAAATATGTCGCTCAATTCGTAAATTACTTAACGTTGATAACTCGTAGTCCATTGAAATGTTACATGAGCTTTGCATTTTTTAGAGGACGCAATTTTATTTTTGGGACATGTGTGGGGGGTTTATAGAAGCTTAACCTCAAGTTTGTGGGGTCGCCTTGTCCCCCGGCCGCCATCTTGGAAAAAAAAGTGTCAAAAAGTGAGAATTTTTTTATAAAAATTTTCTTTTTTGCTCTATAACTTTTTTTTTATACATTTACAAAAAAATACCTCAGACCAATCTTGTATTTGATATTTTGAGAAAAAAAATTCCATATTTTTTTTTTTATTTTATTCATTTAAAACACTGTTACAGCGCTCCAAAGTTGACCGGGTTCGTCAATGCTCATGAGAATCCGGTCGAAACGAAATGTTTAACTTATTTTTTTTTTTTTATTTATTGTAAATATATTCTTACAAAGTTTTTGTTAAATTCGTACAACTTTATTTATTCATTCCTAACTCTGTTCTTTACCATGATTCTGTTATTATTGTAGCAGAGGACATTGACATTCTTGTATTGCTCACGGCATTAGGTACAAGACAGCCTAACATTTATTTTTGAAAACCTTCAAAAGGGCGCACATCTGCTCAGTTATATAGCCCTTCAAGTTTTATGTATGGAGATCTCATAACACAGAGTTTGCTGTTTCTTCATGTTTTTTCAGGATGTGATACAACATCAGCAGCCTATAATATGGGGAAATTAAACGTTTTTTCATAGCTTTATACGGCGGTATAAAGACGACTCACTAGACGGCTTGCGATACAAACGATTTGCCAAGACAGTGACTAAAAATTCATTTAATTTATCATCGCTGCCTCCAACACAAGATGCTGCTCGTTTTCACAGTCTCCGAGTATATCACCAGGTCCAGTCATAGCTCGGAAGATATCAAAATCCTGAAGATTGGGGCTGGAAAAAGCATGCAAACATTTGGATGCCAATACAAGCTTCCAAGCCTCCAGCACCCCCCGATCTCATGAAATTAAATTTCTGCAGATGCAAAGGAAATTGTGAAAGCATGTGAAATGCATGCCTGAAATGCTCTACAGTATGCCTCCATTGTTCTGGCGAAACAAAGTTGTACGAATTGAACAAAAATTTTGTAAGAATATATTTACAATAAAAAAAACATTTCGTTTCGACCGGATTCTAATGAGTATTGAATTTAGGGCAAAAAGTTATATAAACATATATGTAGGCAAACCAATTTGCTAAAAATTATCACATTGTAAGACGCATAGTTTCCGAGATATCACGAAAAAAGTGTTTTCACCCCTTTTTCCAAGATGGCGGCCGGGGGACAAGGATGGCGAGCCCACAAACTTGAGGTTAAGCTTCTATTGACCCCCACACATGTTCCAAAAATAAAATTGCGTCCTCTAAAAAATGCAATATTCGGTCCTTAAATTGTAACATTTCAATGGACTATCGGTAATAAACCGGTTCCATTGGGATGACAGCTCAGTAGGCAATTGATCGTCCCAGCCTTAGCCGAGTTTCCATAGTTCTTGCATGATAACAAAAGTACATGGCAACAAAAGTACATGGCGATATAAAACCTACCGGATCAAATATACCTGCGAGTATTTTTAAGACAAAACGTTTAGTTTGTTTTGCATCGGTTCCATTGTAGTGAAAGGTGAAAAAGTCACATGAAGGTATGTTAAACCTAAAACTTTGTGAGATGACGATAACGTATTGTCTTTAAAATTTATAGCAGAAACTTGGTCCGATTGCATTCTAGTTAGTAACTCTGGGCGGTTACTAGCCCATTTTCGTAAATCAAAACCACCACATTTAAGTAGGGCAATTAAATCATCTTGTAAAGTACATGCTTCTTCCTGAGTCTGTCAAGACCATAATATATCATCAACATATCAACCGGTTTTAAGTGCCTCTGCTGCCTTGGTTTTGGGAGGCTCAGCGCGAACCAACTCATACAAAGGTACTTTTGCAGAGAACTGTTAGACTGCTCATTAAAATTTGGGAAACATGCCGACCGATTTCATCACGGTAATGTTTTCTAACATAAGTTTAATAAGTTTTTTCCGCTAGTTCTTCTAGCGGATCAATGGGAGCTTCACACGGTAAAGCTTCCACTTCCCAAAAACGTTTGAGAGTTTCATTCAAATGATTTTCTTCAATAGTGTACGACACTAGCGATGTTGTAGACGCTGCAACATGGCAATTATTGCTAGGGGATTGCATCCCTAGTCTTCCCGTCACGACATATCCAAAAACGCTACTTGACGCGGTAGGAACATCGGAGTTTATAATTAGTTTCTTCCCATCGTATATATGCGGAAAAATGTCAGCATCTAAAATTATATAAATTGGAGATTTTTTATAAAAATATGGATCGGCTAATTGTAAGCCTATAAATTCATCAACCACTTTGTTAGGTATTTTAACGGTAGGTAAGTCGGAAGTCAGGCGAGATAAAATTACTGCATTTATATTAAAACTGGGCAACGCGCAGTGACGCGGCTTTATGGAACACGATACCATCCCATTGTTTTTTACGTGTTCGCCACTTAAACCATAAATATTGTACGGGCAATGTTGAGCAGCTAACCCTAATCTTTGATAGCAGTCAAGAGTAATAAAATTAGACTGCGCGCCAGAATCAATTAGAACGCGGCATGCATGGTATTTGTTAAACGAATCTGCGATATGAACAATTGCTGTTCCTAGTATGACTGCATAGTTATGTGTAGATGAAAGGTGTTATTGCTAATTAGCGCAGGCGCATTCGTAGTAGACGGTTTTTGAACGGACTCAACGGGTGCTGAATAGAAAACCAGTTTCGCCTCACTGTCGCTTGGATGCAGTAATACATGATGCGCTTTTTTACACACGTAACACTTAAATTGACTTTTGCATTTCATTGACGTGTGGTTATGTTTTAAACAATTGTGGCACAGATTCAATGCACTAACACGGCTAATGCGTTGAATGTTGGTCAGGTTACGAAACTGATTGCAACGGAAAATCATGTGATTTTCGCCACAGTGAAAACACGTGAGTTTGGTCTGAGAAGCAGATGTATAGGAATAATCATGATTTTTACTCTTTCTAGATGTAGTTTGTTTGCGTTGAATCGGTTCACATGGGCTAGCCGAATAGGACGCGGAATGATCTAAAACCCTAATCTGGTTTTGAACAAAACTAACTAAATTTTCAAAGGTTGGAATTGATTTTTGATACAAATTTTGCTCAAAGCACTTACGCGTGTAAGGATCTAAAGCTCTCAACGCAATGTGACAGATCACGTAACTTCTTAGGTTTTAAATTTTTAGTGCTTCTATAGCCTTGTATGAATGGCCAAAGTTTTCTATGAACGAGTTCAAAAGATCAGGTGATTCCCTTTGAAGCGGCGAAAAGTTCAGTATTTTATCTAAATAGCTACCGACTAACATTCTGTTATCTTGATATTTATCAAGGAGAGATTTTGATGTATATGCAACGCAAGCCGCTGTCACCCACCTCCCACCGGCCAGTAATAAACTAGTGCTCGACTAAAACGGTTGTTTCATTACGTAAATACATCTCACTGGCGAACGAAGTAGGACTACCCACGCACACAAAAAAATATATAATAAAATGAACGCCCTTTTCGGGAATTTGCCTGTTTTCGACCACAAAACAAACGAATGGTTGATTTACAAGGGTAAATTAACGCAGTTCCTAAAGATCAATAGTGTACCTAATGAGAAGAAGAATGGAATTTTGTCTTACGCAACTCACAGAAGAAACGTACCGTTTAGTGATCAATCTAGCGTTTCCAAAGCAGTTGGAGGGGCTGAGCTACAACGAGCTAGTTGAGTTATTCGACGGCCATTTCAAGCCAAAAAATTGCTCATTTGTGGACAAGGCAAGATTTTTCGGTGCAAGCAAGAAACCAGACGAATCTATAGGAGACTGGGCGGCGCGATTGAAAGGTTTAGCTACCTATTGCGATTTTGGCACCGCTCTTGAAACGAACTTGAGAGATCGTTTCGTCCTTGGTCTGGTCGCCGGTCCAGAACGCGACAAGCTGTTTGAGCAGAGCCCGTCAACGCTTACGTTGACACGGGCTATAGAATTGGCAAAGCAGGCGGCATGTGCCAAGGAGGCCAAAGTTATGCTAAGCACGGGCGGTTTTGAACTCGTTCCCATCAAGGAGGAACCGGTCTATCGCGCGAGATTCAAGGGTCAATCCGGCCGTGGACGGGGTGCTGGCGGCGGTGGTGCTGGTGTAGCTGACACGTCAGTGCGCCGCGATACGACTCAGTTTGTGGAATGAAGAATCATGATAGTGACAAGTGTCGTTACAAGGGTTACAAGTGTCAAAAGTGCGGTGCCAAAGGGCACCTTAAAAAAGTGTGCGTTAATTCAAAAGGTTCGTGCATTTACCATGCTAGCATGGTTCAAGACGGTGATGCTAAACCGGCCCAGGACACTGACTGTCAGGAGTGCAATAATTTTAATATAAGGTACGTGACTAACAAGCCTATCCAAATAGATTTAATTTTGGGAAAAAAAAAATTAGAATGGAACTCGATTCAGGATCAGGCAGTAGTGTTATATCAGACCAGTTATACAATAATATGTTTTTGCATTATCAATTGCAAGATTGTCAAATAAGAATGTGCTTATATAATGGACATAAAATAGTTCCACTGGGATTTTTCACTATTGAAGCTAATTACAATAATATTAAGAAATTTATAAAAGTTTTTGTGGTTAAAAATGGAGGTCCTCCCCTGTTAGGTAGGGATTTTATGTCTGCATTTAAATTGATAATCACGACCACCAATACTGATTCCACCAATACTTGTACGGCCGAAGTGAACCGTTCATTTTAAGAACAGACCATAGGCCGTTGTTTTCGATATTTAATAATAAGACGGGTATACCGGTAACGACGGCGTTAAGGCTACAGAGATACGCAATTATATTAGCTACGTATAACTATGTAGTGCAGTATGTGCCGGGCGATAAAAACATAGTGGCAGATTATTTTTCGCGTGCACCTTTAGAGTGCACAAACAAGTTTGAAGGGACCGATAGCGATTTAGATACCTACTATGCACTCAAGTTCTTAGACGAGGCATCACCTGCTATTACGACGAATAATGCAGGCCATACAAAACGACACGGTGCTTCAGTCGGTCATTAGGCACATGCAAACCGGTTGGCCACGCAAAATAGTGTGTAAGTTCGTATTGCCATATTTTCAATGCAAGTCCGATTTACAATACGAGAATGGGTGTCTGCTTAGAGGGCATAGGATTGTAATTCTATCAGTTCTTAGAAAAAAAATGTTACGGGAATTGCACGATACCCACTTAGGTATAATTAAAACTAAAAGTAACGCGCGACGTAGGATGTGGTGGCCGGGCATCGACGGAGACATCGAGCGATGGATCGGCTCGTGCGCGACCTGCGTGAGCGTGCGCGCCGCACCACCGCGCGACCCACCCGCGCCCTGGCCCGCCGCCGAGGGCGCCTGGCAACGCGTACACATTGACTACATGACCGTGGGGCAGAAGGTATATCTTGTGATTGTAGATTCGTTTAGCAAATGGGTAGAATGCCTACTCATGCACAATGGAACTTCGTCAAAGGCGCTGATAACGAAATTAAAAGGTATATTTTCAACTTTTGGTATACCGAACGTATTGGTGTCGGATAACGACGTCAAGATTTATTCTAGCGAGTTTAAAATGTTTTGCACCTGTAATGGAATAAAATTTTTGACTTCACCCATTTACCATGCACCCAGCAACGGCCAAGCCGAAAATTCGGTTAGAACTTGTAAAAAAATGTTAAAATGTATAATAAAAGATAATTTACCGCTGCATCAAATAAATGAACAGTTATTGGGTTATCTGTTTACTTACAGAAACACCGTGCACTGTACCACTGGGGAAACTCCAGCTAAATTAATGTTCGGTAGGAATCTGCGAACTCGACTAGATTTAATAGTACCATCAAAAGAAACTCGGTTAGAATTACCTTCGGTGCCCGGTAAAAGGCAGTTTGAAATAAATGATATCGTATGGGCCCGATGGTACAGCGCACGGAAGGAAACCTGGCAGTTAGGTACGATAAAAGATAAAGTAGGTAATAAAATGTATAAATTTTTTGTTAAAGACCTTGAAGTCGATTGTATAAGACATGTTGACCAGATTCTCAGATATACCGGTAATCAGAATCAGCCCTTAATCGCAGATATAAATGATGAGCCTCAACAGTTTCATTCTCCCTCTGTAATTGCTGATACCTCGGCTACCAGACCGGAAGGCCTAGTGTTACCGGTAGATGTCAGTAGCCCACGGGTGGTAGATATGCCGCTGTTAATTGACACTAATGAAGCACAAGCGACACTAGCATCTGATGCGGAACGTGTATCAGATGATGTTAATGAGGAAGAATGGGGTGATTCTGAAGCCGATGAGTGTGAGGGTGGGAATGCTGAGTTAGTGACCGCGCAGCCCAGGGCTCTTGCTACCGGGAGCGAACCTTCCCAAGGTAACACGCGCACCCTCAATGCGACACCAGCATCGTCACCTTCACACCTCTCACGCATGAAGCGTACAGGAAAAAGAGTAGATTATAGGAAATATTTCTAATTGTGTAAAATAAGTGTATTTATATTTAAGATTCAAAATGATGTATTTTGTCATCAGGTTTCAAGGGCGTGGAGTACGTGTGGAGGAATTATGTATATGCAACGCAAACCGCTGTCACCCACCTCCCACCGGCCAGTAATAAACTAGTGCTCGACTAAAACGGTTGTTTCATTACGTAAATACATCTCAGATTTCCAAACGAGTTCATAGTTTTTCTCAACAATGGGTAAGCTTTTTATATTATTTAATACAACACCCTTTGTACACGATAATAAGTAGTGGAATTTAACTCGTGAACTCGTCTGATTATGAACCAGAGAACAGAATGGCTCAAAAAATGTATTAACATTTTCAGTATTTCCGTCAAACGTAAAAAGTTCTAACTTTGGTAGACGTGGTCGAGATTCTACAGAGCGAGAACTGGTTTCGGCTCTAACGCAATGGGTGTTAGGCTCACATTTCGATGCACTCAACTTTACTCGAAAATATAAGTCATCAAAACTGGTCAGTTCATGATTACGAAGAGATGATGTCGATTCATGTTCCAGTTCCCTTTCGAATATTAGAAAGATAATGTTCTCAAATGAAGAACGCAATTTATCGATATCAGACACTCGTAGCAAAAATAACTCTTTTGTGTCAGAATCCGAAATATTTTTTGACAAATCAAATGCATTTTGCATTTGCTCAAACATTCGTTGTTTCTTATGAATTAACACGGTTAAATCATGACATTTGCTTTCGTCCTCATCGCTACCTACTTTTTTACTTTTCAAAGGAGGCGCCATTTTGTTAATCTAACTGCGCAGTTGGCGTGGACAAAAAAAATGTTACAAAACAACGAAATCAACTATTAAAATAATGCAAATTAATCATAAATACACGAGATATAATTTATACGACAAATATATGTGTAAATATGTAATAGCTTATGAAGCTGCCAGCGAAAGATAAAATGTATGGCGATGGGAAAATGATTCTAGCACGGCTAGAAATAAGCACAGTAAGGAACGTCTTTGCTTTGCTTAGAAATATTTACAGATAAATTAGAATCTGACACGTTCAAATGGATGAAATAAGACGATACAGAACGTCTGTACGACCTTATATAATAACCACATGTTAGTTACGAAATGATTCTAGCACGGCTAGATTAGAACTACGAGTTCTAGAATCACAAAAACCAATCCGGCTTACGAAGGACCATTTAGATTGTGCGGTTTTAACGCTATCTTTTGAGATTAAATTATACTGGCGGCTTTTGTGATTTTTTATAATGTATGTATGGTGTTGGTGAGTGGAAAAGTTCGTTCCTACAGTCTTCAAGAAGGTAATTGAACACCACCTACCTCTATCTACTCCCGGGGGCAGGATGTCAGCTCCAGAAAGGCAAAAGATAAAGCATACATTAAAGGTAGTCTTTTGAAGAAAGCTTATTATAATATAGATGACTATATTATTGATAAGAATGCATGGCCTCATGTCGCTCTGCCGTCAGACAGTTAACCGACACACTTGAAATGTATAAACTCTCTTGTATTTGTAAGATGGATCATATAAAAAAGCGCTAGGACCAAGACGAGTTTCTTGCCAATTCTTCTCGTGCTTGGGTTAGGATGAATTGGCACCTAAATCCACCTAGTATGTAAGACGTTTAAAAGTGATCCTTGTGATTGTATTGAATAAATCATCTTTTGACTTGACTTGACTTGAGATCTGGTCCAGGCGTACACGGCACGCTGCAGACAGTTTGGATGGAACTTCGAGGTTAGCACGGCTATCCTAAGTTCAATGTTTTTGAAAACTGCGCACTACACGGCAGTGAGCCCACAAACACAATATAGTTGCTAGAACGTCTAGCTTTGAGGAAAATCTACGATCACCATTGAGTAAACGCAGAACGTCTGCTCATCTCAACGCTCACGGAGTACCTGCCTTCTCAGGCGGTTGGTCCTTCGAAAAGGGTTTGATGGTGGTTTACCAAACTACCCTCAATTCAACGGTAGAAATCAAACAAATACTAACTCCCTAAATCATAAATGCTGTATAACATAACTAATTAAAAGATACAAATAATATATAGCAACCTTCAAAAGTTTACATTTGAAGTTTTAGATCAGACTGCACCTTAATAAAGTAAAGAAAATTAAACGAAAGTTTATGAATAATGGCACTACAATTCAAATAAAACTTAAATACTATCTTCAGATTGGCTTTCAGTGGGCAATAAGCACGTCTCCTTAAGAACCCGGCGAAGCTCGCTCGCAACTTCAATTCGAGGCGCGTGCAAAAATCGCTCCGAATATCTCCATCTCTATTTAAATGATGTAAGCGCGCGCGGGGCGTGGGAGGGGCGCGGGACGCGTTACTACAATACCTAAATACACTCGTAGTGACGTGCTCGTGTGTGTGTGTGTGAGTAGGTGTAGGTAGGTAGGTATATTTCTGTCATTGATCATTGATGTCATTGACAATTCGAAGGCGGTAGGTAAATAAAATACAAGCTTCTGTCTGCGGCTTCGCACGCCTTATTCTGAGATAAAAGTAGGTAACATATAACATATAACATATAACATATAACAAGAGTGAGGTGATGGTTTTTAAAGCCCGGTCGAAAACTTATTCCACAGTCCCATCAATCTTGCTGGCGGGCAGTGAGCTCAAGCGGGTGTCCGAGTTCAAGTATCTGGGCCACTGGGTCACTGAGACTCTCTCAGATAACACCGATATTGATAGGGAGCGAAGGGCATTATCAGTCAAAGCCAACATGTTGGCCCGTAGATTTGCACTGTGCAGTACGGCTGTAAAAACAAGTATGTTTAAGGCGTACTGCCAGTCTTTTTACACGTGCAGTCTATGGGTTAACTTTTCTAAGTGCTGCTGGAATGCCCTTCGAGTCCAGTACAATAATAGCTTCAGGGTGCTGTTGAGGCTGCCATACTTCTGTAGCGCATCGGGGATGTTCGCGAACGCACGCGTTGATGACTTTTATGCGATTATCCGCAAGAAAACGTCGTCCCTGATGCGTCACGTGAGGGACAGCACCAACAGATACCTGCAACTTATAGCAGGAAGGCTGGATACTGACTGCATCTTCATGAAGCACTGCACAGAGGTGCACCATTCGCACCGGTGATGTAATGATGTGGTGATGTGGTGCAGTCTATATTTTAATTTCTTTATTTTATTTATGTTTTCTATGTTTTAAATTATTATTATGATAAATATGGCTCAAATTTGTACATATACTAATGAAGGCTGAAATAAATGAAATTGAATTGAATTGAATTGAATATACATAGGTATTGTAATCTTCCTACATCTATGCAAAGTTTTGACCGAGGGGACGCCCTCTGTGGCACAGTGGGCCCAGAGCCGTGTGAGACGTGGAAGCTAGTGGGTTCAATTCTCGCTTCGGGACAAATGTTTGTATGACAATTGATCTGCAATTATTTTTCTAGGGTCTGGGTGCTTCTATGTATTACATGTATGTATTTAAAAAAAAGTAAATAAAATATTATTAATAATAGTCCAAGCGGAGATTTTGGGCGATTTAAGCATTTTACTCGAGCGCCGCAGAAATATTTGTTTTATATAGGGTCAAAGTTGATTGCCAGAAAAACTCGAGCGCGTCAGATTTAGGTAATGTAAGTTATTTATATGCAGAAAAGTGTGCGTTTCAATGACCTTACTATTTGAGCGTAACATAAGGAAATCGGAGTCACAAAGTTGCCAAAAAAACGTTATCTAAACATTCTCAAGCGTGGTTATAATTTTTATTTATTTTGAACGAAATTAGTCACGAATAACCGAATTAACATAATCTGCAGATTTGCACAAAGCGAAGAAGCTAAGATCATCATTATTAAATTGTAGTGCATGCAGTCGCTCAGAACTATGTACATATCTCCCATTTCGCGTCACTCTGCACACATCTTTTTATTTTCAGATTTCCATACAAACACATAGTTATAATAATAATGATGATGATGATGTTGATATTATTAATAATACTTTTTTTGTAAATACTTGCAGATCATACAAACATTTGTTTGTATGATCTGCAAGTATTAGCGATTTTTGCACGCGCCTCGAATTGAAGTTGCGAGCGAGCTTCGCCGGGTTCTTAAGGAGACGTGCTTATTGCCCACTGAAAGCCAATCTGAAGATAGTATTTAAGTTTTATTTGAATTGTAGTGCCATTATTCATAAACTTTCGTTTAATTTTCTTTACTTTATTAAGGTGCAGTCTGATCTAAAACTTCAAATGTAAACTTTTGAAGGTTGCTATATATTATTTGTATCTTTTAATTAGTTATGTTATACAGCATTTATGATTTAGGGAGTTAGTATTTGTTTGATTTCTACCGTTGAATTGAGGGTAGTTTGGTAAACCACCACCAAACCCTTTTCGAAGGACCAACCGCCTGAGAAGGCAGGTACTCCGTGAGCGTTGAGATGAGCAGACGTTCTGCGTTTACTCAATGGTGATCGTAGATTTTCCTCAAAGCTAGACGTTCTAGCAACTATATTGTGTTTGTGGGCTCACTGCCGTGTAGTGTGCAGTTTTCAAAAACATTGAACTTAGGATAGCCGTGCTAACCTCGAAGTTCCATCCAAACTGTCTGCAGCGTGCCGTGTACGCCTGGACCAGATCTCAAGTCAAGTCAAGTCAAAAGATGATTTATTCAATACAATCACAAGGATCACTTTTAAACGTCTTACATACTAGGTGGATTTAGGTGCCAATTCATCCTAACCCAAGCACGAGAAGAATTGGCAAGAAACTCGTCTTGGTCCTAGCGCTTTTTTATATGATCCATCTTACAAATACAAGAGAGTTTATACATTTCAAGTGTGTCGGTTAACTGTCTGACGGCAGAGCGACATGAGGCCATGCATTCTTATCAATAATATAGTCATCTATATTATAATAAGCTTTCTTCAAAAGACTACCTTTAATGTATGCTTTATCTTTTGCCTTTCTGGAGCTGACATCCTGCCCCCGGGAGTAGATAGAGGTAGGTGGTGTTCAATTACCTTCTTGAAGACTGTAGGAACGAACTTTTCCACTCACCAACACCATACATACATTATAAAAAATCACAAAAGCCGCCAGTATAATTTAATCTCAAAAGATAGCGTTAAAACCGCACAATCTAAATGGTCCTTCGTAAGCCGGATTGGTTTTTGTGATTCTAGAACTCGTAGTTCTAATCTAGCCGTGCTAGAATCATTTCGTAACTAACATGTGGTTATAGAAGAAGTTGCAGTCTTTTTGGCGGCAATAAAGTCAAGAATATTTAGTTGACTTACAAAAACGTCAAAAATGGACAAGTACTCAAGTCACAGTCACTCAAGTCATCTTAAAATAGGTAATATAGTTTTAGTTAAGGATGAACGATTAACACCCACTAAATGGTTAATGGGTCAAATAATAGATGTCCACCCTGGTTCAGATAGTTTGGTTCGGGTAGTCAGTACTCGTATAAAATGTAAAAATTCAGTGTTAAGAGGCCAGCGGAGGACGAATTGCCCCTACAAAAGTAATACCAAAATGATTTCTAACTCAAGCATATTTCCACTGTATTGTTGTATTATTTGTATTTAAATAGTATTTATCTAGGTTCCTGGATAGTTTTTATTTCGAATTACTTATCAAACATGAAATAAGAGCCAATTGCATTTTGCTTATTTAATAATAAATAATAAATAAATAATCCCGGACATGTCACACAGCATCACGTCTATCACGTCTCACGTCTATTTACAAGTAGATAATACTTAGTTAGAGTGAGGAGTCAAAGTCAAGATTTTACAGGTTAAGATGACAAACCTTCCTTGTGTCTATTTAAATCTAAAATACTTGTAAGACATTGTGTAACTACTTTTTGGAAATAAATATATATTATTATTATTTTTATATCTGGCCCAAAGTAAGCAGAGCTTGTGTTATGGGTACCACATGACTGACATACTACATATACATATTTTTTTTTTTGTAAATACCTACATATTATACACATAGAAACAACCAGACCCGAGACAAATACTTGCACATAATACAAACATTTAACCCGCGGCGGGAATCGAACCCGCAGCCTTCTGCGTCTCAGCTGGACCTTATCCCACTGCGCTACAGAGGTCGTCGACATTTTTATGCTAAAATTTACAAGTTTTCTACCTCTTTGTTTCGTATTAAAAACAACAATATCTTACGTGTTGTTTGTTAAGGACCATTGTTTATATTGTCTAGTTGGATAATACCATTACTATAAGAAGAATACTAAGTGTTTTTAGTCATAATTTTTGGTATTAAGGGACACAACCAAATTCATACCACTTTTGAACGGCTAATATTGCTATCGCGCACGCACGGGGCAGGGCCGGGGGATGGGGACACTTCGGTTGTGTGATCTCTCGGACAGCTACGCACGCACACACTAATGTAACGTGTATTTACACGGTACGTGTATTCTATTGACCTGCGCCACTGACTTGGATTGAGATTTGCCTTGTTGTTTGAAAATAATAACCTGTCTCTTTACATCCTACTACGACTTTGCCTTTGTTTAAGAAAAAAATTCACTTGACTGACGACCTCTGTGGCGCAGTGGTTTAAGGTCCGGCTGGGATGCAAAAGGTTGCGGGTTCAATTCCCGCCGCGGGTTAAATGTTTGTATTATGTGCAAGTATTTGTCTCGGGTCTGGTTGTTTCTATGTGTATAATATGTAGGTATTTACAAAAAAAAAATATGTATAAGTAGTATATCAGTCATGTGGTACCCATAACACAAGCTCTGCTTACTTTGGGGCCAGATGATGCTGTGTGACATGTCCAGGATTATTTATTTATTATTTATTATTAAATAAGCAAAATGCCATTGGCTCTTATTTCATGTTTGATAAGTAATTCGAAATAAAAACTATCCAGGAACCTAGATAAATACTATTTAAATACAAATAATACAACAATACAGTGGAAATATGCTTGAGTTAGAAATCATTTTGGTATTACTTTTGTAGGGGCAATTCGTCCTCCGCTGGCCTCTTAACACTGAATTTTTACATTTTATACGAGTACTGACTACCCGAACCAAACTATCTGAACCAGGGTGGACATCTATTATTTGACCCATTAACCATTTAGTGGGTGTTAATCGTTCATCCTTAACTAAAACTATATTACCTATTTTAAGATGACTTGAGTGACTGTGACTTGAGTACTTGTCCATTTTTGACGTTTTTGTAAGTCAACTAAATATTATTGACTTTATTGCCGCCAAAAAGACTGCAACTTCTTCTGTAATATATCCATTACTTAGTGTTTGATCTGCGTCTGGATGTCATAAAGTAGGTACATCTGGTTATCTGGTTCCTATAGTACAAACTATGCTTAGGGCTTAGTTTATTTATTTATTCATAAATTGTTTCTTTTTAACTAAGTAGAATCAGTTATAAAAACTACCTTAATAAATGTCTAATTTTGCTGTAGGTTCATGGAGATACTGGTGACCCCCACAATGGCAGACACAGGCTGTCCAATGCCTGTACTGATATTGAAATAGAAAATGCAATGCACCTGATGCAAGCATAAAAGATCTTAATAATTATTATAGTACCTAGTTATAAACATTAAACATTTCTATACCTCACCCATGATACTCGTATATATAAACAAAAAAAAAGTGTTCGTCGGGCGTCCCGGCCTGAAAGAAGTGATAACTTAAGCTAATCGAACTAGAGCTGTGGGTTAGAGTAGAGAGAGGAGGAGCCTGCCTACCGCAGCCGTATGCGTGAGAGAAAAGGAAGCCAAACAAACTTGCACCGTAACGCGTTACGTAACGAAGCGTTTGACCCCTTTACATAAGAAGTTATTACTTCAACAAATGTATATACATATGTTACCTATAAAACAAGCTCTGCTTACTTTAGGGCTAAATGATGATGGTGTTAAATATCTGTAGTAACTTTTGAATTTTATATTAATTAAATCTGCTTATTAACATACCAATTCGCAAAAAATGCAGTGACTCCGTGACAAGACCTCTAGAGTATTTCAACCCAGTCTAAAATTTATCCCACGATGGATTCAGACATCATCTCTTATTAACGTTGGATACATGTTGAACCCAATAGTGTATGTTGGTACCTACAGCTCAAGTACCTACATTAGTTATATCAGCGTAAGCGGAAACAATAGAACATGAATATTATTTTAATATTTTATAAGTGTAAATAGTTAGGAACCCTTTTCAGTCTATTGTTTGTAAAAATGTTATTTAGCCTTTAACATTAGGTAAATAGTATGCACTGGGCACATGATTATAAATAGGTGCATAACGCGGAGTTGCAGGCATAATTATTAATTAGTTCTATGTTAGACCAGGGTGTGTGTTAAGTGTTTCGGATCCCCTTTACCTAGAGGTAATAAAACAAATAAGCCAGACATAGAGGAAATACGGGAAGCCAGACTTGAAATTCAATCAACTTTAAATATTTTTATATTAATATCACAAAGACTACTTTGAATCGTCTTTTAACATGCTACCTAGTGAATTTAGGTGTTGGTTCCTCTTAACCCCAGTTCAAGGAAAATATTGCAAGAGACTCATCTGGTTCTAACATTTCTTTTGCGTTCTAACAAAGCTTCTTGCTTATTGTGTTAATCTACATAATTTGCTATATTATAATAACAAAATCCTTTGTTATCTGAATTTTCTGTTTTTTTTTTAATATAAGCTAAATAATTTGTTATATTTTAATAATATAATATGACAGTTTATGTTTTATTACGTTTTTAAATTCTCTAATCCACAAATCTAGTACGTCGCTTGTGACCTTGTTATAGAAGCGTTGCCCTATAAAATATTTACCTACTTTAGCGAGCTTGGCTGTAGAAACAGCGAGTTTATTTTTATTTCTAGTATAAATTATATACTAGAAATAAAAATAAACTAGCTACATTTGATTCGATACATTCGATTTGCGTATATATAATGGCAAGGCACAGCCATAATATTTATTTCCTTAAACTTATTTCTTAGTGTTTCTCCATGTCATAAATTTCATGAACAGCCCTCTTCTGCAAACACATGGTGTTAATATCTGCAACACTCTCCCACAATAGAATGCTGTAAGATATAATGCTATGAAAGTAGCGGAAGTAAACGAGCTCAGCGGTATCTATGTACATACGTCGGTAAAGTGACGGATATTTTTGACAACGTATGCCGCAGAGCTGAGTCTCTTTTACAATTTATCTATGTTACCATTGCAGCTTATTATCACAATTTACAACTCACATTTAGCTTATATTAAGTTTTCAATAACTTCTCTTTCAAATGCAACTGTGTGCACAATTTCTTCAGTTTTTTGATGCTTGGTATAAAGTATTCTCCTCCTGGCATTGTGTGGCTTATTATTGTGATCGTATAATAACACAAGTTCTCTAAGTAAAAGTAAACACTTGTTGTAGTTAGGAGTTTAAAAATGTTTTTTATTACGTAATTTACCTATAATTGAACAATGGGAATGTAAATTGTACTTCAGCTACTTCTAGTGTTCTGTTATAATTATAAGGCATCATTCTAAGTAGCTGATGTTCTAGCAATTTTAATTCTGCAAACAGGGCGTACCACTTACAAAATAAAACTACGAGTATTTGAAAGAAATATTCAAAAAAGCTAATATTCTCATAATTCATAATTGTACATCCATAAGTTTCGACTAAAAAGTCAACAGATCCTTTAATTTTAGTCTAAACTTCATAAAGCAGCAACTGAACTGTAGCTAAAATAAGTTAAAGCTCATGTAGTATGTTGTGTAACACCCGATTATGTGATCATTATTATCACCTCCGGGTAAAAATGATGGTATCGCAAAAGAGCTCTATTATACGGAAAAGTTCGGGCTCTTTTAATACAGGTTATTTTTAATATAACAGAAAAGACCCCACTCCAAAAAATTTACTACTTTATTGAAAATAATATTTTAAGTCACCTCCCCTACATGTAACGTAGGTACAGATATTTGATATATATTGGAAGTACTTAAAATGAGATTGACTTATATGCTAATTATAAACCTTAACAAAAGTTACAAATGCTTCATACTGACTGGCCTGTTAGCTCAGTTGGTAGTAGCTCTGCCGTCTGCACTGTAGGTTGAGGGTTTAATTTCCTCCCAGGATAAGCATTTTGTGATGAACACAGGTGTTTATTCTGTGTCTAGGTGTTATAATGTATCATATGTATGAATTTAAAAATATATAAATAGGTATTCTATCAGTCATCTGGTCATCATAATACAAGCTATGCTTAGTTTGGGGCCAGATGGTGTTGTGTGCATTGTCTAACAATATTTATTTATATTATTTATTTACCTATACTAAAATACTTTTTTTGGCTAACTACATGGTGGTAAAATGTAAAATGGAGACTAAGAAAGAATAACAATTAATAGTTCAAAAAAGTGTATTCGAAGTCAGTCAGGGTCGGATAGTTCAAGCCAAGGTCATGTTTTAGTCCGTTCGGTTTGGGAAATACCGCACTCTCCTTTGGCATTCTCGTCCACGGCCTTGTGCCGTTTCTCCCAGGCAGCGTCCAAGAACAAGCGCACGTTAGCAGGAAGAGCAGTGCTAATCCCGGTCCTCCCGTCTTCAGCGTTCAGTCTCCCGTCTTCAGCGTTCAGTCTTCCGTCTTCTAGCAGCTAGGTTTAGCACTTTAAGCTGAGGGGTGTTTCTGGAATCGCAATACTCAGGTATTACGATCACGCAACGAAAGGTGTTTCAGAAGAAAGCCTAGGGATCACACAAAACTCCGCACTACAATTCAGACTACAATAACTCACAAGGTGAAAAGAAATAAAGGCGGCGTTTAACATTAGCTAGCACAGCAATAAGAATAAGGTCAGATGAGAATAAGGTCTAGGGTCAATAAAAACTTAAAACACAGCTTACCCAGTATTGGGAACACAGTTGGCACTGAATATAGTTTGAAAGTCACAATTAATGTATAACGTAACGGTTATTGCTTGGAAAAGTGGCGTTTGAGCTCGGGTAGACACCTCAATACGAATGAGGCTCGTCGTATGAAGCGTCGTCAGAACCAGTTTCGCGCTGTGAATTAGCTAGTAGTAATGCCGCGCGTGTGAGTTTGTCTGTTCCTAAATAAGTTCTGTTACAACATATATACATATATTACTATATACATATATTAGTATTTCATTGGAGAAAATTGTTTTTCGGCGAGAAAAGGATCACAGGGCATATAAGTTCTTCGTGTCAGAACAAAAGTTATCATTATTTTTGGATGACAAGCTGTGGCCTTAAGAAAGAATGTTTCGTCGTTTTGTACATTTCAAGCCAAGAAATGTGAACGGTGGTGACACTGTAGCCGGTTTTTCTAAAAACAATGTGTGATAACTCATCATTATCATCAGCGTCTAAGCTTATCAGTTTTAATTGTAAAAATGTAAAGCGATCAGTTGATCACATACGAGAGATGTGCCAGACAGCGCACATAATTGGACTGCAAGAAACCTGGCTGCTGCCTGAGGACATTCCATTCCTCAGCACCATTCATCCTGACTTCGCCTACACCGGGACGTCGGCGATTGATACGTCGGCCGGCATGATTGTCGGGCGGCCCTATGGAGGAGTAGCGTTGCTATGGAATAAAAGTGTGTTCCAAAATGTTTCAGTGATACAGTGTGGTCACCCGCGTGTGTGTGCTATTAAAATTGTCTTAGGGCAAAAGTCATTTTTGGTGATTAATGTGTATATGCCTACGGATAAAGTGACGAACTTAATTGAATTTACGGAATGCTTGAGCCTGGTGAGTGCTATAATAACTATTGAGAACACTGAGTCGGTTTATATACTTGGAGACTTTAACGCGCATCCCTATACAACATTTTTTAAAGAACTGACTAGCTTCTGCACTGAACAAGACTGGATATGTGTAGATGTAGACAAATTAGGTTTACACTCAGACCGATACATTTATAAGTGACGCGAACGGGTCCAGAAGATGGCTGGATCATTGTATTGTTTCCCAATCAGCTGTTCCGTCAGTATTGAATGTAGGGTGTACCTTGGCAGATTTATGATTTGTAAATGAAACAAATACATGTTAGATGTGATAAAATATGATGTATTGCATACAAAATCAACCGTTACAAATGCGGATTTTACTTTTTAAAGATAATGCCGTCTAAATGTTTTCCATCGCGGCGTACACATTCACGGAATCTCTCGATACAGTTCCGAGCGACGCGTTGCAATAGTGATTGGTGAATAGCGTTCACTTCTTGAACGATATTTTCTTTTAATTCCGATATGCTTGTTGGGTTGCTATCGTAGACTTTTGCCTTAAGATACCCCCACAGAAAAAAATCCATAGGGGTTAAATCTGGCGATCTGGGTGGCCACACGATGTCACCATATCGACTAATCAGTTTTCTAGGGAACTGTTCACGGAGTAGGGTCATGGTGGCTCTCGCTGTGTGAGGTGTGGCGCCATCTTGTTGAAACCACGTGTGTGAACTATACGATTGGTGTTCTCGAAGTCTCGGTAAAAAATATTCGTTAATCATGCGGCGGTAAGCATCACCATCAACAGTTACAGTTGCTCCACGGGAATTTTCAAAGAAAAACGGCCCAATTATTCCGTTCGTGGATAAAAAGGCCCAAACAGTGACTTTCGGGCTGTGCAGAGCTTGTTGGTGCTTTAATCGCGGGTTTTGTCCTCTTGGTGCCCAGTACCGGCTGTTTTGCTTATTGACAAACCCATTTAAATGGAAATGTGCTTCGTCACTGAACCAGATTGTGTTTACAGTTTGAAATCGGCTTAGCATGTTTTCACAGAACTCCTTACGCATTATGAAGTCACTTGGTTTAAGAGCCTGCACCAATTGGACCTTGAATGGGTGAAGTTTCATATCCTTACTTAAAATTCTCTGCACGGTCGTTTTTGGCAGTGCCAAAGACGATGCTCTCTTGCGCACGGACTGATGCGGATTTTGCAGTACGCTGTTTTGAACTCGTTGAATGTTTTCTTCGGTTCTTACCTTTCGGCTAGGGCCTGGCCGTGGGTTGTTTACGGTGGACCCTGTTGCACGGAACTTCTGCACCCATGTTCTTATTAAATTAACACTGGGTCCATCACTTAAACGACGAATATCGAAACGCGCACAAAACTGTCGACGAGCGATGGTGCATGAATCTTTGCTCTTAAAGTACGCTTCTACTGCGAACGCGCGGTGCTCACTGGTCCACTGCGACATCGTGACTAAACAATCCGCACGAATGCCGCGTTGAACGCCGCCCCTCCCCCGTTTCCTCGTGTAACGGTTTAAAAAATATTTAAGTTTTAAGTTGTAAACGTGCCACGGTCCGCCCTGTATATGTACAATATGATGTCTTATGGTCAGACCATTTTCCTGTTATATTAGAATGTAATTTTAATGTTACAAAACCAAAAATAGTGGTAGAGCAAAATAATAATATTAGTAAAATAATATGGGGGGAAAGAAAGTTGGACCAAATAGAAATGTATAGTAAAATGTGTTGTAATAGTTTAAAATTAATAGATTTCCCTAATTATTTGACAAAGTGCTGTGATTTTAAATGCAATAAATTAGAACATAGGTGTATTATTGACAAATTGTATGATAGAAATGTGAATGTCCTTAGTCAAGCGGCGAAATGTAGTAATGTTATAAAAGCGACTCGAAAATGTAAAATAAGACCTATTGCGGGATGGAATAGGTACGTTAGTGATGTGCATCGGGAGGCTAGGTTGAAGTATCGGATCTGGCTTAACGCTGGAAAACATAATTCTGAAAGCTCTTACAGCGATATGATTGAAAGTAGAAATATATTTAAAGCGCAGTTAAAGTGGTGTCAAAATAATAGCGAACAAATAAAAATGGATAACATTACCGCTCAACACCTAAAACAAGACTTTCGTAGTTTTTGGAAAGCAACTAATAAACTCAACAGTAAACCCGGTCTCCCTGCGAGTGTCGCTGGTATCACAGATGATAAAGCCATAGCAGAAATGTTCAGGGATCATTTTACCGTGCATTCACCCTTAGGACCATCACAGTCGGTAGTCAATGCGGGATCAAATGGCCAGGAATTGCAAACTAGATTTACAGCGAAAGAGGTTAATAAAGTTATACAGTCAGTTAAACAAGAACGTACGGGCTATATCTTCAAAGTTAAGGCTCGGGGGTAGCGGGGAGTGGTATTTTTGGAATCAGGAGACAAAACTGCATCATGCAATGATGTTAACTCCTAGTCCGTTACGGTCGACCATTATAGAGTGCAGTTGCACAAGTTGCAGCGTGACGTCTATATCTGCATGTCGATCCGATGCACATTGCATGCAGCCTAGCGGACCGATCATGACCTAAGCTCTGTCAGGCATATACGTGAGTTGGGATACCTACTAGACGCAATATTGCATCAGCTTATTCTATGTCAATGATACCAAGAAATATTGCATAATAATATTTATTTATAAAAGTAAGAAAAATAAAGCATTACAAAGCCATCTTATAAACCGCACGGTTTACAGAGTATATACATCTAAAGTTTTAAAGAGTATTGAGGTACTTAGGAAGTATAGTTGGAAAGCTTACAAGTCCCAGTAGTGATTCTGGGAACAACTAACATCTTAAACACTATTGGGTTAGTTATCAATCTTAAAAGCTACAGTAATGATGTGCGTACAACTAAAATCTTAAACAGTAATGGATTATTTATGAATCTTACAAGTTCTAGTGATGATTGTGGGTACAACTAACATCTTAAACAGTATTGGGTTAATCATGAATCTTACAAGTTTCAGTAGTGATTGGGGGACAACTAACATTTCAAACAGTATTGGGTTATTTATGAATCTTACAAGTTACAGTAGTGATCGGTGGGACAACTAACATATCTTAAACACTAATGGATTATCAAGAGACGCGGCAGCGGCTCGACGCCAAGTTTAAAACAAAAAGCGTACCGCGAGCCTGCCGCACTCTTACATACACTAAAATAGGCGTTTCATGACGTCACAGTTTATGAAACTTAAAAGTCCCAGTAGTGATTAGAGGGACAACTAACATATCTTAAACACTAATAGATTATGAATAGACGCGGCAGCGGCACGACGCCAAGTTTAAAAGAAAAAAAATACCCGTTTCATCGAACTCGTTATATGAAACTTAAAAGGGACAACTAACATATCTTAAACAGTAATGGATTATTTAAGAATCTTAAAAGTTCCAGTAGGTATTGGGGTCTGGGCCACCAAGAAATCCAATTCGGGTCCCCAGCGTCCCTGATCTCTTAAAGATTTTATGTTGTGGTTTTGGTGCTTCGTCTTTGCAGCGGGACCTGGTGGGATCGGTGAACTGAAAATAGAAAAATTAACATTAATATCGTTGGAGCTAACATTCTGATGGGTTGGGGCAGACGGCAAACTCTTGGCTCAGAAGTTATGAGTTTGTAGAAATGATATACTCACGTCTGTTTGATGGCAGGGCAACTCTGGCCTGGGTTCTGGCCTAGCCGCCACAGTCAGGAACAACGCCATCAAGACCAGCAGAGCGTTCATGTTGCAATCTTTGGGAGTCAGGATCTAGTAGCTGCAAATGGAAAGACACAAAATATGAAATTCAGTCATTAAAGAGGTGCTCCATCCCTGGTAGGAATGTGCAGGAGAAGTATAAAAATGCATAAAATAATTAATTTAGATATTGGATACTTACATAGAGAGCGGTGGATGATGTTCAGATCGGTACTCTGGAAGAACTTGTTCACGCAGTGACTTTCGATGAACTTATGAATATCAGAGGAACTTGTTTACTCTGATATTCATAAGTTCATCGAAAGTCACTGCGTGAACAAGTTCTTCCAGAGTACCTCCAGAGTATCGACGCTCCTGCGACTCCGTACCAACTGGATCATATGATCGCCTACCTCGAGCGGAATCCTCATCTTGCCATGAGGAAATTCCAAACGCCGGGCAGTTCGTACGATCCCTCAGCTTCGTGGGAGCAGTTAGCAGAAGAATTAAACGCGTTGTGGGAACACGGGGCACCCAAAGATGCCAAGACATGGAAGAGTGTAAGTTTGTCAGCAAATTTATTCTTCTAAAACCATTTGTCATGCATGACACTTGTGTCCTGACCACTTTGCAACTTTTGATGGTCAACTTCTATAAAACGTTACAGACGTGGTACACCCAGAGGAAGGGAGTGATGCGTAGGATACGGAAGATCCATCAAGCCCGAACTAGCAACAGGCGGTCAAGTTGGCGTCCTTCCAAATTGAGCCTGCGGGACCGAAAAATTTTAGCTCTCTCGGAATATAGCGACGAGGACGAAGTCAAAGAAGCAATGCTACATACCGCAGAGGAAGATTTGGTAAGTCTTCATTGTATTTTTTTAATACGTATAAAGTTTAAAAGTAAAACTGTAGCATAGTAAGTATGTAATTTGTTCCTTCAATTATTACAGGCATCTGCGGAGAAATCGCTAGCAAGCCCCGAAGGTGTATCAAAAAAGAAAACTAATTCATCGGGGATGCAGAGCACCAGGAGCGACATCGATAGCTTTTACACTGGTTAGTGTTTCAATCTTAATTCTTCGATCACGTTACATAACAAACTTTTTCCATGTCAAAGTAATCTATTTATTGTTTCATAAGCAGATCAGCAGTTGCTAGAAGCTCTGGGAGGGTTCGAGAACACCGACGTCGATTCGATTATGCTGAGAGGGTCGCCGAGAGTGAAACTAGTACCACTTTCAGCATCGGAAGTGGCAGCTCTTCTACCTGATCCCCGTGAATCTCCAACCCCACGAGAAATATCATCTCCGCCGGCTCCGGACGTTACAGAATTTGCCTCGGAACCTGTTCTTCAAACGGAACAAGATTCGCCGTCTGCAGCTGTGGAAGTTACAGAACCTGCTCCGGAACTTGTTCCCCAAACGGAATTAGATTCATCGTCTTCAGCTCTAGAAGTTTCAGACTCTGACTGGAAACCTCATCGTCGAAGGGGACGTAGTTTATCATGTGTAGCGACAAAAGTTATGCCACCCGACTCGAAATCTCGTACTCGAACGACACGAAATTCATTGGAAACAGCTATGAGCCCCAAAGAACTTGAATGGAAACCTCGTTCTCAAAAGAAACAAGCGTCAACATCTGCTGCTCGAGGAGCCACAAGACTTGCTTCGGAACCTGTTCCCCAAACGGAACAAGATGGATCGTTTGCAGCTCTGGAAGTTACAGAACCTGCCCGGGAACCTCTTATACATAGTGGGAGAAGGTCATCGTGCCCAGCGATAAGAAGTACAGACCCTGCTGCAAAACTTCGTACTCAACCAACAGGAAATTCATTAGATGCAGCGTTGGACGCCGTAGATCAAAACAACCGAGATTTAACATCTACAGCTCCGAGAGTCAGAGAACCCACTGCCCCGAAACCTCTTTCTCCAAAAGAACATAATTCACAATATGAACCTATGGGAGTTACTGACTCTGCCAGAGAACCTCTCCCTCGAAAGGAACGACATCCGTCGCCTGCACCTACAGTAATAGAAGCAGCCAGTTCTTCAGAACGCTCGCAATCTCGGAATCAAGAAGAATCATCGTGTACAGCGCCTGTGAATGAAGCAGCTGCTTTACCTGAACCCAGTCCTCCATTGAGCTCTAAACAATCGACTTCTGCAGCTCAGGAGTCTCCAGAACCGGAGCCATCAAGCGTGAGACAGAAATTGCATCAAGAACCGTGCTCGAGCCGTGCGAGTAAGATTCGGAAAGTCACAAAGTACCGTGAGTATAATTATAATCTTAGATTTCATAATGACAAGGTAGAAAACTATGTATGCAATAAGTGTTTCATTTTTCAGACGCCGGAACGTTGGCCAGAGAGCTGCGAGATGCGAGGAAAGATCTTGTGGCTATGGCTAAGCAACAAACTTCGTGCATGGAGGTATAGAATGAGTTTTTCAAAGGTTGATTCCGCGAAGGAGACACCATACCGTTATCGCTTCAATCACCCTTCTTTCTGTTATTTCAGATGTTTGCAAAAGCTATGCAGCAAATCGCGGATAACGATAGAGAGAGGAACGAGATGTTCCGTACTTTACTACTGAATCAGAAATCTCAAGCTGAGACAGCCTCAGGTGACGCCTTATCGATAGTGAAAGATTGCCTCGAGCTTCTGAAGAAAAAGTAAACATTTGGACTACGTTTTATGCCCGACCAGAATTTCATTCCATCTATTATTCGTCTGCAAAGCGGAATCCACCATTCTGCCTGATCTTTGCTTATTCGCTCCGAAAGACACGAAGATATGTTATTTTCCCTTAACACTATGTGGCTATGAATGTTTTTAAGAGTGAAGCAGATAAAAACGTTCGGATTATTAATATTCAAAGCACGTTCGCAGATAATCATATAGTGATATCTCCTTCTTATCGTTTGGCAGGCGGGGAATTGTTATTCTACAAGAGGGTCTCGAATGTGTTCTCACGTCTACTGGGAGAGGTTGGTTTCCATTACACCGGCGATCGTCCAACTCTGAGGCAGTTGTGTGCTGTAGTTCTAATATAAGTAACCTTACCCTGGGTTCCATGCTACACAGTGATGAATCTGTGGTCCACAGCACATCAGAATAAAATTCAATGTATGCATGGTGCTTTTTTTCTATGATATATAAATAAATAATTTTCCACACGTATATCTGTACTTCTTATTTCTGTAACCAAGTTGTTCCGGTGTCCGTACCATGATGGAAGTTATCGAGCTGATCATTTGATTGTACGGCCAGTCAAAGTTCTGCTGCTTGCTCTATACTGAGAAGTTTGATCTTCCAAGGAACGTGCTAAGTACACATTGTTCTCCTCTTGATAAAAAACAACTTGTAGCATCTGGTAGACTCGAAATAGCAATCGTGGCTGAGATATGTGTATGTATATGGCGTCAAGACGCTGCCGCGTCTCTGAATATATCTGCTGGTGAAGTGGTTATCTAGGAAAACTCACAAAGAGCGTGCAGTACGAGTGGAGCCATCATGCCGTCACAAGGCAAAACAGCGTGTATCACGTAGACAAGCTGCTCAAAGACATGAACCAGCAAAAAAAGGTTTGCTGTGCGAACGGTGGCTTGTCAACATTATTCTACCATCACGCGCTCGAAAACCTATTGTGGCATCGTTATTCGGAGCAGAACTATACATGCTGCTTGGTATCAACTATTACCAGCACGCCAGTAGTTCTACAGCACCCAAAAGAATTTGCGTTTCGATTAAAAGTAGGTGGTTTATCCACCGATAAACATTACAAGCTGACGTATAACTTATAAGATGTGAGGTAGTTCTCTGGAAAAGTGCGGCTACTTATTTAAAACAAGATGACTACCGCATTTATAGCGATACTAAGGGGCGTGGGAAACTTGTGTCGGCTGGGTGTGTCGGTTCGCATACTGAGTTTCCCCCAACGGGCCTAAACTAAAAAACTTCACTTAAACACAAACTATGAGAACACACCCAATGTCTTCTCACTAACTGCACATAATGTGAATGCTGTCAGGTAACGCATTAGCGATATATCGCTGTCAAGCACCATTACTCCGTCAGCTTCGTTGCGATGATATCGTTATCACCGCAAGAGCTGGTACTAAAGACTATTCAAAAGCGACGTCTAAGAGCACGTGGGATTTTCGAAGACCAACAAAGATAGAACCGTCGCGTCCGAGTTGCATAGAGACTTGCAACTAATATATAATAATAATAAAAAAGTAGTAACACAAGCTACATGAGTAGCAATAAATAAACTCGTTATCAGCAGCGTCGCGTCGTCATTCGCAGAATTCCCTACATATTTTTAACTATCGGTTTTTCCCCTGGTCAGTAATAATAATACTCGGTGCCGACCCGCTGCCGCGTGCCTTGATCAATATGGTCGCGTGACGCACATCCACTCGTTGTTTATGGGCGTAGCCTACTCGGGAACGATGCCGACAATGAAAAACAAGCCAGTTCGTTTCTAGCATCCCAACGTACACAACGTGTCCACGACCAAAAACCGTGCAACGAATAAAATGGATTTTTCCTCTTCGTCGACGATGAAGTTAGTGGTCTCGAAGACAGCGTCCGAACAGCCGTGGTACGTTCTCTGCACCAGCTACCCCCCAATTTGGAGGCGGTTGGAATCCCACCTCAAAGATCCTTGGATCCACCAGCATCGGGTCGATTCGGAAAAGATTCTGGCGACCACTGGACCGAAAACCCTGAAGAGCTATGACTTTCACGCTCGGTACAGCTTATCACCTGTACATGGCCTGACCCTGACACCTGTCACGCAAAGTACAGAATCACCTTCCGAAGATATATTCCCTTGCATCGCACAACTGTTTAACTCTGTTTTCAATTTTTTTCACAGGATTGAATGTGGACCGGGCCTGGTGAAGAAACACGCTCCTGCGAGTCCATACCAACTGGATCATACCCTCGACGATGAAGTCAAAAATGTAATCCGAGAAGCAGAGGAACTATTGGTAAATCTCCATTGTACTCTTTCAACACATATAAAGTTTACCAGTAAAACTGTAGCATAAGTGTTTCATTTTTGTCGTTAATTATTACAGGCTTCCACAGAGGCATGGTTAGCAAGCCGCAGAGATGCACGAAAAATCGGAACAAATTCCTCGGGGTTGCAGAGCACCAGGAGCGGCGTTGCGCCAGGAGCGGCGTTTTACACCGGTTAGTGTTTCGATCTCAACACTTCATGCAACATAACACACTTTTTCACGTCAAAGTAAAACATTTCTTTTTGTTCAAGCAGATAAAGAGTTGCTAGAAGTTCTGGAAGGTGTCAAGAACACCGAGCGCCATGCGATTATGCTGAGGTCGCCGATAGTGAAACTAGTGCGACTTTCAGCATCGGAAATTGCAGCTGCTCTATCTCGTAGAAATTGCTGTAGTTAGAGCTGGTCATCCATGACGAAAGAGCGCCTCAAGCTTCCGAAGAAAAGGTAAAAATTTGTATATCCTTTTATAGTGTTAGAGCTTTATGATTGTACGGCCGAATGGCATTCCACATTCATCTGCAAAGCGGAATCCACCATTCTGATGCGAGGAACTTTTTAATCTATGAAGTCCCTGTGTGAAATGTTGGGGAGAACGGAAGAAACATCGGGAATCCACTTACAGCACCAAAACATCTTGTCACGATGAGACTGGCTGACCATTACTTACTCATAACCGACAGGCACGAAGATACGGTATTCTCTTCAAACACCATCTACAGACTCTGTATGTTTTCCACTTAAAGCGGCATGACATCTTGCCACAATGAGACTGCCTGACAATTACTCATTCATAACCGAAAGACACGAAGATATGTTATTCACACTTAACACCATGCGTCCCTATGTGGCTATGAATGTTTTTAAGAACGTATGCAGATAAGAACGTTCGGATCATTAATATTCAAAGCACGTTCGCAGATGATTATAGTGTCATCTCCTTCTTATTTTGTTGGCAGGCGGAGAATAGTTACATGCTGATCTCCAATGTGTTCCAGCGCCTACTGGGGACCGTTGGTCTCTGCTACAACAGCGATCGTCGAACTCTGAAATAGTTTTGCGCCGTAACTCTAACATGACAAACCCTGCAGTCTGGGTTCCATGCTAAACAATGATAAATCTATTGTCCGGTCCACATCGAAACAAAATTCAGTGTACAGTGCTTTTTTCTTTGATATAAATAAATTATTTTCTATATGTATATCTGTACTTCTTATTTCTGTAACCCAGTCATTCCGGTGTTCGTACCATGATGGAAGTTATCGAGCTGATCATTTGATTGTACGGCCAGTCAAAGTTCTGCTGCTTGCTCTATACTGAGAAGTTTGATATTCCAAGGAATGTGATGAGTACACATTGTTCTGCTCTTGTTAAAAAACAACTTGTAGCATCTGGTAGACTGGAAATAGCAATCATGTCTGAGAGATATATATATCCGGTGGTGGCGTAGTTATCTGGGAAACTCCCAAAGCTCATGCAGTGTGAGGGAAGCCACCGTGCCGTCACAAGGCAAAACAGCGTGTATCACGTAGACAAGCTGCTCAAAGACATGAACCAGCAAAAAAAGGTTTGCTGTGCGAACGGTGGCTTGTCAACATTATTCTACCATCACGCGCTCGAAAACCATTGTGCCATCGTTTGGAGCAGAACTATACATGCTGCTTGGTATCAACGATTACCAGCACGCCAGTAGTTCTACAGCACCCAAAAGAATTTGCTTTTCGATTCAAAGTAGGTGGTTTATCCACCGATAAACATTACAAGCTGACGTATAACTTATAGGATGTGAGGTAGTTCTCTGGAAAAGTGCGGCTACTCATTTAAAACAAGATGACTACCGCATTTATAGCGATACTAAGGGGCGTGGGAAACTTGTGTCGGCTGGGTATGTCGGTTCGCATACTGAGTTTCCCCCAACGGGCCTAGACTAAAAAACTTCACTTAGACACAAACTATGAGAACACACGCAATGTCTTCTCACTAACTGCACGTAATGTGAATGCTGTCAGGTAATGCATTAGCGATCGCTGTCAAGCACCATTACTCCGTCAGCTTCGTTGCGATGGTATCGTTATGACCGTAAGAACTGGTACTAAAGACTATTCAAAAGCGACGTCTGAGAGCGCGCGGGATTTTCAAAAACCAACACAGGTAAAACCGTCGCGTCAGAGTTGCATAGAGACTTGCAACTGATCATAAACGACGTCCACCTTTCACACTCGTGAAAATATTAACTTGGGTTGTCTATGGTATTTTATTCCATGCCTGCGAGGGTCCCTTTTGGTAGAAAAATATGCACGCGTTTCTGGAATGTCTAAATAATGGATCGAAGTTATTCATCAATAGCTCTCGGTCAACTTGTGATCATCACAACGGTCTCGCCCATGATGTTGTCGCATACGGCCTGGTGTTGTACCTGCAGAAAAGTCAGAACAAAATTTCGACATTGGTTTAATGTGAGCAAATTCATGATTAGTATTTTCGAACATTGGCTTAATTATTCCGAGCTTACCTCTTGAAAGGCACTACCGAGGAAGTTGGATGCTCTTCCAGGGCTAAGACAGGCAGTGGCATCTCTTCCAACGATAAAGGTTTAATTTGATCCATTTTTGTTTGATGCAGGAGATGGTACTTGTTCGGACGATCAATACAGACTAATAAGTTTTATTGCCTGCAGCTTTAATGTAATATTTGAAAAAATTATTATTACAATCTAGGACGCCGCCACGATGTTCCGTTGAGTCCAGATGTCGGAAAGTCTGAATCGAACTAATTGAACTCGTCTAGACAATGACATCAGCATCCAGATTAGTGCTCAAGTGTGTTCCTGTAACATCGTTGCAAAGTCTGCATTGTTCCAACGATTGCATGTAAATGAAATAACACACATTTGGCACGTGTACAACATGTGTTACCATGGAATAAACTACCGAAAATAACTGAGCAGTGTATTAGTCCGGGTACCAGAAGAGATGAAACTACTGTTGTTGCGATGTGTTTATGGTTGGCCCGGTAACTAGGACAGTTGCTTACTGTGGAAGGTCACTGGAGATGCACTGGATCTTACACCCATACAGGCATCCGAAGTGGATTTTCGCACCTGTTCCGCGACTTGAGCAAGGAAGGTGGCATGTTGGAGTTTATCCATGATGCTGCACCCGATGGCTCAAGTTGCCTGAATGCGAAGACATTGAGCAGTAGCAACTCTACGTGCGAGAAATTTGAATTATTGAGAGTAGACATATGTATCCACATTGGCATCCAAATCAATTAGAAGAATTTTTGGACCAAATGCTACTCGAGTGCGTTGACCTTTGACGCTGCCGCCAACCGCCCGTCACATGTGGCCATGGCACAATACTTGTGGCAATGTGGCCGCGCATGGCCACATTACTTCGGAGTGTTGACCAGAGCCAACGGAATTGTATTATAGAATAGACAAGCTACTCGAACACACCGAGCGTTCTTTCGTGAGAGCTGCCTCTCCTCCGGACATCATCACCACCATCCCCGTAGTCATATCCATAAGTTTATCGGCACGTTCAACTTGGACGCTCACAACATTGAAAGCGTTGGAAGCGTTTGTCGAACGCGTTCGACGTGGACTGCACGTGCCGTAGATGCATCCATCTGAACGCTCGTCAGCGTTTACGGCTCCAAGTCGAACGCTGAGTAACGCTTCCAACGCCTTGGACGTCCAAGTTGAACGTGCCTTATGAAGCGGTGCGTTATCGAAAAGCTACCCAATACCCTACGGGTTAAACGAGCTTGTGATATTTATCATAAGCATGCACTTATCTTCATTTGAAACGCAATCGCTGTTGCTTTTGGTGTAGCTAGTGGTATGCCTGGTAATTACTGATAGTAAGCCATGTGGCAGGCCATAACTTTCAGGACGCCAAAGAAAGGACGGGGTTTTTAAAATTAAGCAATAATACACACATTTGGTAAAAAGAAGCTTTATTATAAGGAGGATAACGAAGGAATATGGTCTGTCTTTGATCTTTTCCAACATTCAACACCAACATATATATTCATTGCATTAAGTACATGGACCCTGGCATTGTTATCTATGGCAAAGAATAAATATAAACTAGTATGTGGACACAAACAGTAAGTTGTCACGAAAGCTTGCCGAACATGAAACCTCCATCCGGCAATACTGTTTGTGGAACTCTTCTCTTATCTCAAAACATCAGAGCAGTCTTCGAAGTAAAGCAGCCACAGTGGGATAACGCGCGAGTGTCATAGTTTCGTTCCGAGTATCGGGACGCGGGTTGTAGTTGCCTCTTCCATCTTTGTTCACCATTCGTAGCAGGACTTTCGTAAGCATCTGAAAATGTGTTTACAGCGATAAATATTGGATACATGGATTTTGAAGCGGTATATCGCATCGAAAGCATAAATCGCTTTTGGAATTGGTTTTGGTAGTTACCTCCATGCACTTGGTTTGTTGCTGAGCAAACACCGAAAAATCATTCATTAAATCTTGCAGCATCTTCAATTGTTGCTGCGAGCAGCTACCTGCAAAATGAAAAATGGATTATGAACATATGGTTCCGTAACATGTCACGGGGACATGTAGGATTTCCATCATGTGCTTACAGTTGCCAAGTGCTTCTTGAGCTCTTGGCGCTGCATGTGCTGGATCTGCCTGGCTCGGAAGAAGTTCATCAAGTGAA
Source organism: Lampropteryx suffumata (assembly GCA_948098915.1). Classification (NCBI taxonomy): domain Eukaryota; kingdom Metazoa; phylum Arthropoda; class Insecta; order Lepidoptera; family Geometridae; genus Lampropteryx; species Lampropteryx suffumata. Next base: position 5,534,145 of record OX402562.1, read on the forward strand.
GGCGATGACCAATTATGCTCTGAATGGCGATGTGAGACCAATTGTAACGCGTACATTCTGTGCAACTAGTAAAGCGTGAAAGCATAATATGTACATTGTACCAGTCATGCCGGATTCAAACAAATAAATACATTCTTTTAAATGTCTGTGTTGTTTCATTACTCAAAACCCCATGCCGAAAGGTTCATGAATTCAAGCTGGATGCTATCAGCATGTTGCTGCTGTTCGCATCATCGGGGTTGGCAGCCGCCATATTGGAGCTCTTTGGTCTAAGAGTTACAGCTCGACTTCAGATATTGCTCATTGTCATTAAAGCAGTTCGACTGCAAAACCCGATTCTAGTTTTAGATCAACGAGCTGGTAGGTTAAAACTTATAATAATGTAGGACGCAGGTAGAAGACGTTGTTACTTCTCTATGACTTCATAGCGGCTGTTTTGGCGCCTCACAACAGACTGTGAGTCCATGGAAGCATCCTTATCTCTTCCATACCGAACGTATTCAAGTTATCGTCAGACTCCAGCAGAGAACACGTACGGGCTGTAAGTATGCTTATTGAAGTTCTTCTTACATACTCTGTGTGATATCACGGCTTGAACTTTAATGGCAGCGACCGTTGGAATGTGCATGCACTGCAAGGGACGTTAGGAAGCGATAGCATGAAACATGCATCGATACGACTACTCACATGTATGAAACTTACACGGTCCACACGAAACTCTTACTTTGGTGCTTGCCTCTGCCAAGTATCTGGACTATTCGATCACTTTGCGAGAACGTTATCGTCCGCATTCTCGTGGACGTCGTGGCTGAGCTCTTCGATTGTAAGTCCACTCGTCATGACTGCAAGAGTTTTCAGGCTAACGCCGCTGACCCTCGAGCGCCGCGACAATTAATGAATAGCTTATCCATACCTGAACGCTCAGTGATGACCATCGATAATGTAGACGCGTCATTTTATGAGATCACTCAATTAAAACTTTATGTACAGCTGGTCAGGATGTTGAAGGTTAGACCCGGTTTAAGCAAGCATATTCTTTAAAAATTTATTATCGTACAGCTCTTATATATCAGGAACGGGTTGGAATAGCTGGGTCCAAAATAGATGAATCAGCAGGTCTAGGCCACATTAGAATTATTTATAAGTTCGATGGATAGGAATGTTAATTATAGGAATATTTATAGCAATGTTAATGTTAATGTGTCATGCTATGCGTGATACAGTAACATTCGTATCCAATGACCGTGGAAATAATTCACATGTGGCCTACACGTGCTGATTCATCTATTTTCATCTATTCTAACCTGTTCCTGATAGGCAAGGTGTCAGTTCGACACCACATTGTTTCGGTGGCGAGTTACACAGGGCAAACAATGCGGTGTCGAACTGACACCTTGCCTATCAGGAACGGGTTAGAATAGCCCAGCCTATAAAATAGATGGATCAGCACGCGTAGGCCACATGTGAATTATTTCCACGGTCATTGGATACGAATGTATCACGCAAAGCGTGACACAGTAACATTCGCAATACGTTTAACGACCTGGACGACGTCGGTGCCCTCATCACTCACCTCATAATCACATAGGTTTCGAGGAATGACAACGTGTACATCGGTCAACTCTATTCCAACTAAGGTGAAATGATACCATTTTTCTCGTGCAGTGCTTGGGATAATTATGGAAGTGTTTATAACGGAGTCTTCTGTTTTCGCAGATACACAATGGCGTGGAGTACAGGTACATGGGTTCTGATCGGGACAGTGTGGGCGGTAGCAGCAGGTCCCTTGAAAACACCAACGAGTGACTGTATCCCAGAAGGATCTCATGTGAGTACAGAATTGCTAGCACTCGTAATAATAAAGCGTTCGAACATGCGATTGATGAAACTCCCCAGAAAGTTTCACATCGTATTAATCCACGTGTGACGTACATAATGATGGAGATATCTGACGCTTCATATATGCGAGGGACCCGCAAATTGTTCAGCCTCGAACACCTCAGGAAGAAAGTCCCAGTTACTTCTGTATATACAAGGGTACCTCGTGAATTTTGACTACTTTTACTTTTGTTTGTTTTTAGTGCATGGATGCTATCCAGCCATGCTGTCAGCCTGATTGGCTCACAAATGGCCGCATGGGACACTATGAGTGCATCTGTTTTCTATTCGGCCAAGGTTTGTGTCAACCATTTTATGCCATCCCTTATGTAGACCGCTATGTGCACCTGGTCAAGAAGTTGAATAGCACTAATTATATGGAACTGCGTCGTGTGTATAGGCGGATGGTTGATCACGACCCAATGTCAGAATTGACGGATGCTGGTATAATTAACTCGAATATGATTTCTAACCAGAGGACCACAGATGGACCAGACCCTCGTTCAATTCCATTGCAGGTGTTCAATAGCGGTGCAGATATAGAACAACCACGTCCTGGTGTAATTCCCTTGGCGATGCTGGATAAGCTGTTGAAGTATGATTACACAACATTGGGCCATTCGACGAGACTTCCTACGCGATACTGGGCTTTGGACAAGCACTCCTCGGAGAGAAAAATGAATAATGTATAGGGTGTATGAACGCTTTAGAAAATCATCGTGCCTTGCATCTCATTATTCAACTAGAACTACATCGTGTGTATGAAATTTGTAACGCTTTCATTCCGTGTAACTAATAACTCGTAAAAGTTTATGAAATGTATTCTACAATCGTAAAAGTGTGTGACATGTACATTAGTCGTAAAAGTTTATTATGATATGTATTTTTCGCCAGCCGCACCCAGTTCAAGCAGTTAAATACATTTTTTCAAATGTTTTCATTGTTTCATTACACACGATCCCCCACCCCATTCGGAAAGGCTTATGAATTCAAGATGGATGTCACGTTTGCTATCCGTATGTTGTTGATGTTTGCATCATTATGCACGGTTATTGGGAACCGCCATATTGGAACTCTCTGGTCTCAGAGTCTCAGCTTTACTGTATAAACTGCTCATTGTCATTGAATCAGTTACGACTGCGAAACCCCATCCTAGTTTTCGAACAACGAGCTGGTCGATTAAAACCTATAATAATATAGGACGCAGGTAGCAGACGCTGGGACTTCTCCGTGGCTTGGTAGCGGCTGCTTTGGCGCCTTGCAAAAGACTGTGAGTCTATGGAGGTGGTATATCCTTATCTTATCCACACGGAGCTTATTCAAGTTATCGTCAGACTCAAGCAGAAAACACTTACGGGCTATGAGTATATGCCTATCAAAGTTGTTCTTACTTACTCTTTGTGAAGTCACGGCTTGAACTCCAATGGCAGCGACCGGTGGGACGTGCATGTAGTGCAGACTCCAGCAGAAAACACGTACGGGCTTTAAGTATGCTTATAGCCCGTACGTTATATAGCCCGAGACGTTACGAAGCGATATAAGGCAAGACCTGCATCGCTACGACTTCTCGCATGTATGACACCTTACGCGGTCCACACGGAACTCTTACCTCGGTGCTTGCCTCTGCCAAGTATCTCGACCGATCGTCCGCATTCTCGCGGATGTCGTGGCTGAGCTCTTATTCGATTGTAAGTCCACTCGTCATGACTGCAAGAGTCCTGCGGCTCACGCCACCGACCCTCGAGCGCTGCGACAATTGATGAATAACTTCGATGTGACTCTTACACTATGACATGGTCATGACCATCTATGACCGCTCTGAACACTTGGACACTCCGCTTGCAGCCTTAAGCTGCAAGTCGCAAGACCCTACAGTATGCTAAAGATACTGGCATATGAGATACTGCATAGCAATGATAGCTGTGATGCGGTTATTGTGGTTGACGAATCGAAGATGAATGTCGAAACATGTGGAGACGAAACTTGTGACGAACTAAGGTGCTGACTGTTCGGCATCAATAAGTTACAAGTCGGCAAGGCATCCACAAAATCCTAGTTTGTATAGTTGCAGATGTATGCAAGTCGACCACAGCTAACAAACAAAAGATAGAGTTATCACCCACTAAGCGATAAACGGTCCGGCATCCGTGATCGGAGCGCATACTGGCCGTTGATGCTATCATTTGTGCAATTCTCATACCATCGACTTAGGTTACCAGCAAATTTATCAGTTACCGCAGCAACAAAATTGAGTCTGTACCTTCTAGCTTATGCTCGTGTATCCCAACATGTATGCAAATGAACGTGCCGAGCAATGAGCTTAAAGTGCACGTATGGTCGGGTGCATTGATAACGTACGTCGTAGTGGCCAGTCTTGAAGACCGATAGTAGCACAATCATCACGAACTCGAAGAATTGGTGTATCGAACCGTGTTGTATCCGTCAGCGCTTGCGGATACGATCAACTGCCCCAGAATCCGATGGTACACTCCGCGATCTCTAACTCTCGCGAAATGATTAGTAAACCTTTGGAATAATTAATCAACATTCTGTCGACATTATGATGCGAAACATACGGAACCATAGAGGTATGGCTTGTCCAACGCGGGCTACGAGCTAAGTGCACCGTCGCAAGTTCCTGTCGCGCTGTACGCAAATGGAAAAACTGCAAAACAATCCAAAGATACCGGAGACTGGAGGCAGTTGCCTTGCTCTGTGTAATACTCCAGCAAATCTGTGAAGGCTATCTTTGTTCAGTCGTGTTGCTTGACATTATTCATAACTCTGGAAGACCTGCAACAAGTAATGGAGTTGCGATATGGAGGATGACAGAACGCCGTTACGACGAGGTCCGACCTGACTATTACATACTTCGATTATGTGCCAACTATGAGTGAAGCAATTTTTCAACTCAGCACAAGAGAGAGAGTAGTGTTCTTCAACAGTGTTCAGTTTGTAGATGGGACTCTTGTACAAATTTTGTAGGGGATTTTTTAAAATTCCGAGAAGCAATCACTTGGGTAAATGCGTAGAAGGAAAAAGTAACGGCCACCCGGTTGCGCGTGATGATGACATCACCGGTTTTGCGTCGCAACGTATGACTCACTTGATTGTGAATTCCAACTAGCGGTAGCGTATAAACTGCGATAAAACGAGGTCGGGGGTTCAGATAGTAACGGACACTCGCGCAGTCGCCACGTATCAATTGCTATATTCCCCAAGGACGTTTCCATGGCTGAATCACAAGACTTCCTTCAAAAGCAAGGGCAAGAAGAGGAGCAGCATCGACGAGCTGAGAAGCGTCGGAGAGAAGAGGAGCATCGGCGAGCTGAGCTTCGCCGACACGAAGAAAAAGCGCAAGAATATGCGGCCAGATCTCGCAAAGAGGCAGAAGAAGTTGAGAAACATCTCGAGATAGCCAGGCGACATGCCGCCGAAGCTCGAAGAGGAGCAGAGTGGGCGCAAGCAGCGGCGGCGATAGCTGTCGTGACCGCAGTCGCGAGAACGTTCTTCAGGAAATAAGTGTTTGACTTCTTCCACCATCCCATTCTATAAGTGATTTTTACTCAGTATTACCTTTAATCTAACAGTGTATTAAAGTGTCATTGTGCCACGTAATAACATAGCACCAGGTTGTGAGACCTGCACTTAACATATTAGCACACTCACCTGCTGCTGTGAGTTTTAAACATTAATAAATGGATAAATGATCATGTGTGCTTTTTTTCACCCTTGTCCACTTGATAGTTTATTATTTTTCAATAAGTATTGAAATCCTGGCAGGCAGCTCTGGCGATCGCAGTTTCCCTGGGTTTGTATCAATTGCATGTAACATATGGTAAGTTGGTTAACTTATAAAATGTAGGTAGGAGATGCAATAGACACAATCTTCGTAGGCTCTGAACACTTGGACACTCCGCTTAAGCTGCAATTCGCAAGAATCTACACTATGCTGAAGATACTGGCATATGAGATACTGCACTGCTGTGATTCAGCGTTAACACAGGCTCTAGTTGCTACAGGCTAGACTTAAGGCAGAGTAGATCTGCTAAAGTAAACGAAGAGCCTTATCCCCTCCACTTCTTTTTACTAAGGCGAGGGAGGGGGCGGTCTATAACTACCTGTTCCGCTTAAGTCTTTCAATGTTTATTTTGATGCTTTCTTTGTACTGATGGATGCTGACCGTTAGATCTTTATGCACATACCTTAATGTCTGTAATCTATTAGATTCCGCAATCTGGTAGGACATATGACACATTACCAAACGTTGCAACGGTCTCTGTGACAACTGATGCAGGCCTCTGACTTGCATGTAATTCGATATCTGTTTTAGTTGACATGTTATGCTGTGCGTATAACAACCATCGGTGGCATTGTTCGTGATAGGTATTCAGATGAGGAAAACGGTAAAAAATTACCCCGTAAACAAGGAAACGTTTGATATCCTGTTGTTCTAAAACTCTGATAACGTTAGGCAATTATTTTAAGTGGTTATGTCGATTGTTATTATTTTGCGGTAATTGTGGTTGATGAGTAATGTGTGGATTTGAATAGGTATGCAACCTTGCCAAACGGAGTGCCGTTGGTTCGTATGGATTTCATGTAATATGAGGTTAGTTAGTGTAACGTAAAGATCTTAGGCTCCACGAATGCAATTCACAGCAGACGGTTCATGTTAAGGTTGGCGGAATTTTCATGCCACATCGAATTTTCATGGCTCATGGTCACAAGTTGGTTGGTTTTCTTAAAGTAAAACATCACAACATCGATGTTTCTTAAACATTCCGTCACATTGCAGCATCCAGAGATTACATCAGACGCGTTCATACTCATTGACTCATACGAGCAGGGGCATGCCTAACGATACTCTGATTGTTGACTACCGGCATGACGACGGATTGTTGCAAAGACTGTTCACATCTTGTCTGTATCTTAAGCTACGTCACGCTCCTGGACGTGTACGTCACATGAACACACACACACACACATACGCATACAAGGAAAACGTGCTATGATCTTAACATACGTCACGAAAGTTTTAAGATAAAGCAATGTGTCTAGCAGATGTCTAGGAGCAGGTGAGCCTTGTTCAGGTACGGTAGATTGTTATGTGGAAGCTGACACTAGCCTTAGGATCGACGTTACTTTACTGCAAGTCCATGATTTGCGCCAAGGGGTTTGTTAGGTCTGCGGCGTTTCTCGTCTCACCTTTCTGCAACACCTGAGAGTCTTTGGCATCGGTTCATGCCTAGACCTCATCCAGAAGCGTGCCAGAAGGCTAGCGAGCATCGTTTGTAGTGAAAAAATTCGACTGCATTTTGAGTCAAGTGCATCCAAATGCATCAGGTTGTCATTGCAATGGCAAAACTCCTACTCTTAACTAAAACTGCATCTAGGAGTTATGGACCGTTCGCTCCTGTGTTCCTGACTGTAACGGTTATGTCACGAGGTAAATCTCCTGGCCACGATGGTCTCAGCATAGAACATCTTAAGCATGCGGGCCCTCATATGCCCAGAGTACTAGGCATGTTCTATACCTTATGTATGGGACACTCATATCTACCAGCTGAAATGATGAAAACTGTGGTAGTACCTATCGTGAAGAATAAGACCGGTAACATTAGTGATAAGAACAATTATAGACCAATCTCGTTAGCCACTATTGTAGCAAAGGTGCTGGACAGTCTGCTTGATGCTCAACTTGGTCGTTATCTGAAACTTAATGATAACCAATTTGGTTTCAGACCAGGTTTGTCCACAGATACGGCTATTTTGAGTTTGAAGCAGACTGTCAAGTACTATACCGATCGCAAAACTCCCATTCATGCATGTTTCCTCGACCTATCTAAAGCATTCGACTTGGTTAGCTATGAATTACTGTGGCAGAAGCTAAATGAACTGGAAATGCCACCAGAACTTAATGACATATTTAAGTTCTGGTATCAAAACCAAGTCAATGTGGTGAGATGGTCAGGCGTTTACTCGGAGGCATACAGGTTGGAGTGTGGAGTGAGGCAAGGGGGGCTGACATCTCCAAAGCTCTTCAACTTGTATGTGGACGCGCTCATGGGTGAGCTCAGCAGCACGCGTGTCGGTTGTCACATTGACGGTGTCTGCATCAACAACATTAGCTACGCAGACGACATGGTGCTGTTGAGCGCATCCACGTGCGGTCTAAGTAAACTGTTACAAATCTGCGAGAGGTACGCTGAGAAACATGGATTAAGATACAATGTTAATAAAAGTGAATGCATGATTTTTCAAGCTAGAGGAAGTTGTCCAGTATCTAATTTACCACCCATCAAATTATATGGAGCTCCTCTAAAGAGAGTAAGAGAGTTTAAGTACCTGGGCCATTACCTTACCTCTGGTTTGAAGGATAATGTTGACATTGAGAGGGAACGGAGGGCGCTGTCTGTAAGAGCGAACATGATAGCCCGCAGGTTCGCTCGCTGCTCTAGAGAAGTAAAAACAACTCTTTTCAAAGCCTACTGTTCTAGTTTTTACACATGCAGCCTGTGGGTGAATCATACGCAAAAGCTGTATAGCGCTTTACGTGTTCAACACAATAACGCGTTCAGGGTGTTGATGGGGCTGCCTCGATTCTGTAGCGCGTCAAGGATGTTCGCCGAGGCGCGTGTAGACTGCTTCTACACCACCATGCGTAAGCGGGGAGCATCTCTGGTGCGCAGGGTCCGAGCCAGCTCCAATAGCATTCTGAGCGTGTTCGCAAATAGGTTCGACTGCATTTATATGTATCACTACTCGAAGATGCACGTTTTCACTAATAATAATAACATAAAGTATAATTATTCCAAATAAATTTGTGTAAGTCTTTTAATGTATTTTTTCTTGTTTTGACTGTTGTACTTATTATTTTGTAATTGATTATTATGTATTTAGATGATTTCTAATATTTATGATAATTTCATGTATATTATGGACCTAATGTAGTCTGAAATAAAGATTTAATTTAATTGATTACCTTTAGAGGAAAGGAACACTAAAAACTATATTTTTGCAGGTTAAACTCGACACCACAATGACCTCAACTCCGCAATGCGACGACCCTACGCTCACCGAGATACTACCCCCTAGTGACGGGAACCAAGTTGTCATCTCGGGTATGTCTGGCCTTTACCCGAAGTCCAGATACGTGCGGGATCTTGAGAACATTCTTTATAATAAGGTGCGTGCGTTACAAAACGGATTAGCATGTAAATTAACCAACTATCCGAAACGATGTTGATGGCATAGCATGCATATCGTTTGATGGAGTTCCACATAATTTTATTGGTGGTACAGAAGACGTACTTTTTCTCTGACCTGAAAGACCAAACACTTACTTTTTGTCACATTATACTTTAAGCTGTGCCTAAGAACATAGCTCTCACAGACAGTCAACAGCCCCCTTATACCACAAACCGATGCACTCAGCAACACCATTTCATCTGCGTAACTAATATAGTTGACACAAACTTCATCAATATGACAGCCGGCATAGGTGCTACTAAGCTCACATAGAAGAGCATTAACGTACAGGTTGAAGAGCTTCGGAAGGTTCAACCCCCCTTGCCTCACCCCACTTTACAGCAACGGTTCCGAATAGACTCCCATCCATCTCACTACGTTTACCTGATTTTTGTACCAACATTTAAAGATGTTGTTCAACTCTGATGGCAGCAGTGTTTTTAACTTAGTATGTCCTAGTTAACCAATTCAAATGATTTTGAGAGGTCAAGGAAACAAGCATGAATGGGAGTGTTATGGTGAGTGTAGTACTTGACGGACTGCTTTAAACTCAATTAGAAAATCTCTAGAAAAACCAGGTCTAAAGCCGAATTTAATGTCATGTAATTTCAGATAATGGTCTAATTAAGCGTTAAGCAAATATAGTTGCCAAAGATATAGATCTGTAATTAGACTAGTCACTTATATATCAAGTTTTGTTTTTCACAATAATATACCACGGTATTCATCATAGCAGGCGGTATATATGAGTGTCCTGAACATAGTCGATAGTCGATATCGATATGCGAACACTATTAATTGGTCTTTAGTTATCTATTTAGTTCATAGTTATAATATTAAGAGACTGTTTGTTTTCCTAAGAAAATAAAATAAAATAAATAAATAGTGCATAGAACGTCGCGAGTACTCGGTAAATAAGGGCCTGCATATTTAAAGTGCTTGATGCTGAGTCCATCGTGTCCTGGAGACTTACCATGTGACAACGATTTTACAGCCCTTTTAAAATTTTTAGCTTTAAACCTAGTAGGGTAGGGCGGGGCTAGTTGAGCAATTTTTTACTTGAGCGGATATAGCTCCTAAATGATAAGTCTCAATGAGTTGTTATGTGGCTTAATGGATTAGTAATTTATCCCTTAGCAAAAGTGTCCATTGTAATTTTGTTGTAACAAATCGAATTTAAAAGCTACAGCTGTTTAAATGCAGAAAACCAAGTACGCTCAATGTACCCCATAGGTGAGGTAAGTTGAGTATGGGGCAGAGTATGGGGCAAGTTGAGCACTAAGAATGTCTAACCAATTCATGGGTTCAATGTTGACAAAAGATAAAGTAAAATATGTTTTTAACAATCAGCTCATTATTTATAGTCTTTTAGTGACAGAACAACAATTTTTAAAGTAGTTTTCTTGGAATAATTAACCAAAATTAGAATCAACAAAACGTATCTTATCTTAAGATTAACTTCAGCATTAGATTTAGTCTTTCTGTTGAAAATCAGACTTAAATGTTTATAGTTTTACCCATATAGCTCATATCTTATAAAAAAAATAACTAGATCTTTGGAACTTAATGGTCATTGTCACTGTTGCGATTGACATAAATATAAGTAAGTTTATATAGGCTTAGTGACAAAACAAAAAACTTAAAGTAATTTTCTTTGGATAATTAACTGAAAATAGAATAAACAAAACATTAACTTATCTTAAGACTAACTTCAGGATTAGATTCAGTCTTTCTGTTTAAATCATACTTAAATATCTTAAAAAAATATATTAATAAGATCTTAGTAATTTAATCGACGTTGTCATTGTTGCAATTGACACAAACGAAAGTAAGACCAGCACCTGAAACACATTTTGTATGTGCCCATTTCCTGCCAGCTTTTTAAATCTTCAGTAGTGTAAGAACATCTTGTAGTCTTCCTCTTGAGTTGTAAGTCCGCATCCTAACAAAAATAAAACATTCATTACCTTAGTTGTTTGAGTCGTGGGGTCAGTTGAGCAACTATAGCTCAACTAACCCCAGCCCGGAATTTTTAAACAAAAGTGAGGTTATAAAAAAATCGTAAGAATTATACCTATAACCTTTCCACATATCAAAAGTACAATAATTCTCTGAAAGATTAACACTTAACTGATTGAAAACAGATAACAATTGACTAATACAGACAAAAACTTGCGATAAACGATGTTTTTACTATTTGGTCACAAAATAAACAAAACGCACGGACGCTTAACTCGCTCGTCGAGCCGCCACTAGCGATCGCGTGGTGATTACCCCTCCCACAACCCCTTATTTCCGCCATACGATGCCCATGCGGACGATGAATAGTATGCGAGATATTACGATTGCCCAACTTGCCCCTATGCTCAACTAGCCCCGCTCTACCCTACCTAAGTCTAGAACACATGACCCCACATTGATCACAGACTATGATGGTCTTAATGGTGATTGTATAGTGAAGTTTTCCTTAAACAAGTCAGCTATGTCTTTAGAATCCCTGACAACACTCAGTGCTTGGTTAGACTGCAAAAGCGGGCGCGGGGCGGGCGCGGTGCGACAAACTCAAACTTAGGAACTTCATTTAAGCGTCCATAGTGGGCACGCGGGTGCGGGGCGAACGCGGGAAGCGGCGTGGGCTACTTGGCGCGAGAAGCGAGCGGGCAACTCACGCCATAGTTCGTTCATACAAGTGGCCGTAATGAAACCGCGGGCGTCAAGCGACAACCCACGCGGGAGCGGGGATATGAAACTAGTTCGAGCAAACCGCGCGCGTTCTTGTGATGGCGTCTTCACAAATTAATGTAGAAGAATTAATAAGTGCTATTCAAGCACGACCTGCACTGTGGATGTCGAAACAACGACAATACAAAAGCATAAAAGTTAATTTGAGATTGTAGAATTTTATTTAATTTAACAAAGCTTGAGAAAAGGCATCACAACAACCGTGGTGGTTTGTATACGTGTACGTATTATACGTTTGTTTTATGAAGGTTTCACTTCTACTATGTCTGAATTGCACACATGTTTTTTTTGTATCGTTTTCGTCAATTGAATTTTGTAGTCAATATTAGTTTACCTTTACCTCTGTGACGCAGTGGGTTGAGGTCCGGCTGAGATCCAGAAGGTTGCGGGACAAATGTTTGTAAGATCTGCAAGTATTTGTCTCGGGTCTGGGTGTTTCTATGTATAATATGTATATTCTCGTATTTACAAAAAATTGTATATCTATTTATTCTATCTATTTATAAGATTTTTTATTAATTTATACGTGCCTTTGTAGCTCTGAATCACTTCATAATGTAATTATGCGCCTCACGAATCCTCAAAGTAAAGCAATCGACACGGTATGAAAATTCTTACATTTCATCGAGACATGCTTGATAATGACCATCAAATCTTTTTTCTTTTTCTTGAGCTTTATTTAATTATCTATTTACTTATTTATTTAATGTACAAAATTCACACCTCTACATATACACAATATAATATAGTATACACAAAGCTAAAACTGTGTTATTTTAACTCAAACAATGAGTCATAGAAATATTTCCAGTAATTCTTACCTTGAGCAAACTAAATTAAAATAGTACATGATGGTACTAGTGTGTAATGTTGGTGATTACATCTGAGACGCCATTGAGACCCGAGCCGTTAGGTGAGGGTCTTAAGAGAGCCGAGGACGGTAATCATCAATACACACGTGTATCATACCACGTTTTTGAACACACTTGTGAATAAAATAACAATTAAATTTCATTTTATTTAGTAGATAAAAAGTTTATTTAGAGAAACAATTAGTAAATGTGCAGTTAGTAAAATTATAATTAACTGTTTTTGATAGCTTAGCGGTCTCATCAGATAGATTATTTCTTGAAATACTTTCATGTTCTATTGTTATTTGAGCTGGCTCATTACATCTGAGACGCCATACACGAATGTGTAGGTAGGTGAAATCCAATCATTGGATGTACTTGGTGTTTCGTCAGTAGGAAGCACCTCAGAATCAAGTTTAATTCTTTTTATGATTTTTGCACAAATTTCCTTCTTGTTTTGTATGAAATCTTCTACGGATGATTCTGCTACATTGCTAGATCGCCGCCCACCATGACGCTTCAAAGTCATTATATCAGCTCCTGAATTAGCCGGCAATGTAGCTGAAGTTCTTCTGAAACTATGTCCAGTGTAGCTCTCAGCATCTGCTAAACCTAAAAACTTAGCGATTTGTTTAGGCATAGAACCGCACCAGGCACCAGTTACTGCAAATATTAAAGCAACCTGAAAAAAAAGAAACAATAATTAAGTTCAACACACAACACATGCTGAAGTCGCGTAGATATTTAAAATTAATTAAACTAACCTTAGAAGCCAGATATTGGTTATCTGGAGCATCTTTTATAAATTTTTCAATATCGTCAGACGATAAAACCTTTGATTTCTTGCTTCTACATCCATCGGATTGTCTCTTTAGATAAGCTGACAAATTAGAGTATGTTTTTAAGTCCACTCCATTCTTTGTTCGGACTGTACTTATTAACATTGAGTATAAACACCACAAAGAGCTAGGTTTGTACTTAATAGATAATTCTTTAAACTACGCCATGAACATATTTTCTGAAAAAGACTGCGTATTCTTGCTGTTTTGCCATTTTATGAAATTTTGGTACGCTAATAGATATTTTTCCTTGGAGTTTTCAGGTAGTAAACTTTCCATAACGTTAAGGGCTTCACATCTTATATCGGGCGGTGTACAACATAAATCATTTTCTTCGTAACTAGTACTTGTAGACATTTTAATTAATAAATAACTATAATTTCAACAGTGAAAACGAGTTGTGAAAAATGATTCGCTATGGCGGGAAAAATTAATCAGTTTTCCTATGCGCGCGCATTGCGATCAGCCACAGACTAAAGGGATGAGGTTTTTTTTTTATTTTCCGCGCATAGGGTTTGCGCTTGTTCTGTCACGTACAAAATGGGGAATTTAAAGTTTTCTTTTATTACAGAGAAAACAAAATTAATATTTGAGTGAAAGTTTTATTTATTAAACACGTACGAGTTAAAATTATCTATTTAAATAAGAAGTTGCATGAAATGAGCAAGCAATAGGAACATTAATTTATTTGTTCTATTAAACACGATCATTTTTTGAATAAAAACTTTTTTAAGAACAAAGCACCTCAACCAATAAAATTAAAAAAAAAACTATAACTCACTAGTGAGTTATAGCAATGAAAAAGTCACAGTTTGATTATGGGTGTCGTTCTGTGCCTAATTGCGGTGACCATAGAGCCACTTAATGAGCAAGTGTGTTGAAAATACTACTTATTTTCAGAATCTACGCAAGCGTGGTTAACGTCAAATGTGAATTTATCAAATTACCAGATGGAGAAACTGGACCAAAATATGGATTCTACAGAAATCCTAAAGATACTGCTAGGTTTATGTCAACGTTCTATGATAGAGCTGGAGTTTCACCGAATAAGGTCGAATATGTTGAAGGATTCGGTTCAGGTACATATAGACGTATTCAAATTTACCAAGTAACCCTTCTACGTATTTAGTTTTGTTACGTTAAAATCTGTAAATAATTCAGGCGTGACTTTGCGGAAATCCATTAAAAAACATTAAATAGATGGACAAATATTTAGTACTATTCAGCCAATCTATTTCCAAAGAGTTACCTCCAAAAGAAATTCAAAACGTGTTTTGCCTCTCCACGAGGCACCCTCAGGAACACGTGACTCATTCCGCACCCTGACTAAAAACACTCTGCTCTGCAGACTTGTTGCTTCGACCAACGTCCACGTTCTTTTGGAGGTAACTCTTTGGGAATAGATTGGCGGAATAGTACTAAATATTTGTCCATCTATTTAATTTAATTTAATACCATAAAATCTATCAATCTGAATGTGAAAGCTCGGACTGCATGACATTGCAACAGGATCTTGATTCAGTTGAGCGATAGAGTCAGTCTAACAGACTTGCTTTCAATGTTACGAAGTGTAAAGTTTACCTTTACCAGATTAAAAGTTCTAACGATGATGGCATACTCTTTGGCAGGGGCTGAATTGGAGAAGGTAAATGAGATCCGTGACAAGGGGTTTATTGTTTAAAATTAAGCTGCGTATCCTACGCAGCTTAATTTTCGTTAATTAACGTAAATATAAGTACGTCTAAAAGACAATGCATCGCTTTTTTCCGTACCCTTCCTTATTTGTTGTTGTCGTGGTAGTTATGGAAGGGTTGAACTGAGGTATAAACAGCTGTGTCTGGCCTTACACTACTGTTCGATTCTGTTGTTAACAATGGGGACCCAACCCACTCCTACAGCCGACACATCTGGTCTTCAACTAAAATAAAAAAGTCTTAACTAAAGGTTTGCCAGCGAGCCATAAAGCTATGTTTTCTAGGAGTTAAACTTACAGATCACGTCTAAAATAATATACGGCGCTTTAAAACGCAAAATGCAAATATAGGACAGTAAGTCGGGAAATAAGAATGGGACCGAGCAGGCCACTTCTGCCGCATGTCGGATGCAATATAGGCTGAAGCCACCACAGAGTAGGTACCCCTGAACTGAAATCGACCTCGCGATAGACCGTGGCGAAGATGGAGATACTTATTAGACTAAATATTGGCCTCCAGTGCGCTTAGACAAGGACGATTGGAGATAAGGAAGAATAGTTTTGCAGTTTGACGTCACGGGGTCGTAATATAATATATAAATAAATAGATATTTACAGCTGTGTCAGAAGCAGATAAGTCAGAATTAGAAGCATTTGACCAAGTACTCTGCAACAATAGGGATGCACCATTGATGGTTGGCAGTGTCATGTCGAACATCGGCTATGGTGAAGCTGCCTCGGGGATTTCGGCTATTACAAAGGTATTATTACCAGGGTGTTTGGTACAAATGTTTTAGAAAGGCAAAAATTATGAACCTATTAAACCTGTAGCAGGTCTTCGTCGTCGTTAAATCGTTACCTACGTTGTTTTTTATTTGTCTTAGATCTATAATGGCTCGTTTTTCAGACTATGACAAACGGGTTTTCATTCTAGTTTCGAATTAAGAACCTACTTTTACTTTTTAGGTCCTCTTAGGTTACCATCGAGGTGAGTTAGCAGGCAATTTAAACTGTGAAACTCCTCGAAGTGATGTCTCTGCCATTGAAGAAGGTCGCATCCAAATATGTAATGAAAACAGGAAGTTCAGAAGGACATACGCAGCTATCAACAGCATGTCTGTGACGGGCGTCAATGCTCATGTACTACTTCATGGTCACTACAAACCTAAGGTATAAAATACAAAATGTACTGAAATTATAAGCTTCACCCACTTGGACAGTATAGAACAGTCAAATTTCTTAGCTATTATTTTCAAGATGCTGTTGCGACTGCTCACTTTGCTGAGAGATTCATTTGTGCATAGTAGGTGCAAAGCCTACTATGCACAAATGAACTGCTCGCATTGGCAAACATTTGTGGTAACGCAATAACGTCGTTAAAAGCTGTGTAGTAGTCTGATAGTAAGAAAGACTATTACAAGAGTTTAAAATCTGCTATTAACCAAGTTGTATAACACAAATAAAGCATATTTTAAATTCAACATCAACAATAAGATTTTACCTAGTAAATGTATTGAACTTCCTCCTCACTTTCAGGAACATAACATTATCAATAACCATTTTTGAAATATACCTGGAACTAATGATGTGAACATATCGCACCTAACATACTTTGAACTCCATTAATTTGGCAAAGCCTTCTTTTTCTTTAAGATGGTTAGTTTGAATAGAGTTGCAAACATTATTTGTAGTTTTTTAGGGATAGGGGACCATGGTGAGCATGTAAACTTAGAAAACTTAAAAATCCCATCCATATCGCTCCAGTAGCTCTAACGCCAGTCGTGTGCAGACAGACAGTATGACATAAATTCAAATAAAGCTAGAATGGATTTAAGTTCTGCTAACCAAATTTCGTAAGAATATTTTCAATGTTCCGACTTTTAGACCTCTACAGTTTTACTGTACTTGTACCGGCTTCGCACGGGCGAATTATACACCGTATGAATATCCGATTGGTAGTCTTTGAGTTTATTGCGTTCTGACAGACAGACAGACGCGGCGGGAAGTTAGAATTATAAATGTATACTGATATACGATGTTTTTACGTAATTCACATTTTCAGGACCTTGACCGCTATAAGTCCAACATCCCACATCTAGTAATAGTTTCTGGCAGACAAGACTCCTCGGTGAAAAAAGTTCTTGAGGACCTGAAATCTCATCCAATAGACCCCGAGCAACTGGCTTTACTTCAAAATATTCATCAAACTAGAGTCATCGGCCATTTAGGCAGGGGATATGCTATCTTAGGTAAGTGTACAATCATATAATAATAAAATAATAAATAGCGAGTGATGCCAATACTGATTTATATAATACTATACCTTCTTTACTAAATAAATTATTTCATTAAAGATATGTTTTGATTGGTGTTTGCATCCGGAAATCAGCTTTACCCTGGCCAACTTTTCATAGCTAAATCGCATAAATCTTGAAAATAATGAAACTGATCAATTCTTAATGATCTCTATTCCCCACAGTATCTGAAATCCCAATTTTTCTTTTTCTCTTACACCCATAACCGTAACCTAAGATCTACTGATACCTTTCTTCTGGTAACTTCAAATCACTCAACCTCTTACCGTGCTAAATCTTTTAATGTGGTTGCCGTTGGTTTATGCAATTCTCT
Source organism: Lampropteryx suffumata (assembly GCA_948098915.1). Lineage (NCBI taxonomy): Eukaryota > Metazoa > Arthropoda > Insecta > Lepidoptera > Geometridae > Lampropteryx > Lampropteryx suffumata. Next base: position 5,552,027 of record OX402562.1, read on the forward strand.
GCCCACTAAAATAAAATCTGCACCCAGTAAACCAGTGTTTAAAAACTTTTCTACGAATACTTTCTGAGTAAAGTTTAAGACTGGTAGCTTTCTTTGGTTCTAATTTAGTCTTATAGGTATACACCATAATGTCCCTCACCCCCTTGTTTCTCAGCCAAACGCTTGCTCGATGCTCGGTTTTACTACTAAACTCGTCACTCGTACTATTTTGTTTTATTTATTTTTTATATAATTATCTTCAATAATGTTCTGTATTGTTGAAATTGAAAAATGTTATTGTATGTATTTTATATACATACAATATATATATATACAATTATATATATATATATATATATATATATATTAATTTTATATTTAGGATTTTATTTTTAAATATGTTGTCTATACGTGTTATATTTCCTTATTCTTAGATGAAGTTAGCACGCCTACTTTTTATTTTCTCAACCTTGCAGGTTGGCTGGTAGAAAATGCTCTAAGCATTAAGCCCGCCTATTGTATATTTATATTTCTTTGTGCAATAAAGGATAAAATAAATAAATAAACTGCTTGAAAGAATATTTATAATCTTTCAGACACAAAAGATGAAAAGACAGTAAGCTTGTCGGAGCAAGTAGATTATTTCGATGATGCCCAGCGCCCTCTTTGGTTTGGCTACAGTGGAATGGGCTCTCAGTGGGCTGGTATGGCCACACAGCTCATGCGGTTTTCAATTTTTGCAGCAGCAATAGAACGGTACGTTATGAGTTTCTACATCACAATCTAGAGATAAAATACCAAGATAGTTGTGAGTTTTAACGTAACATTACTTAAGGCGGAGCGTCCCTTATCTTCATTGTACATGGTACAGCATGTGCGGATATTGTAGCGGATATTAACTATTAATTCCTTTCACTAGGGGATGATCTAACCGCCAATTTTGTTTTAGTTGTCACCAGGTTCTGGAGCCAAAAGGATTAAATATTATCGACAATATTATCGACTTCCGAAAAGACGATCTTTGACAATATTCTACATTCATTTGTAGGCATTGCTGCTATTCAGATCGGTCTTACTGATCTTCTGAGAGAACTTGGTCTCGTCCCAGACTAAATCATAGGTAAGTAGGTAGAATCTCTCAGAACGTAGGTAACTTCAAAAACGATTCTTATATCCAGAACAAATACTTGCATTCCTATCAAAAGAGCTGCTAGAGGGAATAAACACCGCTCTTTGATAGACTACAAAAATGTAGAACTGAAAGTCAAAGAGGCATGAACTGCGCATATGTCAGTACGCATCAATTTAATTCCCCAGATATCATTTTAAATATGTTGTAGGTCACAGTGTAGGTGAACTTGGATATGCCTATGCTGATGGATGTCTGAATGCAGAGGAAATGATATTGTCAGCTTACAGTAGAGGATTGGTCTCTTTAGAAACGTCATTTATCAAAGGGTCCATGGCTGCTGTTGGGTAAGAATTTCAGGAAGTAAAATTATGAATAAATTAAAACATATTTTGTTTTATCATGATTACAACTCCTAAAACTTATAAGGTTTTCAGATTGTAAAACTGTGTCTGCCAGATATCGAGGTAGCTTGCCATAAAATTGCTGATTCTTGTACCATATCAGGACCAGCTGATTCAATGCAGACATATGTCTCGGAATTGGTTGGCAAGGGCATATTTGCTAAGGAAGTCCCATGTTCCAACAAAGCTTACCACTCACGTTATATAGCAACAGCTGGTGGGTAAAATTCATAAAAACCAAAACATCAGTTCTTTATCATCACCACTACCTTTAAATAGTTTGATGCTAAGTCTTAAATGTGATTTTTGTTTGTATTAGGTCCTGGATTGTTGAAGTATTTACAAGAGGTCATCAAAACACCCAAAGTGCGTAGCAGTAAATGGGTATCTACATCAGTTCCTCAAGACCAATGGGACGAAGATTCAGCCAAATATTCATCCGCTGAGTATCACACTAACAACTTACTGGTATGATGTTGCATAAACACACCCTATTTATGTTTGTACTAAATATTTATTAACGGTACCTAAAAACCGTATTATATGTTGTTCTAGAACCCAGTATTATTCGAAGAAGCTAGTAAACTGATACCCAGTAATGCTGTTCTGGTAGAAATAGCACCACATGGTCTCCTTCAGGCTATTCTTAAGAGATCTTTGCC